>VZSC01008488.1:157414-171325 GCA_013398225.1 Steatornis caripensis | reverse complement strand
AGGAGGTCATGCTCCAGCTGTCCATTGGGCTTGAGCCCAAGGGCCAGGCCGAGCCTAGCTTGACGAAGAGGTAGGAGTTCTCTGGGGCACCCAGGCTGCTGACTGGAGGAGAATGGCTCCTGTTAGTGACAATTTCAGACAGTTTTAGAACTTGAAATGCCGTTTTAACTTTGCATTTCAATGGCTGCATTGTTATTTTAAACTGCTATTCATAACTAGTTAGTAGTTGAAATTATAGCCTTATTTATTGAAGATACTAAATATGCAATCTGGAGGCAGCATGTATTGGGTCGCGTGTATTGAAAGTTCATTATTTAGATGAGGATATTTAACATGGAAGGAGATNCAATGGCTGCATTGTTATTTTAAACTGCTATTCATAACCAGTTAGTAGTTGAAATTATAGCCTTATTTATTGAAGATACTAAATATGCAATCTGGAGGCAGCATGTATTGGGTCGCGTGTATTGAAAGTTCATTATTTAGATGAGGATATTTAACATGGAAGGAGATATAGCCCTTCTAATTAAAGGAGCATGAACTTGACTGAAGCACTTGCTGCCTGCAAAGCCTGTAATTATCGCACACGATTCAATTCTTCATTTAAACCTAAAAGAGTTGCAACCCCTTTCCTCATTTAAATTTGTGTTTTTGCATANTAGCCCTTCTAATTAAAGGAGCATGAACTTGACTGAAGCACTTGCTGCCTGCAAAGCCTGTAATTATCGCACACGATTCAATTCTTCATTTAAACCTAAAAGAGTTGCAACCCCTTTCCTCACTTAAATTTGTGTTTTTGCATATTTGTTTTCCGCTAGTGTACGGGCATACATACGTTAGTCCGAACTTTGAATTACTTCAGGGTGGCTGGGAGGCACCAGTGGATTTTACACTGTTTGGGAGAGTTATTCAAGTTTCCAGAGGTCTGGGGCGTGTGGATGCCGCAGTGCAGCTGCGGTGGGTGGTGGCTGGGCATCTTGCTGTACGGCATTGGGCACAAGCTGGAGCACCGTTGGAGGCAGCAGTTCTCTGTCCCCACGGAGCGCCGCAGCCCCCTGCTCTGCAGGAGATGGTCTCCAGCAGCCACCCCCTAAACTCTCAGGCTGCGAGGCATCCCCTCCGCGCAGCTGAATGCATGGCTTCAGCTGGGTCAGTACCTCCAAAGAGCAAGACACTGTCAGCGTCGCTGGGGCTTTTGCCCGTGCTTTTCTGGTGCTGGGAACGTGGTTGTGGGTACCAGCCTGCTTGGGGACGTCTTCGTGACAGTGGCCAGCACAGGCGGACCGCCGCTGTGACCCTTCATCCATGGCTGTGCTCCTCTGAGCACAACTGTCAGGCTTGCTTATGCACTGGTGTTACTACTATTTAATTTTTCATCCTAAATATAGACCAATTGTTTTCCCTTAAAGTAGTGGGGAATTTTACTGTCAGCTGCGTTTTCCAAAACCTTCTCGGGAGGGTAATAGCTATCAGGGAAGCAAGTGCTGTTCCAGTGGGGAACTTCTGTGTTTGTCTAAAACTTCCCCGCTTTGGTGTGGGTGGGGTCCAATGTTGGACCCTTTATGATTATTTTAATTAGAAATACCCAAAGGCAAACGGCGGCAGAACATGACAGATGAAGCTAGTGTGGTGTCAGTGCTGCGTGGTAGAAACTCAAAAAGTGCTGTTCTGGTTTTTAGAAACAACATGCCTCAACCCAAGCTGTTGAGATAGAGAAAGCTTTTTGGAAGTTGCCACAGCTTGGAAAATAATTGGTCCTTTATCTAAAATCCTAGAGTTAATCAAAACTATACTCTTAATGTTTCCTTTACTATACATTTAGATTCCAAATAAATCAATGTCTCTATGGAATTATTCAATTGACACAAATTTGTTCCACCTAAAACGAACAGTAAGCCTGAGAAAGCGACAGGAAATTGTTAATTCGTCACTGCCTGCCTTCCTCCAGTGCGTATTTCTCCTAATCAAAATGCAACCTGATATTCAATCCAAGGAAAACATTTCAAAGAGTCCATCGCACGCCACAAGCTTCCAAAACTTTTCTAAATCTGATAGCCAGAAAACATCGTACATCTTAGTCATTAATGTATGCTGTAGAAAGATAAATGCAAGGTTCGGTTTTTACCACAGTCGCAGGAACCTGTAACTGATGGCCTTTCCACAAGATTCATGAGCTGATGGAACAGCGGCGGAGGGACATTTCAATATACTGCATTACAGGCTTAGGTTTCAGTGCTTAAAAGAGCAGGGAAAAAAAATATCCTGTCTTTCAGGCCTTGGTTCGGAACAAATCTGGAGCACAAGCTGGAGTCTCATTCAGGTCAATGGCTTTTAGGCACGTGCTGAATAAGTGTCCTCCTGAACCAGGGCGGTACTCGTGGGCGCTGGTCATTGGAAACATATTGGCGAGGTAAAGAAAGCAGCTGCTCCTAATCAGTATTTCTGCCTTTACGAGTCAGGATAAAGCTGTGCTTGACGAGCGGACCCTCTGGGGCCAGGACAGTCTATCTGGCAAGAAAACACCATGAGAGCAATGAAACTTTGGAAGAAAAACGAGGCTGAAGCCTGTGTTTACCGGCCGTTGAAGTACCTCTGAGCTACGTGCTAGGTGTGTGTGTCTTGCTTGTGCCAGGAGCGTAAGAAATGGAAAAGCGGTCCTTTCTTCAGCTCCAAGCCATCAGCAGCTGGAGCACCTTCTGCCCCGCACGACTGCTTTAACAGCTGCTGCTGGCTCAGCGCCCCAAGAACTCTAACTGTGTTTTCGAACGTGCATCTCTCTCGGGTGCTCGGCGCTATATTTCAGTTAGAGGTTCATCAGCAGAGAAGCAGGTGTGCTGCTGGGGAACGCCTGTCATAGCAAAGGCTTTGCGTGCTTAAAATGACAATTAGGAAATCCAAAAGACAATTAAGGTATTTAAATAATGTCTGAGTAGATGAATGGAAAATATGGGAAAGTAAGAGAGAGAGAACATGACCTCTGCGAGGGTCCAAGGGTTTCTGAAACACTCGGTGAAGCAAGATGAGGATAGGACAAGGAAGCATTAGAAAAGCTCAGTGCTGGGCTGATTGCACAAACCTATAAGCTGACAGTTGGTGGGAATGTAACTAGCTGCTACAGCACACGGAGGCTGTGCCTGGAGGCCTTTGACTTGCAGTTGCTGCTTTGCTCTAGCCCACTCCACGCAGCTGAGCAGGAAGATAAACTACACCTCGGTTTCCCCTACCTCTGCTCTCAGAAGTTGGGGTATTTTTTCAAATCGCCTCTAACGTTTTCTGGAGTCTTTGAAGAGAAAGCAGGGTGAAAAAATGCAAGCGCTTTGTGGCACTGTTAATGAAGACAAAGTGCTGAATTCTAGTCTCCTTTTAATCTTTCTGCAGTCATGTGTTCCCTGGCTACATGTGTTTTCTTACAGAGCAAAGCACACTCGGCTTTGCATCCTGCATTGCCACGAGCACTTCCTCTTCAGTTCAAAGGCAACGCAGAGGAATCGAGGGAGAGAGAGATGGGAGAGACCCATCTTTATGTCCATATTCATGCACACCTCTGCTTTGACTGTACTTTAAATGTAGCTCCTTGCACTTAACAACTCGTGAGCTTGTTTTCTCGCTTCTGCGTTGTGTCGCTTTCCTTGGAGAAAAGCTCTTGTTTGCCATTAAATACCTGTGTTTGAGAAACAAAGCGGAGGAGGACGGTGCTTTCAAACCAAGGGCAGCGGCATGTTCAACAGCCTGCCTCCATGCTTGGGACTGCAGCTAGACAGCCGAGGTACTCGGTTTTGCCTACGTAAGCAGAAAAAAAAAGGTGAATTACAGGCAGCTTCAGAGAAAAACGCGCAGCCCTGACTTTCAAAGCGCTTTGCACGCCCTTCACGTGAAGCGGGGTAAAGCTGGTGCGCAGGCAGCAGTCGTGGGAGCAAGGAGCTCCCAGGCAGCGAGTTCAATCACTGCACGGTGCTTGCGGGCTTTTGTTAGATGTTTGCTGGCAATCGTGTTATTCTTAAATGTAGCACTAGTGATAAATGCTGTGAAACAGAGGCACGGGAGAGCACTGTTTAGACTTTCTGTACTCCTGCGCCTGGGTGGGGACAGCAGTGGTGTGTGGCTTTGACACGGAGCTCTGGTTACCTGAAGACCAGGCTGACTCGACCAGCTATAATTTTAGCATGCTCAAAAGTAATTCAGGGACTGTAACTACTCGAGTTTAAAATTATGAGGAATTTTTTTTTCCCCAGTGGACAGAAAGTGGAGGCTTTTCCCAGCTTTGTCGTTCTTGGGGGCAATTTGCTTCCTGGAGATGCTTTCAGGTACCTATGGCTGCTTTTACAGGAGATAAAACACCAGCTAGGAACGGCTCAGGGGAGAAAACCCACTGAAATTTGGCCTGTCACAATCAAGACGTAAAATGCGGTGGGCGACACACCTTGAAACAGGGAGAGTTGGACCTTAAAGCTCTGCTCTGAGATGCTTTATTAGCAGCTCTTACGTGAAAGTTAAAGTGCTTGAATTAATCTCTTCCACTAAGAACAATTTCCTTGGTTGTCTGGTCCCCTCTCAGCTGAGCAGTGCCCAGGCTGTGGCTCTCCTTTGGCGGAGATAAACGGGCCTGCCTTGACAACTTTCTACCTGGAAAGGAGCTGCAAAGGAACGGTTAGTTGAGCTTGTTTTCCCCTTCATAACAATCGGCAAGCTTTACCTCGGAGGTGATGAAGGACTACGCTGCCCGCAGGCAGATCTGTCAGGAAGGTGATCCTTGAAGGCCATTGCAGGTTGTCTTCAGCACGCTTTCATCCAGCCTGGGTTACGAGCAAAGCCAAAGGTGTGAATCCCCTGGATCTGTACTCGGATTTTACTGGAGGCAGAAGCCTTAAACTGGGTGGCCCAACCTACCCCTTCTTGACGCTAAAGCGGTAGCGTGAAGAGTGCACCTCGTTTTCATCTTTGGAAATGAATGTTGCTTCAGGTTCCTGCCAGATAAAGACATATGAAAGGGTAAAACTCCGAAATGGCAGCAGACTCCTTACGAGAGCAGAAAAGAGCCATTAAGATACCACGGTAGAAAATTAGCGTGTTGCCAAACTGAGTGAGAGCAGATGTGACAGAGGCAGGGATCCAACACTGTGGGAAATCAGTCTGCAGAGTGCAAAACAAGAACAGATCCCAAATTAATTGTAGCTGTTTCCCGTCTAGAGGCAAACCAAAGAAAAACAGGTGAATAATTTGGTGCTACTGAGAAAATGACCGTAAACACTAAGAATGCGAAAATCAAGTCTAAAAGACAATGGGGCGGAAGAACCCAAAAACCCC
Organism: Steatornis caripensis; assembly: GCA_013398225.1. Taxonomy (NCBI): domain Eukaryota; kingdom Metazoa; phylum Chordata; class Aves; order Caprimulgiformes; family Steatornithidae; genus Steatornis; species Steatornis caripensis. The sequence goes on along the minus strand of VZSC01008488.1, from coordinate 166,021 downwards.
TGGATCTCAAAAGATCTGCGAAGCTCAAAACTGATACTCATAAATTTGTTGGCACATGATAACATCGAGGAAGCTGCTGTTAAGAGCAAAAGAGAAGTGGTGAGGAAACAAGCTGTTCCCAGGGTGATAAGCTGCCCGCCAGACGTCCTTGGCTGGGCACTGGTAGGATGTTCTCTGTTGAATCTTCTGACACAATCAAGTGACCTCCTCCGATTCCCAAAGGATTCCTCTTTGACTTTCTACAACTAAAACAAAGCCTCAAAAGAGAAGGAACAGAAACAGCAAACAGACAGGAATTCCCGTTTTATGAAGTAGTTAGACATATAGTGAAAGACCCGTCAGGTGGGAAGGGAAGGGAAGGACTTGAGAAGCAGATGATGAAAACAGGGAGGAAAAGCTCCTATCTAGGATCTTTCCTCAGAAAGACAAACTACAGCAGACTGCTAGATAAAAGGGATGTATGCGACCTTGGATCTGACAACAGAGTGGAAATCCCCTGGCTGGAGAAAAGAAGAAAGAGAGGATGAGGTAGCTGTCAGGAGATCCTAGGGTACTCGGCTCAGATAAACCCTAGGGCAGAAGAAGCAGCAGCCAAAAAAGGGAACTCCATCAATCGTGGCCATGAAAATGTGTGTGAGAACTTTTCTGAAATTCCCAGGGAGAAGAATGATTTGGGTTGAGAAGTGATGAATGCAGAACTCTAAACACTGGTGTCATCGGCCCTACCCGAACTGGTTTCCTGTGAGCATGGACAAGTCACACAACCTCCGTGTGCCCTCTGCTTCGTCGCTTCTCTCAGATGGGGGTGGAGATACAGTCTCTGTTAAAACATGGGCGTCAAAAATAGATTGCTTCAACAGCAATAAAATCCTTTTACTTGAGGGAAGAGCATTATCGTTCATTGTTAGCATGTGTAAACGACTGCGTTCAGAGTAAATACTGAGGAGTCTCAATATGTCATCTGCTTCACTTTTTAGCCGCTTTTTGCTACAGCAGGGATGGTTGCACTCCATCTGCTTCTGACAACCTCCTGTGATGGAAACTGATTTCTCCTGGGAAATCTATCCCTGGACTCAAGTTATCTTTACGGTTAAATGTTCTCCTGCTACCTAATCTTGATCTTGGTGCTGTGATTTGAACCCGTTCATTACTGCTCACCCTATCTGCTGTGGAGCGCAGGTTTTTGTAGATACAAGAGGCGTCTGCGTTTTTACGAGTGGGTATGCGCTGATCAAGTGTGTTGGGTGGTTTTCATTCTAAGAAGCAGTCTGACTGCTTACAGCTTTGCCAAAGCTCAGCTATTTAGGCTAAAGCTTTTCCATGCCAAGCATTTGCCTCAAGCTGTTTTCCACCCCCTGCTTTTTTCCTCCTCTTCGCCTTTTTGTTTCAAAACGAAGCCAAAAATCTCAGCTGTTTCTGAGACTGAGGTTAGGGAATGATGCTGCTGCATTATGGCTGAACAGGAGGACTTTGCTGACGGGACTATTTTTGGAAACCTTGAGTGCCCTGATCTGAAACGTGGGAGTGGGGCTGTGACTTCAAGATCAGCCGGGAAGGTGCCGGCTCTGTGGCGGGCACGGGTTCGTTGGTCTGGGTCCAGCCTGGGAATCTCAGTTGATACTGAGATGTTTCTTGTGAGAGGTTCAGGATTCGTGTTTCTTGTTCAAAAAAGTCTCACCCTGCACAAACTCAGTTTGGCACTGGACTCGTAGTGAAGGAAGGTGCGGGAGAACGCGACACCTGTGCACCTTTTTGCCTCTTTTCTGTTCTCCTACACCACAAATTGTTGAATCCACAGGTGAAAATCAAGGACATTTGAGAGCAGGAGGGAAAGCAGGTTTCAGAAATTCCTTCGAAAGCCTTTAAATTGGGTGGTACGGGTGAAAGGGGAGAATGGAGGTGCAAATCCTGGGGAAACCAGCCTGCCTTTGTTTAAATGCTCCCCAGAGCAGCCTATGTTTGTGTAGAACGTTGTCATTTGTTAACTCCTCTGCGACAGGATCCAACTTTGTATTTGAGACATATTTTTCTTCCTTCAGCTTTCAGGGGTGTTTTTCCACATCCCCACAAACAGTTAAGACTGTTCAAAATCTAGGATCTCTGATGAAACCAGATCTGCCTTCGATACACCTTAATCGTGGCTGGATTATGGGGTTGGAGTAGCCACTGGAATTTCTTTCTGGTGAAACTGGAAGTGACCTTTGTTTCTCCTTGTTCTGTAGGTCAGTCTCAAGCCTAACTGGACATCTACAAACACTGCAGCTGCTAACGGAGACCACAAAGGTGACTGAGAGGTGAAGACCAACCTCTGATGCTCTAGTGCATTGCTTCTTTTGCTGCTGCTGTAGTGTTGCCTAGTAGATGCCGTGTTGGTCTCCTTCCTGCTCATAAGCACAGGCCTGGGAAGGGGGAGCAAAGCACAAAAATGCAGGAAATTACAATGCTGAAGACTTGAGAGGGGCAAATCCACACCTAATAGGAAAATCCTATGGTAGAGTGTGCTGAGGAATCTGTCTTGGGACATAAAGAAGGCAAAGCGGGAGCTGTAAATACACCCTTCGACCTGGAACACGCAATCAAATCTGCATGGGGCAGTTCTTGTGCTCCTACGAAGCCACGGGAAAGTCTACGAGACTTCACTCTGACCCAGGGTGCGCCCGTTTGCATCAAGGTGGAGGACTGGGGCCATCTTAATTCCTAGTCAGTAAAAACAAATAGCTCTAGCAATAGAGGAGAAGCACGAAAACAAAGTTACTATCAACACCCTGGCTCTTTGAAATCCCTTCCAAATTCTCAAAGGATAAGATCAATGTGAATGAAAACAATAACAGCACTGTATTAAAAGAAGGTGAAAAGGCAGCTCCCTCAGCAGTACACACCCAAGGAATGGGCTTTTCTTTGCTTTCTCGGAGCTGACTTGAGGTAGGCGGAGTTCGGTAGCACCCCAAAGCAGCAGCCAGGTTTTGGGGGTTGTTTTTAACTTTGTGAGCTCCATAATGAAAGCAGCGGTCGGCACCCCCTGTGCCGAAGCGCTCCAAACCTGCCCGCGATGGAATGTGGTGATAAAGAGGAATATTTTCTTGTGGACTGGGTTTGAGACACAAATTTAAATATTCCTAATTTCCAGTATCGGCCTCAGCAAGAGACTTCACCTCTCGGTGATCTGTATGTAAATGGTGGCAGCTCTTCCTAGGCTTGAATGTCTCTTTAGACAACACACTTCACGACTTTGCCTCCCAGTCTCTGCATTCACTTAAGCGGAGCACCGATTTCTCTGAAAGCACAATAAAACAGTCAACGATCCATTTGTTGCGATATGATGCGGCACCCTGGTGCGTTAGGTGTATGGAAATGTAAGTTTTTGATGCGTTCAGCATGTAACGAGACAGCAGAAGAGCTCTAATTTAATTCAACTTTCACCTTGAAAATGAAGTTAATTCTTTAAGTAAGAACAAGATTTTTACAATAATCTGGTGGTTTGAAAGTCAATGTTTTGCTGCCTTTTGTGAGGCAAATTTAAAGTTGGGCGTGCGTTGTAAAGGCAGATAAAGCGTGAGTGACCAAGAGGATTGAATGGCAGTAGAAAGACTTTAACTTCTAGTATCTTCAAGAAAACTTCCTAGAAACAACAGGGAGTTTTAACAAAATTCTCATTAAGACTAATGCAAGTTGTGCTGATAAATACTCTGGAGTTGTCTGACTCTTCTAACAAATGGAGAATTTTGGAAGGAGAGAGATTGTTGGGTGTGTGCATAAACCTGCTTTGTTTCTCACCAGCAAAACGTTTCCAGCCAAGATGTGCCTGCGGCAAATCTCCCCTACTGCAAAGTTTCGTGGTAGTTTTATTTCAGTTGGGCAAAGTCTTAAAGTCCTTGATTACAGTTGGGAGTTTTTTTCCTGCTTTGACCACAGAGAAGATAAAAAAGCTTCAGAAATGCAATTGCTTTCCAGCACTGGATCTACAAGAGGAAAGAATGATAGCTCAAAGCTGAGAAGAATCATCTCTTTTGAATCTGAAGAGCCACTTGGACATTGTCTGTACCAAGACTGAATCACCTCTCGCGGCTGTACTGAGTGTAACCAAAAGCATAACAGACTGTAACACAGCCTGCTTGGTGATAAACATTCCACATGTGAAACAACAGCAGGGCTTTGAGTCACCCTCTGTTTAGCTTTCTCCCCGCCATCTCACATTCAACCCAGGAACCGCTCTCCCTAACACTGTTTTGTTTCCGTGCTTTAAATTTGAACGTACTCTGTGCCGCTGACGCAAGAACAAGAAGGGTGGTTGCAGGACCAGATAATTGTGCTGTCCTGCACGTGAGCTCCTCTCTCGCATCAGTCACCAACTTAGTTTGTGTCAAGCAACTTCTTATAGTGCTATGTATGCTAACAGGAGGAGGAAAAAAAAAAACCCACCCCAAAATGCCTGAAGACTGGAAACAGAAGAAGAGCAAATACAATTAATCCGGAGAGATGATGTTGCATTTAGCTTCTCACACAGAGATTTGGCTGGTGGATATTACTAGGGCATGTGTATGTTTTGACTGTTTCTTAGGCACCCTCTCTGCTTGTGACCACTTAGTGTCACCCTGATTCCTTCACGCAGAAGAAAACCTCAGATATTCTGGGTGGGCAACTTCGTGTGCACTCTGAGTTGCCAGACTACTACAGCTGGCTTGTGCTGGGCCTGAGGAACTGAAACCGTTCGTTCTCGTGCTGTTTTCTGAAAGCCCTGGAGATCTGAAATTCTGCAGGGACTTCTAGAACAGCGACAAGATTTCAGCTCTTGTCCATCCCCTTTGTGTCTTCTTGTGCTCAATGTTTTTTTAAATGTGTAAAAGGTTCTCTACCAGAGCATGCCACCCCTCAAAACCACGTGTATAGTTTTGCGGGAGTTTTTAATGGAGATTTTAATGCATTAAGAAATGCAGTGTAATGAGACAGTATGGCTGAAAGCAGCACAGCTAAGACACACAAAAAGGTATGCCTGAACACCATACAGTTGAGCGCTGCTAGTATTGTCTGTGTGCCGGTAACAGCATCTTCAGAATTTCACAAGAATTTCACAAAGGCAGTTTTTAAATGCTTCCTTTTATGAACGTAGGCTTGGGTGAGTCACGTCTTGTGCTCAGTTAAACTTTCTCTTTATTGCTTCACGTTGCGGATAATGACAGTGCCTGGCTCTTCACATAAGAGATCTCGAGATCCTCATCTGGAGATCTCAAGTCATTTGATACGTGGGGGAACGGAGGCATGAGAGTTGAAGCGATATGCCCAAAGTCACTCAGCAGGCCACAGGTGAGGCTGGAAGAGGCAACCAACCCTGCCCTCTGCTCAACAGATGATAGAGACTCGGAGTTCAGATATTATTTCTTTTCACAGTTTGTGCTGCGATTGATAAAACGAAAAAATGGGGTTTAGCATGAAAGCTGCACAGTTCCATTGCTAAAACATGTTTAGATAGCACAGAATCATAGAAATATATACGTGCTTTGCTGGTCATCGCTGTTCCCAATAACCAGTATGAAAGTCAAGTAGCCTTCTGGGATAGTCTGGTTAATTCTCCAACTCATTGTGTAGTTCAGCCTCTGTTGCATCATCAGAGGAATAACTGGCAACGATGTTCTCAAGTTTCATTTCATGTTGGTTTCTCAAAAAACATCTGTATTCCCCCGGTTAAACTGAAAGAATTTAAACATATTTTCAATTCATTATGATGTTGTGTTTTCCTAAGACAGTGCCAAGCTTGATAATCAGAGGCTGCCTTTGCTACATCAGGCTCGTGTACCTGGTTCACATTGTACTTCTGTAGTTGCACGTGTAGTGTGCCTGATCTTTTTATGAGTCGTTGCTGGCACGCAAGTGTCAGAAGAGTGTATTCAGGTGGATGTCCCAGGCTGTACGGGCCGTGCTTTCGTGGGAGAAGCCACACGTGTACGTTATTGAAACAAAGGCTATTTCTTTGTGAAGCATGACATTAAGCTGCCAGTGCTCAAACCCAGAAACAGCCCAGGGTGTCCAAATCACCCGTCTGCAAAAGGATGGTTGTTTTTACTGGCTTTTCATTTAGGCCTGCCCATGAAGGTTTCAGTCTCTCATTGCACTGTGGTAGTAAGCCAGGTTAGAGCAGAGGTGTGAATGCAGCTACATCTGTGCTAGGATGGTTGTGACTAGGGTGCCCAGGAATTTGGGCTTCAACAGCTTCCGTGTGGGAAAGGTGTCCCGTGCCCTGAGTACTCCAAACGCTTGGGAACAGCAGAGGCAGGCAGGAGTCACGTTCTGATAAGGGGAGTCCCATTCAGGTATTTCAAGTAGCGCCTGCAGGGCATCTTTTAGGAAAAGAGTTCCAGCTTTGGTATTGGGAGTCAACAGATGCATCTCCCCTGTAGCCTGGTTTAGAGAAAAGAGAGATCAGGTGCCGCTTCCTCCCTCATACCTGCCGTGCTTAACATTTTTTCACTGGTAGGCAGCTTCCCACTCAGAATGCAAAATTAGATCATTTTGTTTAAGTGTTGTGGTACGGCTCTTATCTCTTTGTGTGCTACGTAAGATGTTCAGGTATCGGCTTTGGACTCAGCCAAGTCCTGAAAGCTGCGTATTGTCGCGTTTGGAGTCCTGACATCCACCTCTGCATGAAGAGCGTCCACAGATGTGAATTGACCCCGACAGCTCGTGGCCTTCTATGTTGCCCGTATCCCTCGTTAGGGTTGTTTTGGGAGTCCTGAGATAAGATAGATCTTTATGCTGATGTATGCAGGCTAGGCACGAAAGGCTGCTCTGGAGGTGAGTTAGAGCAATTCGGGATGGTTTCTGCATGTGACTGTGGGTCCAGGGACCCATCAGCAATACCCCATGCCACTGGTGGGACGACTTCAGTGAGGATCTTCTGGCTGGAAGCATTGGTTGTAGTAGCACGGAAACAAAAATTAGTCTGGGGGGAAAAGAAGTCAATCCATCTGCTCAACTTCTTCCCCGCTCCCTGAATTTTGTAGAACCCATAAGCGTGGATCTTGCGTAAGTGCATTGCATTTCACACCTAATGTGCATAATTATATCTTGCAAACAGTTTATTAATGGATCTGTAATCATAGAGTAGCTTGTATATACATAACACTGGTGTTTGATTATGCTGCAGCTGCCATAGATCAATGGATACACAGGAGCCTTGCTTATTAGCGTCTCGTGTGCGGGAAGTCTAGAGAGCAATATAGCCTCGGTGCCACGCAGCTGCTCATCAAATACTGCTACCTAAGGGAAACCAGAGGTTTTCAAGACGTGGTAGAGAAGGGTTACAGAAAGAGTAGTATGTACAGAACTTGTCACTTGAAGAAAGCTCCCTTTCGCAGAAACATCCCGCCGGTAAATATTTAAGTGGTGTTCTCAGTTATCCACGCACTATAAACATGTTAGATCTTATTTTGGAAAGGGATCTCTTCCGAGAAATCGCTGCTCTGAAAGCAGCGTGCCTACAGGCTTGACCATTTCTGTTTTCTGGAGGTGACTCAGCCAGAGCCCTGATGAACAGTGTAAGTTCCTGTGACTCGACAGGCCAAGGATTTGCAGACCAAGGTAAGTCTGATAGCATTCAAGTAGCCTGAACCACACTGAAAGCATTTGCAGAGATATTGCTGAGACACCTTTAGGGAGCAGTTGCGCTTGGGTATGCACAAGGGAAAAGGTTCTGGCTTGGTCTGGTGTGTTGATGATACAGCGCTAAAAGCAAAAAAAAGAAAAAAGTTTGGTGAGCTGCAGAATTCCCCTGGGTTTGCATCCCACCTCCAACACGATAACCTCAGCTTTCCCTCTCATGTCCCCCAGCTATCACCTGCGAAGCTGCTTCTGATCTATGTTGACTGCCTGGCCGGTGGCCAGCGGCTGTGGCCAAACCGGGTAAATAACCGTGGAAATTATGCTCTAGACTTTCCTGCAGCAGAGACGTGAATTTGTGGGCCTCTCCTCTGTCTAGCTAGGAACAAAAAACCATAGGGACTTCTCTGTCTTTAGGACCTGAATTGCTTTGTTAAGTGTTGAGGCCTGCCTGGGGTAGAGAGAGGAAAATTTTATAAGTCCAAATTTATAAGTTTTCCTTGGTGAGAAAACAGGCCTAAGATAATTGTTTTCTGCCAGTCATATCTGTTACAATATAAAGGAATCTGTTCCCTTCGCTAAGGAGGTATTCTTTGGAGCAGAAGTTAATTTTTTTGTGCGTGTATGTCAACTCAGTGCAGAGAAACTGGATTGTTCAGAAGAATAACGTGATACTGTGCCACTGTTTTCCATCTCACCTCTTCTGCATCAGGCCCACCGAGGCACCAAACAGAGGCGGTGTCTGATCTGTCGCAGGCTTTCTGGTCCTATGGACTCACTTGATTTAAAACAAAAACTTTGCAGTGGAGAGATGAGGACTCCAGGATGACAAACGTTAAAGAGCTGCCCGGAGGAAAGCAGTCAAACTTGATGTTGTTTCCAAAGTCTTGAAAAATGTATGCCAAGGTCAAAAACCCAAACTTGCTAGGTGATTACGTCTCCCATTTCTTATTTTAGGGCTTTACAACCACTCGTCTTGCTTTTGACCTTGGTAATTTTTTTTTTTTTTTTTTGCAA
>VZSC01008488.1:118507-137056 GCA_013398225.1 Steatornis caripensis | reverse complement strand
TTTTTTTTTTTTTTTTGTTCCCCCCCCCCCCCGCCCCTTTCATAGATTGCTTCCTCTCTCATGCTCTGCCCCCGTTTTGAAACCCAGGCTAACAACCCTCCTCTGATTATGATACGTGAGAGTCCTGGTATTTGGGGAAGGAGGAGTGACTCAACTTTACATTTCAAAACAGTCAGGCCAAATCTGTATGGTGAGACCAGTGCGTTTTAGTTACGAAAAATGTATATATGCTCCTTCAAGACTTCTGTTAAAGGAGACGGATGAATACATAATTTCTTATTTGAAAGTTTTCGAACAGGTAGTCCGTCCCCTTTCACTCGGCAGTGTATACAGGCCACGTTAAGAGAAGCTGACACGATGAGGTTAGCCTTAACCCATTTAACATGTTTCTTACTTGGAGTGAATGTTTACAGCTCTTTCTTTCTTAGTGGTCAGTGTTTCGTGTGTGAAGTCACCACGGAGACTGCTGGTTAAATATTGAAAGCGGGGTGCGATTGAGGATCAAAACTGGGACGTACGTACTCGTCTCAACCGAGGGAGAGACGGCTTGTGTGAGCAGTTATGAATGGGCAGACGTGTGTGCGATGAGGCAGGCGGTGAGTCAGAGCTGAGCCTCTTCTGAAAGAATGCGTTTCACTGCAAGCGTGCTGGGAAAACGAAAACAGAAGGGAGGGGACCGCACCGCTTCACTGGGGACTGGTGTTCCCCGGGGAGGTGAGGCTGGTACCGTGTGTGGCAGTGGTTCTGGTGAGTGTGCAGATTCATTAGCAGGTGGTGAGAACTGTGTGCAGTCCCTCGGGAAGGAAACAGCTTGGCTGCTTTAGGGAGAGGGAACATTTTCTGTAACTGCAGGATGTGTGGATGGAGCGTACAGATAGCGTATCTATAGCACATCAGTTAAATACCCTGGTGAGTGTTGTGAGATAAGGATTTACTAGAGGACAAAAATAGGATGTGAAACTGAGGTTTTGGGTCTTGTGCTCAAGTAAAGTAGCTTTTTTTAAAGTCATTGAGAATTGTCATCCACTTTGCTGTACTCAAATCAAGTTTGGTTTTTAAAATATGAACAAGTGGTGTTACAGGAGCTGCGACCCTGCCTATTTTTAACAACAAAGCTAACTCCCGGTTGGTTGGAGTTGGAGGAGAGGGTTGCTCGTTTGAATGCAGGTGAAAAGAAGCAACAGATTGGTTGGAAGAGTAGAAAAAGGAAGGTGAGATACGCTATGTACTGAGGGTGCGGCACAGAGATCTTTGAGATCAAGCCACCTGGTAGGCCCAGAAAGCCCAAACACAGCTCAACAACTTAGACTGTACAATATTCACGCAGCACTTTCTCAGAGTTACGCGTGTTTATGGTGCTGTTCAGCCTCCATCCAGGTAATCTGCCGGGAGATAAGAGTGTTTGCTCTTGCCGGTTGTTCAGTCAGCAAGCAGAATATTTGTTCTAACACTAAAAGACTGTTTCCGATGTAAAGGTAACACGTTGACTCTTCTCGTTTAAAAAACCGTAGCGCTGCTCTGATTTGTAGTAGGAGTTTGAAATGGAAGACATAGTTTGAGGTGAAATGAAACTTTCGTATAACAGCCATCTGCACAGACATCCAGCTGGTATAAGCTAGTAAAAATGGCAGGTTTCAGAATGTGCTGGTTTACTTAGGTCTCAAAATCTAACCAACTAATTAGCTTTGTCTGGCCAGTGTGCAGAAGATGAGGGTGCAAAATGAGGAGAACTTGCCCTCCTCCTTGAACGTGTGTATAATAGTGCTTAACTTAGTTACACACCCATCCACTGTCATGGTTAGAAAAGCCATACCCTGTATGGTTTATAGGATGGACTGTACTGTGAAAGGAGGCAGCAGTATAATAAATCTTTTGCCTCTCATCTGTGCCAATAATGATGTTTCTTTACATAGCACTATATTCGTCCACTGAGTATGACATTGGTAATTGCTTGACTTGCAACCCCCCCTCCTTCTTCCTAGTGCTCTCTGGTGCTTTTCAATGAAGTGTCCGAGTTGTAGAAGACTGACTTCCAGCTATTATTGTAAAAAGCACCCAGAGATGCGGGGAGGATTTATAAAATTACACAAATGCATTTAATCTGGGGTTAGCAACAAAACCTTGAAAGAGTTATTCTAACAAATACATCCTTTTATCTACTTCTAATTAAATTGTATAGTTCAGGAACATTGAGGGGAGAAGTTGGAGTCTTTATAGAAGTAATGTGCCTTTTGCCTCCGCTCTCGGACTGCGACTGTCTTTAAGGCAGCTTTCAGAACAGAGAATTCTGAAAGTTGTTGGAAGACAAATTTTGAGCACATGATCTGTTATGGCACCTCAAAATTCAGCACAGACAAGAGCAGTAATTTATTAATAATTCTGTTAAGTTCAGAAATTGAAAGAGAACCAGCATGGCTTTATCTGAAAAGAAGGAAATAATGTGGTTAAACAGTTTTGGCTACAGTCTTACGTGGTTTCCTTTCTTCAGAAAGAGGAGAGCGGGGAGGGGGAAAGGAGTCTAAATTCCTTTCTCTAAAATAAAGGAAAAAGCACCAGCGTGCTTTATTGTGTTTTAATGAGAGAAAAGTTTCTGCATAAGCGTACGTGGTTTCAATACAATTTATACCAAATTTGAATGATTGTATAGTAATCTCAAAACTCAGGTTGCTAAGGAAGTAATCCTTTCCGAGGTGAAAAATGTTTATTATCTGAGTTCTGAAAACCTACAGAATGCAGCGGTGTAAGGCTTTAAGGGCTCTGATTCGGGAGCAAGGGCAGATTACTTTATCTCAAGAGGTCAGGCTGCGTGCCAGTGGTTCACAAGCTGCTTCGTCAGCAGCTCAGCTGTTGGTCACTGTACTTCGGGCACATAGTAGGCATCAGTAGTCACATCGGCTCTGTCAACTTGTTCCTGTTTTCCCCTTTGACTTCTGAAGACTTTCATAGAGTTTCCAGTGCTGCTCAGGCATCCAGGTGATGGGTAAGGCATTGCGCTTGAAGTACAAAGCCCTCGGCAGCTGCATCTGAGCTACCTCCTGTTTGCACTGAGCTGTGGAGTTTGCGTGTAATGCAGTAGCAGCTGCAGTGACCGAGGCGATGGGACAGCTGGAGAAATGAGGCGGTTAGGGGCAGCGTAACATTCCTTGTTAAAGAGACTGAACAAAAAATGTTCTTCCTTCTGGGCAACTTGAAAAGCTAGATTTTGTCACCCGTGGGAAGTCCTGTGTAACTTTGATGTTCCAGGCTTTTGTTGTGGGCCAGAAGGATGGGGAGGCTAGGTGAAAGATAAACCCTAAATGAAGATCAGCAAAATGCTTGCTTGTGCAAAAAGTAACGAGCATTAGAGTACAGACTGTTTTGTCTTCACAGACCCATAGTTAGGTTATGCTGCTTTTTTTTTTCCCCCTTTAGAATCATTCTGCATTCTTCTTAGAAGAGAATGACTTGATTCTAAGCCCTTTCAACAGCCTTTCACTTTCTAGACTAACTGAATGTACCTATCAAATTGATGGTGTGTACTTTGTTCATTTCTTGTGAGATGAATGAGTGAAGACCGTGCTGAAAGGGAATAATGGTGTATTTCGTATGTTTGAAATGATTCATCTTGAAATGAGGGCCCTGGGAGGTGGTTTCCTGGTAGGCCACGTCTTACTCATGCTGGTTCTGACGCCTCTGCTCGCAAAGACTGTTGGCCGGTAGATCTGCGCCCTGCCTATTCTGCTGTCATCATGGAAGACAGAGATGTGATGTCTTGCCTAGCTAGCCTGCGAATGCAACGACAGAAAACCAGTTGGCGCTGTTCTTAGCGGAGACCCTGTGCTAGGAGAGCTGATCTGAAGAAGATAAGCTTGAACTAACCTTTATGTCTTCATTATTGAGCTGCTGTGTATTGCACTAATGAAAACTTCTAGAGCACGTCACTTCATACAGAAGGTGTGATAAGTTGTAAAAATCTAGCTCAGAGATCAAATGTGTATTCTCTTTGGCAAATAACATCAGGTGTTTGTCAGTTGGTTTCATGTTATTTGTTCACTCCCTTCCACTCAGGGATTACCTTTCATGTTGTTCAGTGCTTAATTTTACCAGGACGGCCTTTGCATAAGGAAGGCTTACCTTCCTCCTGTACTTCTACTATCGGTCTCCCCCTTTTTTTTTTTTCCCTGCTCGAGTGACCCTAGCTGCTAAGTGTGCAGTTGAGCATGTAGGCACAGTCAGGGTGCTTTGAAATGTGTTGTAGCGCTAAATACCAATGACACTTTGAGGATTTGCCAGAGGATGAATTTAGAGCTATTAAAGGAGACGCTGTGTGAGAATTCCCTTACTTAGCTGGGCCACCCCTGAAGACCAGAAAGCCTCAATGGGATTTTGAATGTCTAGGCAGCATTTAAATCTGAGGTGGGTGCAGGCCTGTGCGCACGGTTTGCCTCTCTGGCAATTCAGCATAGACAAACTTCTGTTCCATGAGGGGTTTGTCTTGCCAAGTAGGCTGAAATAACTACTGAAGGTTGATTTTCTTCACAAGTTTGGTAATTTTGCTGGGGTTTTGTTTGGGTTTTTTTGAGGCTGATGCCATTAAATAGAGAGTGTCAAACTCATTTAGTATTGTATTTGCTTCTTTTTAAATTTCCTGTGTGAAGATTAATCTCTGGTCTTTAGAAGGAGAACTACTTCTGCTTTAATTCATTATGCTGTCTACCATTATCTAGATGTAGGGCCCCGGGCTCATGCATTATTCCTTGCTGCAGCCCAAGGCGCTGTGCATGTTGATGCTGTAGATGGGTTTTGATCATCTGGTGTTGCTTCTTTCAAAAAGCCTTTCACAGGGAGACTTTCTTATTTTTAGCATGGTGTGTATACGGTGTATTTTACTAAACTCTGACCAGTTTGTGAATTTGAGGAGGACTGAAACTGGTGCGTGCTCTTTGTTGAGGTACATTAGAGTGCTTCTCAAGAGCAGGAAAACGTGTTCGTTTGACCATTTAAATGTGCTGTAAAGGATCTTCCCTGTTTGGCAGCATGCCACTTTCTTTGTGACACCAAGGTAAGCTGACAAGAAAAACAGTTCTTTTAACTGAAAGCAGTAACAGAATTCTAACCGAATCCTGGTGCGTGCCAGTTCATAAAACGAGAACACAGCTTAAATTTGTTCCATCCAGTACAGTAGGCAAAAGTTACAGCACTCCCTTGGTTAGAATGAGTTCTTGGAAAGGAGGCAGGAGAAGCTGTTAAGTGGAGTCTCATGTTACCAGCTGGTTTGGATGTTCTAAGAATACATATAGAAGCTGCCTGCATCAGTGTTTTCTTTGTGCAGGCATTTGTGTAAATGCTTTCAAGTTCATAGCATGTGTTTTGCTTTTATTTCAGGTGTACTTGAAGGCGCCTATGATTCTCAACGGTGTCTGTGTAATCTGGAAAGGCTGGATAGATCTACAGAGACTGGATGGTATGGGCTGCCTGGAATTTGATGAAGAGAGAGCGCAGGTAAGACAGCCTTCCCATGGCTACTCTGCTTTAGACACTCGTTTGTCCTTCTGGAAGGAAACGCGTGGTCAGGTAGAGATCACACCTTCTAATTTGGTCTTTTTCTTTCTTCACTTTGAGTACAAATTCTAAAGGATATTTAAGGTATAGAAGTAGGTGGTTGTAGCTAAACTAGCGTTCTCATTAGATCAAATGTTAGGGACAGGAATCATCTGTAGTTTACAGCTTAGTGGATGATTTAGCACTACTACTATGCTACAGAGTAGTACTTCTTAAAGTATTTGAAAAGCCGTGTCTGTAACTTGGAACAACTTAACTGCCCATTCTATTCTAGCTGTTTGCTTCAGAGTCATTGGGTTTTTTTAAAGTAGCTTTTTGTTTTATTATGCATAGGGGTCAGCATGAATACGATTTTTTCATTTGTTCTCTAACAGTGGTAGACTCTACTATAAGTATGGCAGCTTTTTAGAACTTCCTTCCTGTCTGCTAACTTCCTACCACCAAACTGACTGTCTGGCAGCTGGAGTCTTTGGACACACTCAAGAACAGAGTAGACTCAAGTGCATATCACGTATATAAGGTTCACTCACACAGCTGTAGGGTTCCTTAATTTAGTCAGACTGGAGACAGATCTTTACTTTTGAGATGTAGCCTGGTAACAAAGCTACTTCAGTGGTACTGAAAGCTGCTGCAGCGGGTTTCTGTGGGCTTCATGCAGGTCACCTGTCTGCAGTTGGACAGTAAATTGGATGTAGGAGCATCAGGTAGCAGGTATGGCTTAGAATCTGTATTTTATGGTGAACTCAGCTGTTCGTTTCTGTAGTTTGATAATTTAGAAATGGTAGAACTGTGAGAAGGAATGGTCCAGGGTGCTTCTGAATCCAGGGGTTTGTCAGGCATGCAGAGAAATTAAGAAGGGTGAGCAACTCCGTGCGGCCTTTTTTTTTTTTTTCCCCTCCTTCTTTCTTTTCATTTTCCTCCCCAAGTTCTGTATTGGTACTCCGGCAAACGATTCTTAACAATTTAATCTGTACTGTTTTCTCCAAACTTCTCTCTGGAGAATTCTTTCATGCAACACCATCATGACTTCGTCTAACTTTTCTGGAAACTTGAGTAATTCACTTTGAACCACTGTTCAGTGTCTGCTAAATGGCAACTCTTGTCTTGTTCATCTTGATAGCATAATGAAATCGGAGCTTTCTTTGTCTCCTTGCTTTGGTTCCCTGAGTTTAAGGGAACAAAAGGAACCCACTCATGTGAATAATTGAACTGGTTTGTGTGACGCTGGAGATTCCCTTTGTCGTTCTTGTTACGCCTGTGTATGTCACGTACATGGGTGATTTTTTGCAAAAACTTAACGTTTACACAACCTGTTTGTTTTTCGAAATTGCCTTTACTTTCCCTTTGTGCCCTCTGGGGGGTTGCTTCTGGCAGTTGTGCACTGCAACCAGTGTGAAGGAGGATGCATTTTCTCTTTCCGCTGCGTGCCTGCTACTCAGCCCTCGCTTCTTTGGCACTTCCCTTTTAGTCTTCTACAGCCACGGCTGGTCACTGCGTAACGAATAGGGACCCTTTGACTCCACCTGAATACCAAGAGCACGTCTCTGTTCCAGGCACGGAGGGCATATTGATTAACTTGTTTCTGTTCAAGAGCTGGAAGTATTCAAATCGAATTTTATATGGCAATAGGTATAGTTGCAAGCTTTATGATGCCTTACTTAAGAAACTATTTTGCACATTAATGAGACTGTTACTGTGACTGTGTGCTGGGTTGAACAGGAATATTTTGTGTCAAAGCAGTGTCTTTGAAATCCTCGCAGCCCTGCCTGCTTGCTTGAGGACACCTAGAAGGCGGGTATGCTATTCTGAGAGTAGTCCTGCCACCTCTTGTTAATCCACAAGAAAAGCCACGGAACCAAGCTTATACCTGAATGCTGCTGTTCGCTGTGGCATTCACGTCTTCCAAAGCTGGGTGTTGGCATTTGAGCTAGCTAAGTTCTTCTTGCAGCAGTGTTCTCTTTGGAAAGAGAGTAACTGGTGCAGACTCCATCGATCAGAAGACGTTTAGACTATAACGGCTTATGAAGCAAGGTCAGATGTAGACCCTTGAGGATTGTGCAAGATAAATCCCAAGATAATAATGGAACGATACGTAACGCCAAGTCGCGTGACTTCTGAACTGAGAGGAGACAGATGTGAATGTGCACTCAGAAGGAGTGAGTGTCATTCTTTTCCAAAATCGGACAGTTCCTGAGAAAAGTGGGCACCCGTCCAAAAAGGAAGGTGGTCAGGTGACCCACAGGTTCAGTTTTTCTCTTCTTAATTTCCCAATGTTTTTGCATCCTCTTGGATTCAGTTCCCTGGCGCGTATATGCTGTCTTACTACTCTTAAGAATTCCTTTTTGTTGTCTTCAGAAAGCGTTTGTGCGCTGAGCATGTGGTTTATTCTCGCTTTTTTGTGCGTGGGAATGTATGCACACTCTGGGCTGTCAGCGCTGAGCTGGAGGTATTGCGCAGTGTGGCTCTACAGAGGGATGTTCGGAGGAGGTCGGTGGGCACTCGCTTGGTACGGTAGTAGTACCAGAGAGTTACCGGTGTCATAAGGCACTATCCAGACACAGAGAGGTAGCTGCATGCTTGATGTTGCATGGTGGGTTTTATGTGTGTGTGTGCGTGTGTTAATACTGCAAACGTTTGGGCAATCTTTTACATTCTTCAGTTTCCTTTTTCCTGTATCTGTTGGTTTGCTTCCTTTTTTAAAACTGTTTTAATATTGCTGGTGGCAATTGACCTAACTGCTGACTTTGACCCCAAAATAACACCAGTGTGAGAACGAGTTTAAGTGCCTCGTACTAAGCAGTGTAGTGCCTGTGGTACCCACTATCTCTTTTTAATAAGAGGTCTTACTGGCATGCATGCACCCCCTTGCCCCGCATACGCATCCCTACTCCCGTGTTCTGGAAGTCTTGCCTTGTGCAAACGTAATGCTCTTGCATTTTCCTGTCTCTTACCACCTATTACTGACTAACACTGGGATCAGATACGTGTTGTTTTTTCTTGTCCGCTGCACTTTGGAGATGATACTGTCCTTCACCAGGTCAGAAAATATTTTAGGAAGAAAAACTGCACGCATAACAACAAAGTACTTACAACTTTCAAGCTTGTGCTGTTTCTGGCATATCAAGGTCTTACTACTGAGCAATCTTACTTTCTGTTACCGGAGGCCCCGTTTCAGCACTTTGTTCAGTCTCGGTGGAGTAGCACGCACAAAGCTCCACATGTGTGCTTGAATATCTCCCCCGTTTGGGGCTGAAGTTTCCCTGGATTGGATATTTATCACGAGTGTCATTAAAAGACTGTTTATGTCTTCAGTGCTTCAGTATCTCTTCTGCAATAGCATGTTCTTGCTACGTGGATTCGGTAGGTGTAAATGGTTGTTCTCACAAAGTCTCTTCTGACCAGGCTGCTGGTCATAGTGGGGCTGGGGGGCGGCTGTACATGTTGGGGGGTGTCCAAGCTTATCTCTTGATTTTTCTGGGTTTGTTTTGTTCTGTTCTCCTCTTGATACGGCTCATATTTTGCTTATTCTTCTTTTTCTTAGTAGATTCATACTGGGAGTGTTTTTACTGATTAATATGAAGATAGATAAATGATTTGGTTTCATAAAGGCAAATTTGCAAGGCTATAATATAATTACTAGATTTGGGTGACATTTGAAAAAAGGTTTGTTAAACTCTTGTACAAGATCTTCAGATGTTCGTTAATTTCTGTTATAACACATCACCGAGAGTAGAGCAGATTTATTTTTTTCTTTACTTCAAAATATGTTCTGATGCTCTTTTTTCCCCTTTCTCAGACATGAGAAATGTTTCAATGTTTCAACTGTCAACACGTGTTCGTTCTGGACGTCAGCATACTGATTTCTTCCCCTGTGAATTTCTGATTTAGTTTCTTTTGGTTATGACTGTTTCTTCAAAATATTCTGGCTGAGACTGTACGTTATACGTTTATTTCATGAACACTTCAAATGACAGTAAAAATGCAAAAATCTTAGATTAAAAAAATCTGCCTTCAATTAAGTCCATTTAAAAAAAGAAAAAGTAATAAAGATGTACGTAGCTTCTGTAAATTAAAAATAAGGCAGCTTTTCTGGAGTCATCTGGGAGACAAGCGTATCTGTTTTATCTCTGTCCTTCTGCATTATTAAGAACAAACGTGCTTTCCACTGTCTGACCTTGGTTGCTATGCATTGCATTAAGAGAGCTATAAAGGGCCAAATTCTACTTCTAAAAACAGTAGGTAGTGTTAAAATGTTATTGTATTGGCAGCTTTAAACATTGCCTTTCAGCATAGCTTTCTGGGGACCTGGCTGCGCGCAGTTGCTGACTGACAGATGTTTGTATTTAACTGTGTTAGGCCATGAGGGGCACTCATTCACATCGTTTCACAGAGTAGCTTCAGGGTGCACGATTGTGCCGATGGCAAAAAAAGCAATTAAACATTCTCTCAGACCAGAGATGCTTTATCTTCAATTAAAAAATTTATGCGCTTAATCCCCTGGTATATTAAAACTTAGCTGGGCTCTCAACATGATTTTTGTCCTCTTAACTGTCAAGGTTAGTATTTTTTTTTTTTTTTAATCTATCGACTTGAAAATAACACTTGGGTGTACGTGGGAGTCATAAGCAGAGTCAGTAGTAATTACTGCTGAGGAGTTAGGAGGAGGGAGAAGCAATACAGTTTTATCCCGTACTGTCCTGTGGAACCTCTTCAGACTTGGCTCTCCATTCTGAGTGTTTTAAGAGTCCGGTGGGGAGCACAGCCATCTATTTCCATTCTGAGCAAAATACATGCTAAAAGGTCTCTTTAAGAGAAGTAATTTGTAACCCGCTTAATAATGGCTCGCATATTAATAGTGCTTTATTTAAAACCTTTTCTGACAAAACAGTATTTAAAGGATTTTTTGAGCACTAATTTAGTAAATCTATTCCCGTGCATAAGCCACTGTTGAAAATAAACAATTGTTGAAAATATACAGTGGGGCTGTTGAAAACCTGCGGGTTTCTTCTGCACAGTATGTGAGCGTGTACGAATTAGTAGAGGAATAACTTCTGCTTTGCACTTTCTAATGCGTCAAAATTTAAATAATTTAAATGATCCGTAAGGATTACAAGTGTTCATACTGATGCACCTTCTAATAAAATGGAGGCTTTGTTTGGTTTGTAACTTACATGATACCTCTTTAAATGACAGAGAGTTAAATTACCATTATTAATATAATGATGCTAGTGAACTCAATCTAGATATTCCTGTGAATACTATCTTCAAAATGACTTTTATAAGGAGAATAAAATGTATTGCCTCTTTCATGCAACTTTTGAGGATTCCTAGCTTTTAAAACAAACAGCAGCAGCATTTTAAACTACTTTTGAAAAGCAGTTATTTGAAAACATATTTTGGTAGTAGCTGCGTCGCAGCTTTGATTATCTCTGCTGCAGTGATGGAGGTGAGTATTACTTCGTTAACGTGTAGCGGCATTTGCTGGGACTCATCTGTGTTCTGGCAGATTCTGTAGGACATACTACTTGTCCTTGCTGCCAAGCAATCCCTAGTATTCCAAAGAAACATGACCTGGCAGAAACGAGGGTAGCCTTTTGTGTCACTCTGTGTGTCATCTGGTTTGGTAGCAGGAGGATGCATTGGCACAACAAGCCTTTGAAGAAGCTCGGCGAAGAACTCGTGAATTCGAGGATAGAGACAGGTCTCATCGGGAGGAAATGGAGGTGAGGGTTTCACAGCTGCTGTCAGTAACTGGTTAGTACTTTCCCAAAACTTTAGATTGTTTCAATTTATTTGTCTGTCTGTACAATGTTGTGTATTTTGTTTGCTGTTTGATGTTGTCTTGTAAAAATAGCAAGATACGTTGTTTCTAACCCATAAAATGAATTTCAGGTTTTTGAAGTTTTGGTTAAGAATGCTCTGATTTTTTTATTCTTTTTTTCCTTTCTGTAGATGGCCTTTTCTGTGGGTACTTGGACCATAAGGATAGTTGTTCATAGAGCTGCCGTGTCTTTCTCGAAGGATACTTTAATAGCAGAGAGAGGGATCTTTTGCCCCACGCATTTCTCAGGAACACGGGAAAGGCTTCGGGAGCTGTGGGCACATAATTTTGTAGCTCGCTATCCCATGTGGTGGGAAATGTTACCAGTGAATTTAGTCAGATGCTACAGTCTGCTTTCTTGTACAGGCTAGTTTTATTTTCCTCTCACCTTTTTCTTACTGGCGAGGAGTCTTGCTCCTCTGCTTCGCTGGCGCGGTTCCCCTTATCTTGTTCTTTGCTTCTTTAGGGCCCCACGGTCTTGACTCACTCTTTCTTGATGAGAGCAGAAATTACTGGGTTCAAGAAAAGAGGAGCCAGCAAAGGGAATGGAAACCAGCTGCTCAGAAATGTCAGAAAGGCAAGCGCTGTAAGAGGAGGAGTAATATGTAAGGAGAGTTGGCAAATTAAGGTAGGCTGTAGGTCAGGCAGGGAATAGGGAGAAAACAGGAACACTTTGAATTTCTTTCCCTTACTAAGTCTGTGTCCTGCTTCGTCAGTGCAGCCTGACTTTGCTATAATCAAGTGTGATCAATCTGCTGCTTCTCGGGTTTCTAGAAAACTTGATTATTGTTACTGCTAAGCTGCTTTTCTTCTGGCATCCCTTCTGATAGTTGAGATGATCAGACAGACTTTCTTCCCTTCCCAGTACAACTGGAAGACACTGACCATGAGATTGAGAGGGAAAAGGCAGACGCAGAGGCTAATATCTCTCACTTTGAAGGGATGGCAGGTGTCCATCTCCTTCAAAACACTGATGTAGCCAGGTCAGATGTCAGCTGTAGCAAAGGTAAAATCCCTGCCTCGGAGGCCTCGCTACCTCTGGATCCTTGGAGCAACAGCTAGATTACCTGAATGGTCTGTCTCTGTCACAGCATAGCTGGAAGTTTGGTTCAAAAGGAAGATAGAATTAACTTAAAGCTGTTAATGAAGACCTGTGGCAGCCTGCCTTAATTTTAGCAGCACAGGAGGAACTTTAAGCCCAGCATTACGTTCTTGACCTCTGTTTACTTCAAGCTTTTCTTGATTTGTTTTCCTTCACCATGCCCTCCTTCCCCATTCCTGTTGGTACAGAGAAGCCATGTGCTTTACTGAAGGCTGAAAAAGAATGAGGCTTCCTGAAATGACTTCTGGAGTTCTGTGAGACTTGTTCTTTCCTCCAAGTGTAGAAAACACAGCTAGGATACGCAAAAACTGTTTTTCATTTAACGATGGAGGTGATAGCATTTGGGGCTTCATGACAGACATCAAAACTTGTGATGCTGAGACACAAAAAGCAACATTGCTGGCCAGCTGCAGGAGCTGGATTCAGTAACTTCTGGAAAGGCTTGCTCTTTTAATAAGGCAGCAGGCAGTTGTTAGTAAATGGTGTCGTTATTAGCTGCCAGTACCCATTTTCTCTTAAAACAACAATGGTCACTGTCCCAGCTCTAAAGCACTGGTGTAGATCACCTACAGAAAGGAAGAAAAGAAAAAAATTACTGACTTGAAGCATGTTTAAGCAGAATGAAAAACACTGTCAAAGGTACTTCAGATTTGTGCAATGTCAAATACAGGGTTTTAATAATTGCAATACATTTTGTCATGCATACTTGATGTTTTATTTTACTGTACATGTTTAATACATATAACTAAGAGATCGTTGCCTCAATTACTTGCAGCTCTACAATTGGTTTTTACATTTCAGTTTTCATTTGTGTGTTTTGGGGAAGACGTCCTGGCCATGTATCTGGAATGTTTACGGATGAGCTTTTGCACTCTGGATCTTAGGACTGCATAAAAATCAGGATCTTTTGCAGGGGTGGTGGGGAACAGGGGCGAGAGCAGAGATGGACTCAAGGTGCCATTCCTACGGAGGAATCAGGTTTCCAAACCATTCATTGTTTCCCTGACTTTCACTTCAGTTGTATTCTAATGAAGCATTCAGGCAGAGTCAAATGAACTTTAATCAGCAGGCACTTAGTAAGGTGCTCGTGATCGTCATCCAGGATTCGCAATAGAAAGTAATGCATAAAGGNACGTCCTGGCCATGTATCTGGAATGTTTACGGATGAGCTTTTGCACTCTGGATCTTAGGACTGCATAAAAATCAGGATCTTTTGCAGGGGTGGTGGGGAACAGGGGCGAGAGCAGAGATGGACTCAAGGTGCCATTCCTACGGAGGAATCAGGTTTCCAAACCATTCATTGCTTCCCTGACTTTCACTTCAGTTGTATTCTAATGAAGCATTCAGGCAGAGTCAAATGAACTTTAATCAGCAGGCACTTACGTAAGGTGCTCGTGATCATCATCCAGGATTCGCAATAGAAAGTAACGCATAAAGTNATAAAGGTGCGCGCCCGTGTTTGTTGTACTTGTGGCCTGTACTGGGTTTTCCAGTGCTCATACGCTTGGTCAGCTTGGAAACGGGGTTTTGTCAGTTGTACCCTTCTGACCACTGCATTGCTGACAGTAAAAATGTTAGTCTGAGCTGTGTTGTGTGCTGTTTGTGTGATTTCAATAGGTCAAATAGTATCTTTGGTTGCACTACAAAGGTAGGTGGAACTTGAAGGGTTTTATAGGACAGCTGGAAAAGGTGGGTTCTGAGTGTGCTGAGTGACTGTTTATGTATGTCACACAACACGCAGATGGACATCCCCTCAGCATAATCTTTTTAATACGGTATCTACACCTTTCATCGTTACTTGTAGGGGTCTGCAGCGGGTCTGCGGACGAGTTAGTAGTTGTGTACCCGTGAAATAGCTGCGGAATGTCGTCCTATAATGATAGATATACATGTCAGGAAATTGCTGTCATACAGGGGAAACACACACTGGAGCCCACCCTCTCCGAGGATGTCCGCGGGGCAGGGTGGGGGTTGCTGGGCCAGGCTGTAGAAACGGCAGCCTGCGGGCGGGCCGGGCCTGCCGCTCCCCTGGCGGTGCTGCTGGGCTGGAGTTCAGTGCCGCCGCTACCACAGTTCTTTAACAATAGAAAAGTTCAGTGTATTACAGGGGCTGTAACAATGGCGGTGGCTAGCCCCAGCTCCCTGGCCTCCACAGCTTCTTTTCTGATTTTTGCCCACCAATTGTCATGGGGGTCTGGAGGGTACAGATCTGGCTCACTCTTGGGGTCTATGGGTCCCGGATCAAAAGGATCCTCATTTGGCCCAGGGGACATCATCATGGTTATTGCTTCAGTCTCCATCTGTCCCGTCGGGGAGGAGGAAATGTGGGCTGGCACAAATGTCGGTGGGACTCAGGGAGGCAGGGACCGGTCTGTCGAGGTTTCTGCCTGTTGTCCTCGGAATCGCTACCGAACATAGGTCGATGATGTTGGGCAGATTTAGGGGCTTCGGGACATTGAGGAGTGGCGCCTGGCAAGGGGCATGAACTCTCCCCCTCCCCTGTGACCTCACCCTCTTCCCTGTTGTCTGGAGGGGGATCCGGGGGGGGTCTGGGTGATACACCCCAACTCGCGTCTTGCTGACTTTTCAAATGCTTCACAGTATCTCTAAGCAGTCCCCATGTAGTCAAAAGCCCCGATGCCTCTTTGTCCCCTTTCGCTGCAGCTTCTGACAGTTTCGGTCCTAAATCTTCCCAGGTCGACACACTAAAAGCAGCCATGGTGGACGCATCTACTCCTTGCCTTTCAGCCCACAATAACGTATGTCTTAACTGCAGTTCGTCTAAACTAATTCCCGCTTCTGTAACGCTAACTTCCACATTGATAGCACAACGGTATTTTCTTTAGATAAATTACTCCCCATGTTGTCCCTAGTGGCTCACCTTTCCAGTGTCACAGTCTCCCGGGATCTTGCAGCCACCTCGCTGCGCTATTCTGCTTCACCAGGCTTTGTCTCCCCAGCAGTCACTGGCACAGTCTCAGGATCTCCTCCTGACACCCCTCGCTCAGGATCATGTCGCTCGGGATCACGTCGGGGTCACCAGATGTTGCGATGCAGGTCGCGAGTGGAGACGGACTAAAAAACATCATTGCTGCGTGCATAGGTTCAGGCAAAAAGGCATTTTTTATTGCTTTGTCACACTGCTTATATAACTCTTAGATAGTACATGTGTCAGATGCTGAGAGGCTTTCTCTCTTCTTCCAGATGCTGGTAGGCTTTCTGTCTTCTTCCTCTTGCTTGCTATTTGCTGTTGTTATCTGTGCAAAGCTCAGCTAACATCTGCATTCCGCGGTCCTAAGTTCTGGACTTTCACCTCCCGTTTATGTGCCTGACATTCCGCGGCTATTTCAAGGGTACACAACTACTAACTCGTCCGCAGACCCACTGCAGACCCCTACAGTTACTAAAATGTAATTTTTAGGCTTTGTTTTTTTTTTTTTTGCTGCAAAGCTTGGCATAGACAGTAAAACTTGGCTTGCCAGACCTGGAACAGGATCTCGTCAGTGTTAATGATTGGTTTAGGAGTTGCAATGCTGTATAAAATCAGGGTATTTCAGGCAGCAGAATTACAGCTGAAATGTCTTTAATAGAGACCAGATTCGGCCTCAGTGGGGGAGGGAAGGGGAATCCTGCAATATTCCACTCACTCCTACCCAAAACAGAGGCGCCAGCTCTTTGGAAACATTTATCCGTCCAAAGTCTGGCAGCATATGAAAACGATCAGATTCAGTTCTTTATTTATACAGCTTTCTGTGTAGGAAGGGTTCCCTATTCTAAGTCTCTCTGTAGACTTTTAAAACAAAGTGGTATATCCTTGCCTAGGAGCTATCAGCAACGGTTGTCGAGAACAGTTAAACGGCTCGGATGTGGCAGTTGGATTTTAGAATGGTGATACTTTGAAGGGGGGAAAAATAGCAACTGAGTAACAATTTAGGAATAATTGCTATATTAATTTTCATTTTTATCCTAAAAAACCCCCAACCAACCAACTTTAAAAAACCCCACCAACAGAAAAACATCCTCACAGTGCTGTCGGGTTTCTTTGCCTTCCATTCATCACATAGCATCCCTTCCATTGATGACTTCATTAGCACAACAGACGTTTATTTTAATGAACATATTCTTTGCATCTGAGGGCAGGATCCGGAGTGATTGGTGGGTTATGCCTGAATTTCCAGAAGTGATCCTATTTGTGTGCAATTACAGCATTCCTCTAATGTAAATAGGGTGCGAGTGGATTTAGGAATTTTCATTTTTAAGTGCCTCTGAGTTGAACTGTGTTCTGTTACATTTTTAACATAGCTTCAGTTTTGGATACAAGACGCTTTTGGGTCTTTCTCTCAATTTATGTAGCTTGGTCATATCAGATACCACAAATCCTGACTCACCGTTCAGGATTCTTTTGTTTCGGAGATGCTTTTGAAGTCAGTGAGTGTTTTTAATTAATATCTTCAAAATTAATAACGTGTTCTGATAGCTTTCATTTTTACAAAAACGTTGGAATGCTGAGCCAGTGAAAGTTTAAGGATACACATGAAGAAAGACCTTGTCCTCAGTTAAACGCTACTGTAAAAATAAATGATTGTGTGAAGCTTCCTAAGTTTAGGGATGCCGAGCTACTTGGTGGGCTTGAGCTTTTTACTGACTTCATGCCAGTCAAAGGCAAAGTTCTCTTCCCGTGAGCAGGTACCAAGCCACGGGGAACTTGGTCCAAGGCCATTACTGTAGGGCTGCGTTCTGGAACCGATGCCGTTGAACAGGTACATGAGCTTGAAATATTTGTACTTTTTCCTTTGTCAAATTGATAGAAGAGAGAGAGGAGACTGAAGGGATATCAGTGAGGTAGATGCTTGATTCTCACTGTCTCTTTATCCCCTTGTGTCTCAGTTGAGGGAGTCAGTACCGGTGTTTTTTTTCTGTTCCATAAGGTTTTGGTATGAATGGCCAGAGTTCAGCGTCAGGGTAAGAAGTGTTCTGCAGAAATTACTGTGAGGTTTTGGTCGAGATGCGCTCGAATCCTGCGGTATTACATGCTTTTTATTCAGTGTTCTGGCCATAGTAGCGTGATGCAAAGTGCGTTACAGTGTCTAGAATGACTTTGAGAGATTTAAACAGCTCCCCCTTGGTGAAATTAGAATACATTGAAAGCGATGGCCTGTGCTCAGCCCAGAAAAGCAGCAGGCAGGTGCCTTCTGCCAGCTCTTCACTGCAGCAGAAGGGACAAAGCAGTAGATTTTCAGCAAGGGGATGGATTAAGAGCAGAGGCGGTCTCATGTGTTGCTGTGTGCAGATAGCTCTTGCGAAGGTTTTGTTTTGTGTAGGCAAACTATAACTTCAAAAGTGACGTGATCCATTTGAGCGTGCCGTTTGTCCTGCTGTGTAACTCTTGAGCTTCGCTAAAGGTGGTGTGATGAGTGCTTTGCCTAGGGGTCAGTTGGATCTCTTCTTGGTTTTCCAACGCCATTTGTTCAACCAGCATTTTTGAAATGTCATGTTTTTCTGTTTTGTGCTCATTTCCCGTGTTGCTGTCATGCTCTCTATTTTAGCAACACCGTGAGTAAAGAGGCAGAGTGGTTTGCTCTTCCCTGAAACAGTCTAGTCTGGTTGTGGTCTTCTGCTAAATATAAGTTACGTTAATGGCTAAGGAGAGCCATTTTAGGAAACTGCATGAAATTCCCATTTTAAAAACCTTCATTTTGCTGGGGGAAAAAAAAAAACAACCCTGCTTTGAAACATCTGTTTCTTACGCTAGAAATCCCTCTCAATACAAAGCACCAAAACCCCCCACCAAGTCCACCCTTTAAAAATTTCTGGAGAAAAATTTCCCTGGATTTTCAGTACTCGGTCCTGCCCTCAGTTTCTACACATTTTCACTGTTTGTTGGGAATTATGGGTTGAAATGGGAGAGATGTATTTCATTCAATTGTTGTCAAGTTGTGAACTCTTAGAAAACAGGATTTTGCTACAGAAATGTAAACGGTTCACGACTGAAACAAAATCAAGTAGTAGGACTCGCTTTCCTATTCCGGGGTTTCTAGGCAGCAAAGTTACTCTCCCTTCTTTCTAAAAAAAAAAAAAAAAAAAA
>VZSC01008488.1:95509-115231 GCA_013398225.1 Steatornis caripensis | reverse complement strand
TTTTTTTTTTTTTTTTTTGCCGGATACGTTCCTTCGATTCTTTCAGTTGGTCATCACACCGTCTCCGACGCTAGAGGTTTTAAATGGCTTGTGGCCAGTTGTAATTCCTTCCGTATTGCAGAAGATTTGCACGGCTTCATGTGCTGAAAGCTGAGCGCAAAGTATTTTGGGGTATTGAAACTCCCTTTGCATCCATCGTATTAACTCTTCAATTGCAGAATATTTGGAAGGAAACTGGCAGTGTTGGTTAAAATGCGTTCATTTTTAGGAAAATTATAACCGTGGCGGACTCTGCATACTATTTACAAGTTTTACTGGCAAGCGAGTATCTGTGATCCTTTCAGTAAATAGCAGATGAATAACACTGGAAGTAGTGCTCCTTCAAATGCAAAATCAGCATTTGACTGAAAAATGAAATATGCTGAGACAAGATGAATAACTCTGCTTTCTCATGACTTGTTATGCATGACTCATGGCCGACTATTCCATTTCCCTGTGGCAAAGATAAATGCATCTTTCTTAATTGAAGCAAGTCTCCTTAATCTTTGAGAAGCTGAGCTCGTTATTCACTGAGACTAATTCTGATGCTTCTGCGTGGCGTCATAAGGTATGCATTTCAAAAATTACAGCAAATACTGCAGTTCAGAGGATTGATTAGCTCTGCTCAGAGTATGAGACCCCAAGCTGAGAGAGTTCTGGAAATTGCCTTTTTAAACCCATAAAAGGGAACTTTCGGCTTCCTGTAATAGACCGAGGAGAAGTACCAGACGCTACCGTACCGGTAGTCACACTCGTTCTGCAAGTGAGTGTTAAGGATCTTGTGGCATTTCTTACGAAAGTTGTACTTTGCCCATTGTCTGGACAAAAATACCACCCAGTGCCTGATGCTCTGCAGCGTGCTTTTTCTCTGCGTGCAAGGTGATTTCTCCTGCCTTTGAGTGTCTGCATCTTTTAGATATATACATACACATGTGATTTTACTGTTTTCCCAGGCACGTGAAGCGCGGTTGCAGGGGCTGAGTACTGTGCACGCGTGCCTTGGCAGGACAGTGGCTGACGGAATAAGCGTGTTTCACGTGTACATGTTCCTGGCGTAGCAGTACAGCACAAGTAAAGGAGGGCGTCTGAGTGAAACGGACCTGTCGTTCCAGCGCGTTGCAGTTGCTTGTGTAAATCCTCAGTTACTGAAACGCAAAGTTAACACGTTTTTCCACGTATACTAGCGTAAGGTACTGTACCGACTGCTTTTGGTGCATTTGAGGGTAATTTGTCGCGCCTTTTGCGTATCACTTGAAAGGGCAAATCTGGTAGTTGTTCAGTAGTGGCTTCTGCAGACTCCACCAGTAGCAGTGAGGTCAAGAATCATGTGAATTCTTTCGTACGTGTTGAAAGAAAAGGCCACTTTAGGCAAAGCATAAATGCAACCATATGCCCATACCTTGGAGTCTTCACCGAAATCTGACAGTAAAATTGCTGTGCATATGGTTTGTTTTCTGAAGAAGAAACTCTGTTGCTTTTAGAGCAGTAGTGTAGCAGCAATTAACTTCTTGGTTTTTTCTAGTTAAGTGTAAAAATGTTTATCGAGTACAAAATTGATAACTAGCTTGGGATAAGTTCGATTTTGGTATTTCTTAAAGACAGCGTGTGCCTTTGTTTCCTTTTAGATGAAAGAGACAGCAGTTAACACCAGAAGAAATCTTGTTGCAGTCCGTTCAGTAGAAGAGTGTGCAAACTGGAACTGCTATGCTTTTGTTAATCTTAGTTCAACTCTTAAATTAGCGTGGAAGTAATCTGTTTAGCCTTGTTGAGCAACCATTGTCTATTAAGAAAAGATTTTGCAGCACAGTTTACTTTTCTGTTGAAGGGAAAAAAAAAAGCGTGAGCTTTCCCTCGTAACTTTTCTACAGTGATCTTGATAGGCCAAGCTGAATGATTTGGCTTTTGGAAATAACGCCAAAAATCTCGATTAAATGCTGTCTTCCAATATCCTGCGTCTCTACAAAGAGGGCAGTTTGCAAAAGTGGCAACAGGGGCTGAAAGCATAGCTCTTAAAATCTTCAGCACTGGATGTGACTACAGCTGTTTGTTTTAATGCGATTCCTCAGAAAGACTACCGAGAGATCTGTGCACCGGCAGCGATGGCAGTTGTCGTGTTCAGAGTTCTTCCGTGTGTAGGAAAAGCAGACTGTTTCCTTCAGTCAGAGTATGACCGGTGCAGATAGAGCAAGAAGATCATCTCGACCCTAAGTATCTAAAATGCGGCCGACAGTACTGAATACNCCGGCAGCGATGGCAGTTGTCGTGTTCAGAGTTCTTCCGTGTGTAGGAAAAGCAGACTGTTTCCTTCAGTCAGAGTATGACCGGTGCAGATAGAGCAAGAAGATCATCTCGACCCTAAGTATCTAGAATGCGGCCGACAGTACTGAATACGTGAATGCAGTAGGTGGTGGTTGTGATATTTAAAATAGCCAGGGTGTTTTCAGAACAGTAATGGCAATATGACCACTAAAGACAGTGCAGGAGGGAATTGTCTTCTCTGGAAACACGTGGATTATGAGACGGATTTATTGAATGAACTCGGTTTGCATCAGAGCGGGATCATTGCACGTGAAAGGAAAACCTGGCTTTGAATCGGTATTTAAATAGGAGCAGGAAGCAACTGTTCTCTGTTTGGGTGAAGCTAACCGATCGCACTGGGAGCATAAAATCAGGCAGGCGAGAAGAATGGTAGGTAAGGGAGGAAGTGAAGAGAGAAAGAAAAGTCTAAATTATAGAAAATGGTACTGGCAGTACGTGCCGGAGAGTTTGGGAGTTGACAGACGGCTCGCTCGCCGTCACTGGGAGCGAAGAGGCAGCGCTCTGCGAGCTGGGGCGAGTGCCGCGCGGGTGGGAGGGCAGGCGTCCTCCCTGGCAGTAGCCATGACTCGGAAGAGCCCAGGGAACACGTGAGAGCAGCGTGCTTGTCACCGTTAGTCACGGTTCGGTTGAAGTTGCGTGTTTCAGTGGTACAACTGCCTGCATTAAGTCTATTCCCACCTCTTTCAACAGAATACGAGGAGGTAAGCAGTCGCTTCGTTCGCATTTTTTGGAGAGCGCTGCACGTGGCAGGGTGTTACAGCTGGGTGTTACAGCTGGGGAAACCAGCGGAGCCACACACCACATAATGCTTGCGTGCCTTCCACGAGCTGAGGACGTGGCCCGGGTACTCTTTGGGTTGCATGGTGGTTACAGGCCAAGGTGCTGGCTGTTCCCTCTCCAGACGTTAAATAGAAGTATCGATGCTAAGATGTCTTTAAAAACAGCTAGCATATAGTAGGTGTTCCTAGAATCGAAGCTTTAAATTTTAAGTATATCAATGTTTTTAAGTACTTAAGTGCAGCATTTGCGCGTGCTGCTTGAAAGCTGCCTGCATGTGCACAGGCAGAGAAAGCAGAGCACGGTGCCTTTTACTGTGACCGACCATCCTGAATTTCCTCTTTAAAATGCCATCGACTGAAACCGTTCACCAGAATCACTTATTGGAAGGAGGACTGACGTTACTTTTTTAATACAGGGGCACGATCACGAGGACCCACGTTTTCTCAGTTTTGTGTTATTGCTAACTTTACAGGTGCACCACAGGGAGGGGGGGGGGGAAGTATGCTGCAGTAAAACCCCAACTTTTAAGTGTTAAAATGTGTGTTAGTCTGTAGATGAAATTGTGCTAGTGTGTTACCGTGTTGTGAGTCTCCTTATTCCAGGAAAAGCTAAAGTACGTGTTTCCCAGATAAAAATACCGAGGGAGGATTTATTTGGAAATTACGTGACACACTCTGTCATCTTGCATTGTAGCCATTCTCTCCAAAATCTTGGTGCTCAGAACATTTACAGAGAAGGTTAACAGAAGGGAGTTTCACAGGAGAGAACACATGTTTAGGAAGAAGGAACACAAAATTGTTGCCTGACTATTCTGGAAGTCTCTTGCTGATTGTGAAAGTGATGTTGAGAAGCGTTTTAGCCTGGCTCCAGGAGGGCCTCCGGGGCTGAGTCTGAATGTGTGCGCGTGTGCGCACACACTCGCTCCCGAGCCTGCCGGCCCTGCCCACGTGTGCACACGCAGTCACTCCCGAGTGTGCCAGCCCTGCCTGCTCCCAGTTGTATGGAGAGGCAGAGCCAGAGCCAGAGCTCTGTGCCCCTGCAGAGGGGACGGTGCCTGCCTGCTGGGCCCCCAGCCCTCCTCTCCAATATTCCGTTGGTGCTGGGGGGGCTGCTGAATTGAGGGGGAAAGAATGATTTTGGTGTTAAAAACGAATGCATCGGTTACTGCTTGAAATGTAAAGTTTCTGCCTTAGAATTGGTTGTGGTCTTAGTCATGTTAATACAATGAAGAAATTAACTGATAACTTCAAAATATTTTTTTTTGATCCTAAACATGTGTTTGTTAATGCAGGCAAGAAGGCAGCAAGACCCTAGTCCTGGATCTAACCTAGGAAGCAGCGATGATCTCAAACTACGTTAATCGACAGCAGCAGGCGTACCGTGGGTCTGCACACATGCATTGCTTCTACTTGGCAAAGGATTTAATAAAAGACCAGAAACTGTGATAACTGGGTATACTATGGTCTGTTTCCTGACCTGCGGCAGTCGAAACCACCACGAACTGCCATGGTTTGCACTATGTTTATGTTACGATACCTGCATTTCCCATTTTAAGCATGTAGCCAGTGGCAATTTGAAATTTTGTTTTTCTATGCAAACTTATTTTTGTTGGCACTATTTTAGTGAAACGGAAACTTATGCAGCTATAAAACCATTTTTCTCGACTGTAATAAAAATTGTCACTTAAAAATAGGTCAAGATATTACAGATTTTAAACTTCTTTTTTTGTTTTTGTAAACTGCTGGAAGCCAATGCATTCCGAGCTTAATTTTTTTAATATGGGCTTTTGGAATTTTGATTGTCTTTATTGTGCTCCTGCTTTTATTTTAGATGACGCGTTCTTATCTTTCAGTTCTCTTTTTTTTTCCAAATTTGCAAGACCTTCTTAAAACTGCTGACATTATTTTGCATTATTTCCAAGCGAAACCCAGTGAATCAGAGCTGTTGGAATCAGTTTTCGAACTTTATGGGTTTGTAAACGTTACAGTTGCAGTATTCCTTTAACTGCTAGCAGTTCATTGGTTTCACTTTTTAAACGCTAAAACGTTCAAACGTATATTTGCGTGCGTTAATGCGTTCTGCCCCAGTATCTCGTCTTAGGTTTTATTGTGTATCGAGGGAGTTTGGGTGGTGGTTACAGCCCTGTATATAGTACTTTACTGAAACTCGGAGGAGGTCGCAGGCTGGCTTCCGTTTTATTCAGGGATTTTTTTAAACGGTTCTTCAAAGGGATACTGCAACTCTGCGATGAGGTCCAACAGCGCATTAAACTGGGAACAAAAGTGATCAGCTGCCAAGGTGATACGTATTAAATCATGTTTAAGATAAGCTGCTTCAAGTATATTTTGTATCTTAGGCTTTTTGTAAAGTTGCGCTGAATGGCGAAAGGTTGAGACGAGGTTGCGTGCAGAAAATCTCACGCCGCGCATAGGACACTTCTGTTAAATCTGATGCAAATTCAGACTACGCTGCAGTATATATTGCGTTTTCTAACAGGGTAAGATTTGGGGTGAGTTAGTCTGTGCAAATTAGCTTGGGTTTATTTGGCGTGACGGTGAATGGACTTGTTCCAAATGGTTCATTGCGTCCGATGTTGGAAGAAAACGGATTGGAAATGTGACGTCGTTTGGCTTTGTTAAAATGCGGTGCTTCCTGTACAGCCCGATTGATGGAAATGTCACTTAAATACCTTTTTAAAATAGGTGATCTGACTTCAGTACGTTCAGAATTATTTTCAAGGTAGAAACTGTATGGTTAGAACAGTAAAATCTTTATTAAATTCTGTAATTAAGATAATTGCATTCCTCGCTAATGGCAAAACAGTCGATGCAGGAGAGGTCTTGCAAACATGTAAGCAGATGTCAATGTGAAGGAGAATCTTTGTATGTTAATAATATGAATATTTAACATTCACTTAAAAATGTCGATAACTGTAAACTGTGAGAATGTCATCAAATAGAAATATTTTGATACTTCAATTTAAATGTGATTCACCTGAAAGATAACCTTTTTCACTCTGTGGCCACGTACTCTTCTCGCTCCTCTTCCCCCAAAGAAATAATTTTTCTAAAGTGTTTCTGCAGTGAGTTGTTTAAGGGACTACAAGCATGCGTCCGCACGCATCCCTGGCCTTGGATCTTCTCTGCCATCTGTGTATTTTTGATGGAATAGTATGGAGATTTATTTTAAAAGGTTTTCCTGGCGTGTCAGACAGTGGTTTCAAACCATAAGTACACAGGAAATTACTCTATCGGACATTAACGTTGCTGTCTTTGTGTAAATACTGAACTTTCCCTGTCATCATTTAGCATTCTGCTGCTTTCGATATCTTAATGCTGGCATTAAGATCACGAGCCCTTACCCTCTGCTGGTTAGTGCAGACTTTTTAAAGTGCATTTTAAGTTATTGATGCAATTTGATATTTTTCATAATTTCTATTTAAACTGAAGTTGCATCATCTTTCTCGAATTCATCTCCTGTAAGAGTTGCCTTAAGCTACAGGATTGCTTTTGCTACGTTTTGTGTTGTGCGTTTAACTTTCATAATAAACTTCTGTGTAGTGAAAACAAGTTGCCGTAAATTTATTTCTGACGTCCTGGGGGTCCAGGGTGATGCAAGACCCGTTCCTGGGGTCACTTTCCAGCCAGCGCGGGGCTGCCTCGATGGCCATGGTTAAAGCAATAGTGACATCCAGTGGTCACTTAAACTAAGCCCAGCTCGCCACCGTGCGTAGGGGCTGTCCGGGGGGGTGCGCCTGGCTCTCCTGAAGCCTTTAATCCAAGGGCGCGCGTAGAGAAAAATGCAGATTTTATGACCGACGCGCCCCGCTTGCTCTGAAAGTGTCTGTCTGCTTCAGTAACCCAGAGGAGTTTTCACCTGGTTGGGTTGTAACAGTTGTGCGCGCTTGTAGAAGAGCGTTGTTTGTGGGCGCGTTTTTATAGCGGCCATTAACCCTTGCTCATTGCGCTGCTTTGGATGAGGAGGAAACCCAAGGTAGTTTTGCACGTTGGAATTGAGGAAACGGGGGCAATGCAGTCGAGTACCGTGGGGAAGATACAAATGTCACGTGCTGCGCCTGAAAACCTCTTCCGAAGCTGCTGAGACTTCACGTGGCTTACGTAACTTCACGTACCTGATGCTGGATGGCAAGGGTGGGTACGTACCGAGGTCACGTAGAGGAGTGCTTTCTCAATAACTTGAGACCTGCGCTCCGCATTGGAAGCGTTTACATGCAAAAGGACAAAGCGTAGCCTGGCTTCGCGTGTTAAAACGTGGCTGGAAATGCATTAGGGAGTGCCTGATGGAAACGGCATGGACCCGTGGTGCTGCTGGAGATACTCTGTAGCTTGGGAGGGAGGGGGCAAACGATGTTGCCCTTGGTTCCGTGTCCCTGGCAGCACACGGTACCCTTGTTAGCTCCTGAAGGCTCTGCCGCAAACAGCCCCTTTTGGAAGGTGCCTTTAAAGAGCCGTTAGTGAAGCCGCTGGGCGGCTCCTTCGTTTACCTCTAAGTCCCTGGAACGATTCGCTTTTTGCCCCGAGGTCCAGCATGAGGATGGGCACATTATTCATCCAGGCTTTTCTTGAGCGGAGGTGTCTGAAGGACAGAGGCCCTTTGCCCCCCGACTTCTCTTAGGTCAAGTTTGCCTTTTGGGCGCGTGAACAGCAGAGGGAAATCAACCTCGTCCTGCGTGAGGCGCCTATGCCACAAGAGGATTTATAAAGCCTTGCAATCCTTTCCCTCGATTCGCATGACTCGGGGAAGGCTGCGTTCAATTTGGGAGTGAAAGACCCCTGGAAACGCTGGAGCTTACTGGAATAGAGCAGGACGTCGGTGACCTGGAGCCCAGCTGGAGTAGGTGACTGGTTTGCTGTTTCTAACCTCTTCCAGTTCCACGGCCTCTTTCTAACCAGAGAGAATCCAGAGTAATTATTAATGCATTTTACTAAAGTTCCCAAAACATGACCGAATGGGTTTCCTAGTCCCTTGAAGGAAGCGGCCGCTATGAGCCAGCCTGTTCTGGGCTCCCGGTCCCCCTTTCGAAAGCTGGAAACTATGAAAATGAAACCGGGGGTGAGAACAGGAGCTTTCCTGTTCCTGCGGATCCGTGGCGTTTGGACTAATAACGAGCCTTGTTCAGGCCCAGGAAGCTCAGCGCAGGAGACGTGGGTTTGGAGAACTCCAGAACTGCGTGGCCTGACAGGATCTTGGCAGGAGTTTGCATTTTTTTTTTGTCCGCCATTGGTTCAGGGCTCCGCTCATTACCGATTTATTCGGGAATCCACCCTGTCTGCGTAGAAATCGGACCGACTTCTGTAAAGTTAGGTTATTTTGTTACTGCATTTCCAATGCAAATAAGAGGACAGAAATGGCTTCAAGGATGAGAACTACAGCGAGAAGTCGCAGCAGCGCGAACGTTTGCATAGGCACCGCTTCTCGTAACTCATTTGCCTGACATCCTGTCTTCACGCTGCCACGGAACGTAAATCCCAGCGCA
Source organism: Steatornis caripensis (assembly GCA_013398225.1). Taxonomy (NCBI): domain Eukaryota; kingdom Metazoa; phylum Chordata; class Aves; order Caprimulgiformes; family Steatornithidae; genus Steatornis; species Steatornis caripensis. The sequence continues at coordinate 106,596 of VZSC01008488.1, read as the reverse complement.
TGCATATTCATCAGCTGCTGCACGGCTCAGGGCTGCTCAGGGTTTAAGTAACTTTATTAAAGAGCTTTCTCAATTACATGTTGAGATAAGTGAATTTCCAGGATTGCCTCGGGCTCATTTCTTAAAGCTCGGGAGTGGGGGGGGGGGGAACTAATGCAGAAGGGCTGAGTGCTGCGTTGGCCAGCGCTGTCACCCCGCTGTGGGCGGCCGCGGGAAGATCGGGCACCTGTGGGAGGGGAAGCGGTGGGCGACGGGAATGTTTCTTGCCCGGCTTTACGCTTCGCGCTCGGCCTGGCCCGTGGTGTATCGCAGCGGGTGAGACTTTCGCTAAGCCTTTGTTGCTCCCCGCAACTCCTGACGGGTGACTCGGGGCTCCGCTCTCCCTCCTTCCGCGGGCTGTAATTCTGCTTTCCCGGGGAACTGGTGGCCTTGCCACCTTTCACCCTTTGCGACCCTCTCTCTCTAGCTTGAAAACAGAAAAACCTCCTAGAGCGGGAGGAAGGTTTGTGCCTGAAAGCTCCTCTGCCTTTTCCAGCTGTTACCCGATGGTTTGCCGAAAACCACTCTGTCCCTACGAGCCTTGCCCGCTTGCATCTTCCAAACCTTTCAGCTACGACGGCACTGCCTGTGCCGTTCGTGCCACGCAAACGCCCGGCGTAGCACAGGCCAAGAAAAACAAGCGGTGTGAGATTACAAACGTTTTGGCTGCTGGATGCACTTGGCCTCCATAGCTTCTTACGGGAATACGCTGCTACCGAAGCACACGGCTGGGGTGATAGTTGTGCTGCCGGGATATTTTGGGAGCACTTCCGGGCTTTGGCCCTCCGTGGCAGCGACGCAGATCGTGGCTCTTCGGGTCGTGCTCCCCGGGGAGATCTCTGACGCGAAGGGCTGGGGTCTGTACGGGGGGAGGTGAGCCGGTTGACGGAAGAAGCCACGTGAAGAGGGATTTACGGCAGAGGCTGGGCGGTCAGGCTTTGCCTTCGGCAGGCGAGCAGGTACCCGAGCACATCAGGTTGGAAGGGAAAATGGGGGTGGTGGGAGGGCAGGGGTCCCGCTGTGCAGCGTGTTCCCGACACCGACCGTTTCCATCAAGTCCAGCGGGTGCTGTTGTGTTCGCCCTCACTTTATGTTGGCCAAAGCACTTGTGGCGCTCAGCGTGAGTCTTGAGCAGAAGAGGGGGGGTGCGGTATTGACGGCTCGCACTTAGCGCAGCAGTTCTGGGTGCCAGTTAGCGGATTTGTTCTAGTGGATTTGGTGAGAGAAGCGGGAGGGATATCCCTCTGTAGGAGCCACGATGCTGGCAGCTGAACGCCCCGCATCCCGCGTGAGCCCGCTTTCTGGCCCGCCCGCCACCTCCGCCTTCCGCTGGAGATACAGTGCTGAGTCCCTGTCCTCCTCTCCCTGCTGCGGCGGCGTTGAGCCCTTCGCAGAGCTGTGTTTAGGTCTTGTTTCCAATCATGTATCGTATCGTAAAGCCTTGTAGGAGGCCGGTCTGAGAGGTGAGCGGCGCTCGCCCCGGGAGCTGGTTCCCACCAGGCAGCTGAGCTGCTGCTTGGGCAAACGCTGCTGGACAGGGAGAGCGTCCCTGCTTGAAGGCGCCTCGCTGCCCCGGCTTCTCCGTGGCCGTTGGGCGTTCAGTGGCATTCGGCGGCTGGAAGTGTTGATTGAATTGCCAAGGCTCGTGCCTGGCTTCTTCAGTTGACTTGATCGTTTTAACTCAACGGTGCAGCGCCTGGTTCGTACTTTGTGCAGCCTCGGTGCAGAGGGCTGCTGTTCCCGGCCCCGAAGGCAGCAGAGCAGGAGCGGTCCGTCGCAGCTCGAGGTACGGCTGCGGGTTTCTCCTCTGGGTGTTGTGCTTTCTTCTGCAGTACGTGCCGATGCCTCTTCGAGAATTCTGCCCATATTGATGATGAAACTGCCCTCGAACAAGGGCCCTGGTCTGCATCTCCGCTGCCGCGGCGGCAGTCCTCGCCCGTGGCAGGCCCTTTCTCTGCAACTCCCGTTTCTGAGCACACGAAGCTGCACGGGGACAGTGAGCTCCTGCTGAAACCCTGGGAGCTCTAAGCTTGGAGGAGAGCGGAGAGGTTGGCGGGGGCAACGTGGATTTGCTGCTAGAAACAAAAGCGTGAGGGGAACGACTCTTACCAGAAGACAATTCTGAAGAAACAGGCGGCTCCGTCCAGAAACCCCAGACTAACCATCGCCGCCGAGCCGGCGAGGCTGTTGAGCATCTCGCTTCTCAGCATGACGTGTCGCCTACCCAGGAAGAGTGCACGGTCCCCTCCCTCCCTGCGGAGAGCCGAGCAGCCCCGTGCTTTGCAGCGCCCCAGCCCCTTCGCTCCGGAGACCCCCGCTCCAGCACAGCACCGCAGTGGGACGTCTGCAACGGAGGTGGGATGCTGCGGTCCCCTTCCCGGCACCATCCTGCTCCTCCGCGGCCTTCCCCTAGGCCTCGGGACCTCTGGCTGCTGCCCGTGCCGTGCCGCCAGCCTGCAGCCGCCCGGGTAGCCCGTGCCCGGAGCCAGGAGCCCGTGCCTGCTGCTGCCTCAGCCCAGGAAGGGAGGATGTTTGGGGATGCTCAGCCCCGCGTGCAGGAGGCTGCGGTCCAGCTCCGGGTCGTTTGCTCTGGCTGTGTCTGAGGACTGGGGAGCACGGTGAGGAGGGAAGGGACGGACGGGTAGGCAGTGTTGCATTCACAGCCCACTCCTGAGCTGCCCAGTGCTCGTCTTCCGCTCCTGGTGCCGCTGAAAAGCCCCCGAGCCCCTTCCTGGCGGTGATGGCCCCAGCCCAGAGCCGCGGGGCAAATGCTCCCGTGCAGAGGAGAGGACAGATCCGCTTTTTGGTTCTGCTTTCAGTTCTGCTCTGCAGAGCACGGCTGGCGTCTGACCGCCAGGACCCAGTGTCGGTGGGCCCGTGAGGCGTGTGACTCTCCAAAACCACCGACCCCACTGAGGTGCCTTACTCATCGCATCCTTCAAACCCTCCGGCATCCCACCCTCTGCTTCTGCGGCCGGGGCAGGACATGCTGGTGGGACCGTGGGGCACCAAGCTGCAAAGTGGGACCAGAACGAAAGAGGGAATGGACCCCAAAGTGAGACCCTGTGGTCCGGGAGTGTCCGAGGTGGCTGCAAACGGACAAGGAGCANCCGCTTTTTGGTTCTGCTTTCAGTTCTGCTCTGCAGAGCACGGCTGGCATCTGACCGCCAGGACCCGGTGTCGGTGGGCCCGTGAGGCGTGTGACTCTCCAAAACCACCGACCCCACCGAGGTGCCTTACTCATCGCATCCTTCAAACCCTCCGGCATCCCACCCTCTGCTTCTGCGGCCGGGGCAGGACATGCTGGTGGGACCGTGGGGCACCAAGCTGCAAAGTGGGACCAGAACGAAAGAGGGAATGAACCCCAAAGTGAGACCCTGTGGTCCGGGAGTGTCCGAGGTGGCTGCAAAGGGACAAGGAGCAGGGTGGACAAGCAGGGTCTGCGGGAAGGACCTTGCTCCAGCCGGTTGCCTCTGGCCAGGGAGGGATGCCGACCATCCCTCACGGCTCTCCGGCACGGCACGTGGCACGGGATCCGGCCCCGCTACCTCCCTGAAAAAATTTCTTGCTCCAAAAAAACCAGTGGCGATGGTGACGCACCAGTTGACAGAGGTGGAGGGTTTGCAGAGGAGGCCAGCGGCGTGGCTCTGTGGCGGACGTGGAGGGGACCTCAGCTCACTCCAAAGTGGATTTTCGGTGTTTTACGGCTTTCTGTCTTGAGGGCTGGACGCCACAAGACAGCGGCAGCAAGTGCGGGTGTCGGTTTGGGTGCAAAACCGATCCTTTGGGCGCGAGACCCTTCCTTGCTGGGGCTTGGCTGGCGGTGGGGGATCTGCACAGCGAAGTCCCTGCCAGCGGCGCCGGCGGCAGCGTAGCGTGGGATGCATGTGCTCCCCCCGGCTCCCCACAGGGCTGCAGGGCAGTTGGCTGGTGTCCCACAGCCATGAAAAAAACAAAAATGCAACAGAAACGTAGCTGTGGCTGCGGGGAACGTGGTCGCCGTCGGCCTGAGTGAGCACCTGGGGGGTTTCGTGTGCCGCTCCCCAAAACCCAGCAAAACCCAGCGCTGCGGCGACCCGGCTCGCTCTCAAACGTCGTTTGATGAAGCTTGGCCGCAGGGAGGCATTTCCAGTGTCGCATGCGTCGGACCAAATAATTTCCCGCTGTGAAACGAAGAGGCTGCAAAGGGGGCCGGGGGCGAGGCTTCACGAGCAGCGTCTCCGTTGTTTGTTTTCTCGGCCGCAGCCTGTGAGCAAGATTTGAGTCACCCCTACGCTGCCCGTTTGCCAGAAGCCAGCAGCAAAACGGGCAGCCGGAGCTCTTCAGGGACTCAGAGAGGGCTCTGTCACCCAGATCTCCTGCTCTGACACGTCGCCTGTTGAACGATGAAACCCTGAGCACTGGGGCTGGCGCAGGCTGCGGTGGGGCTGCGCCCTCCTCACGTGGCTTTGCCCCATGGCCTTTCCTCGTCGTCTGCTCTGACGCTCAAATATCCCTTTGGGGAGGCAAAGCAGCCCCGGTGAAAGCCCTGCCACCCGCGCAGCGCTCCTGGCTCCGTAAGCCCTTGGGATAAGGGTTTTGTGGGATTCTATAGAAACCCATCCTTTACTTTTTTGATAAAACCTGTGCTTCTATTTATTTACTTATTTATTTCAGAAACCCCGTGCTCTGCCCCACGGTGAATTTCCCCACGAGTTTTTGACGTGCGCTTAAAAACCCCAAGCACCTCGCCAGGCGGCAGCTGCGGGAGGGACGCAGCGGCCGCCCGCTCGCGGCGAGAGGCTCCCCTTGCCCCAGCTGCTGACGCCGGCAGCTCCGCGCTGNCGGCCTGAGTGAGCACCTGGGGGGTTTCGTGTGCCGCTCCCCAAAACCCAGCAAAACCCAGCGCTGCGGCGACCCGGCTCGCTCTCAAACGTCGTTTGATGAAGCTTGGCCGCAGGGAGGCATTTCCAGTGTCGCATGCGTCGGACCAAATAATTTCCCGCTGTGAAACGAAGAGGCTGCAAAGGGGGCCGGGGGCGAGGCTTCACGAGCAGCGTCTCCGTTGTTTGTTTTCTCGGCCGCAGCCTGTGAGCAAGATTCGAGTCACCCCTACGCTGCCCGTTTGCCAGAAGCCAGCAGCAAAACGGGCAGCCGGAGCTCTTCAGGGACTCAGAGAGGGCTCTGTCACCCAGATCTCCTGCTCTGACACGTCGCCTGTTGAACGATGAAACCCTGAGCACTGGGGCTGGCGCAGGCTGCGGTGGGGCTGCCCCCTCCTCACGTGGCTTTGCCCCATGGCCTTTCCTCGTCGTCTGCTCTGACGCTCAAATATCCCTTTGGGGAGGCAAAGCAGCCCCGGTGAAAGCCCTGCCACCCGCGCAGCGCTCCTGGCTCCGTAAGCCCTTGGGATAAGGGTTTTGTGGGATTCTATAGAAACCCATCCTTTACTTTTTTGATAAAACCTGTGCTTCTATTTATTTACTTATTTATTTCAGAAACCCCGTGCTCTGCCCCACGGTGAATTTCCCCACGAGTTTTTGACGTGCGCTTAAAAACCCCAAGCACCTCGCCAGGCGGCAGCTGCGGGAGGGACGCAGCGGCCGCCCGCTCGCGGCGAGAGGCTCCCCTTGCCCCAGCTGCTGACGCCGGCAGCTCCGCGCTGACCACCGACGCGGGAACGGCCCCAAAGGCCATCACCTCCGCCGGCTGCCCCTCGCCCCGCCGCACCTCCGGCTCCCTGCCCGGCAGTGCCAGGAGCTGGACTTCACACCCTGCCCACGCCGGGCAGCGTCTCCCCAGCTAAACTGCCCCGGAAGGAAAGAGAAACCGGCACATCTGTTTCTAATGAAGCCGAAGCCAATTTAGATCTAGCTCTGCGTGAATCAGAGCTTTTAAAACGTATCTGGAGGGGCCAAGCTCTGCAAAACGCGTAACCGCGCTGGCCGTCGAGCGGGGAATGCTGCCGCCGCGCTCGGGCGCTGCGGAGGAGCTGCTGCCGTGTGGTTAACGGCCCCTCCTGCCGCCTGCTTTTACTGCTGCTCCCTTGCCTTCTTCGAAACGTTTTGTCCTCGTCCATTCCGCCCGCCGCCGCGGCCCCTGTGCTCGCCCCAGCACAGGGCAGGGGCCGTGCCGGCTGCTCTCCTTCCCGGGCAGCGTTTAACATCACGGCTTGGCATCTTGGGGCGAGCGCTGGGAGCCTCCCCGTTCTGCCCATCTCTAGGCGCTGAGCGCGGTGCAACAACGCAGCAGGGGGGTTTTGAAGCCGCCAGGTGCCCCGGCCTGGGGTGCGGGAGGTGATGCCGGTGGCCACCATGGTCCTGACTGAGCAGAGCACGTGCCAAAGCCACATCGCCTTCTATCCCTGGCCAAGCACGGAGTCACCTTGAAAATCTTTATTCTCTGTGGGCTGCACAGCTGCAAGCCCGGCGCGCCCTGGGGCCGGTGGGACGAGGATGCGGTCCCGGAGCGTGCAAGCCCCAGCCCACGGAGGCTTTCAGGACGAGGTTCACAGCACGCTGGAGACTTCGCGTGTGCGGGTAACCAGCCCGCTGAAATAAGGCGTTTTCTGCCCCGCCGCCCCTTGCCTGCAGCATCGCCAGGCAGAGCAGCCGGGCAGCTCCTCGCACCCCGGCCGGGTGCTGACGCTGCGCATTCTGCCCGTGTTAACCTTGGCTGCTGCTCCAGCGGGTTTCTGGGTGATTGAAAACATCCCGGCAGGGCGTGCTGAGCGCAGGCGAGGAGGCAGAGAAGTGCTGAGCCAGGGAAAACCGGAGCCAGGGGTCTCCCCCTCCCCGGGAAAGGGCCAGGCTTGCGGCTGCCAGCCCCGGCCCCGGCAGGGACCCTCGCCCTGGCACCGATGGGGCGCGGGGCGCAGCATCGCTCTGCCCGAGCTGCGTCCCTGGGGGCTGCCCGCCTCGGTGGGACCCAGGCTATCAAAGCTCCTGGTTGTTGGATAAATCACCCTGAAGAGGTGGGACAGATTCCCCCCAGAGCACCTTTCCACCAGCGCTTTCCCCAGGAGCTCAAGCAAAGGCCCCCTTGCTTTGCAGCCGGGGGAGCTGCAAATGGTGTTTGGGAACGTTTGTAACTGCAAACGCGGAGCTTTTCAGTGGGAAATGCACCTCCAAAAAAAGAAGAGCAATTTCAGGGCTTTATAGCAAACATGTTTTCCCCCAATAAAAACAGCCCTGCCAAGTCTGGGGTCTGCTTCCAGCGCATTTTCTGGGCGGCCGCAGGGCAGATTTCCTTACAGACGTGATTTGGGCGGCTGTCGGCATCGCCGTTAACCCATGAGCCACGGGCGCCTGTCCCCGCGCACGGCTGCAGCCCGTGCCCACGAGCCCTGCTCCGGTTTCAGTCCTTCCTTGTCGCTTTTGTGGTTTCTTTCCCCTTTTTTTGTGACTGGCTAGATTGCAAAGCCCAGCTCTCCTCTGCTAACGTGTCCCCGCAGATACGTGGAATTTAGGAAAATCGAGTAAAAACCCAGTAATTCCCTACAGCTGCTGATCCCACCCCAAAGTATGACGACCCCGTAAGTGTTTGGCAGCAGGGAACCCAGATCGTCTCTGACAGACGCATCCACCGCCGTCCCTTTGGTCCGAGACATTAACAACGGCGATAGTCTTTTAAAAAAGCGATTAGAATTTTCTGAAAGCCATGTATTGCTTCCTGAGCCCTGGGATTAGACTTGGCTACTTTCCGAGAATTGCTCCAGAATCTGGAGAGCGAGGAGGACAATTTTTTTTTTATTTTTTTTTTCCTTTAGCTTTTACCTGTCCTGAGCGGCTGCCGAAATGGCAGTGCTTTGCCCAACCTGCTGTGAAAATGCCGTCCCTGCCTGCTGTCGCCGGGGGGGCATGGGAGGGCTCCTCTGGTCACTCTGGGGAGTTTGGTTTCAGCTGCCCCAATCCGTCTCCGCTCAGACCTTCGCCAGCTCCAGCTGATCCGTGGTGGGGACACGCGAGGCAGCTCCCTCCCTGGCACCCCCGCGGATACCAGCAGCTCCCGGCCCCTGAACGCAGCCCGCAGCACCGAGGCGTCCTGCTTGCGTTCGGCGGGGCAGCCGCCGTCTGTGCGGACGAAGCCTTGAGTGGGTTTTTCTGCCTTCTCCCGACTGGGCATTTTTTTTTATTTTGATTTTTTTCCTCTGTACTTGTCTTGGCTGCCGGAGGGAGAGCCGTGGTCTGAAGGGAAACCCCTGGGAAGTCAGGGAGGGTACGTCAGGTGCATGGCGGGTGTTTTCCTGTGCCTGGGGGAGCGAGGGGCTGGGGCTCTGTCTCCAGCCGTGCCCGTGCTTGCTCTCCGTCAGGGTGCCACAGTGGGATTTTCGGCCGCTGGCATCGACTGCCCCTCCATGCCCGCACGCCGGGACCTCCCTGCTCACCCCGGCCGTCGCGCAGCCCCGCCAGAAAGCACCCAAGGCGTCTGCCGTGCGGTGCCGCTGCCCTCGCCTGCCCCCCCGGCAGCCTTGCTCTGCCCTCCCAGCTATTCAAGGGGAGTATTTTAAGCTCAGAGATGTAGAAGGGGCTGGCACGCTCGCTGGATGAGAGCCCCCTGTCAAAACCCTCGTTACTATTTCGAAGAGCAAAGCCCCAGGGCGGCTGGGCCCGGAGGTCGTGGGGGCTCAGGCAACGGCCTCGGCTGCCCTGAGCCCTCCCCTGCCTCGGGCTGGAGTTCGGGGAGACGCGTAAAAAGCAGAGTAGAGACGCGTTCAGAAATCCATGAGCTCAGGATCTGTTTTTCCCCCCCACCCCGTTGTATTTGGCCTTCCTTCTTGCTTTCTCGTCTCCCAGCCTGCGCGGGGGAACTCAGCTCGTACTTCCGATGATCTTTTTCAAAGGATGCTGATTTTTTTTTTTAACGGAAGCTCAGCCCTTTGCACTGCCCGGTTTGGAGCACTGGGCGTTCAAAGGGCATCGCCCAACGCAGCAGTAGGTAGGAGAAGCGTCTACGAGGCCCAGCTGATCCCCATCCGCCCGCTTTCCATCCAGCGCCCCTACCCCGAGGGGTGCAGGCGTCCTGGGCCCGATTAAAAGTAGTCTGCACCCCACTAAATAAACGGGGCACGCGGGATTTCTAGCTGGGTAATCCTTCTCTCCGTACGTTCCCTACGCATGCCACCGTATACGTACATGTACGTGTATGTGGGTGCCGCGGGTGGCTCGTCATGAAGGACCAGCCCGTGCTCCTGGGAGACGAAGGGCTAGCTTCTCTTTTTAAGCCCATACAGATGTGCCAGAGGGCTGGAAGGAAGGGGGGAAATTGGCAGCACCTCCGCGCTTTTCGGCATATGAAGATGTCACCACGCTTGGATTTAGAAAAATGAAAAAGCAAGCGAGGCGCGAATAGGAAACAGAGCGCCGTGCAGCTGACTTCAAGGGAAAACTCATTCCCCTGGGGCTCGCTCCACGCCGTGTCTGTTAAAATCTGGCCTGCGTCGACAGCTCTGGGCCCCGAAGGGAGGCGCTGAGAAACGCGGTCACTGAGAGCAGAGCCCGGCCGAGGTCCTGCTCCCAAACGCCACCGCGGTTTCTTTTTTCAATGCTTTGATTCCCCCCGCCAGCGGCGGCTTGGCCTGCTCATGGAAAGAGAGGTGTGACTGCGCCTGTTGGTGTTAATATACACCGGTTTTGAAAAGAGTTGTTTGAAACTCTAACAACGGCTTCTGTTTGCAGCTGGCTTGGACGCGGCGCGTGCGCAGCCCGCGTGCGTTGGGTTTCAGGGAGCAAAGCGCGATGCTTTGCCGTGCGAGGGCCTCGTCGGCGCAGCGCGCAGCTCACCCGCAGACGTCCGCTCATGCGGGAGGGAAAACCAAATTTCCCCTTTTCCACCCGAAAGCAGAGGCCTCCGGAGCAGGCTGGCTCGCTCCGGGCTTTTTGAGGGTTGTACGTTTGCTGGTGACACATGGAGCACACGGAGCATCTGACGTGAACGTGAGGCTGCTGGTGGGAAGGAGATGCAGCGCACAACCTGGCTGAAATTTTGTTTTTCTCTCTCATTTATTTTATTTTATTTTATTTTTTTTAATATGAGAACCCCAAACGTGAAGGGTTTCTTAACTGGTGCTTTCTGCCTTGCTGTGGGATATCCTGTGCGATGGTGCTGGCCTGCCGCAGACCTCCGGCGGGACGCGGTGGGCACGTGGGGGGGGTGCGTGGGCAGCACGCCGATGGCGGGCTCAAGCCGGGACCGAGCATCACCGCTCCAAGGGAAGCAGGACGGGACATGGGTGCCTGCCAAGGAGACGTTTTTCTGTCACCACCCTCAAAGAAATGGGGGAAAAATGCATCTCCCACCGCTCCCTGTCCCTCCCGGAGCCTCGGCCTGCCAGCAGAAGGAATTACGGCCGCTTCCAAACTCCCTGGACCCTCTTGTCTTCTCCATCCCTGCTCCAGCGGATGCATTGCTTAGCATGAGGCCGGTACCAGTCCATACCCTTTGTCTTTCTCTTGTTTACTTTTAATTCTCTGCTTACGTCGGGCAATGCTTGAGCCGGTGCCGTTCACCTTGGACCAAGTTTCCACCGCCAAAACGGGTGATGGTCCGCCGCGGGCTGTCCAAGGCGGGGGCAGCGCCCGGGCGGCTCGGGAGAGCTCCGCCACCCGCGTTTGCTGCGTGGGTGCTGGCTGCTGGCGCCTGGGGCCTGCCGGCGCCGAGCGAAGCAGGTTCACGCACGGTGACCGCCGCGGCCAAGAGCGGGACCGTGGAGGGGCAGAACCCTCGGGTGGCAGCACCCCGGCTTGGTCAAGGAGCATCGCACGGCCAACGACCTCCTCGCTACTTGCTTCCTCGCCGGGTCGTTCCGGTCACTCCGCTCGTGCCACTGACTAACTTCTCCTCGGCGCTTTCCCCCGCCCCGGCCTTTCAACCGGAAAAACTGGATGCAACTGGGTTGGATTGGGTTTGGGTTGTGGTTGGTTTTTTTTTTTTTTTTAAATCCTGAGTTTACCGTGGCGGGCTGTGACGCGGTGTAATTAGGGCTTGCGTTGTAGGTCTGGTACCGGGACCGGCGGTAGCCGTGGGGCCGGCCCCACCGTGCCCAGCGCAGCCCCGAGCCTCCCCGCCGG
>VZSC01008488.1:84841-95394 GCA_013398225.1 Steatornis caripensis | reverse complement strand
AGGGGGGGGGGGGGGCCGGGGGGGGGGGTTTGGGGGGGGGGAGGGGGAGCTGCGAGCTTCCCTGCCGCTTCCCTGCCGCTTCTCTCCGAGGTCCGGCGCAGCGACCGGGTGCCGTGCCGTGCCAGCCCGCGCCACCGGAGCCAATGCTGGATCTGGAGGTGGTGCCCGAGCGGTCTCTGGGGAACGAGCAATGGGAGTTCACCCTGGGTAAGTGCGGGGGGTGCCCGTGTGTGTGCCCCCCCGGCCCCTGCGCGCGAGCGGGCTCTGCTCTCCCCGTTTCTCCCAAGGTCTCTCCCGACGCTTTCGGGGAGCTGCAAGAGCGGAAGGGAGAGGGGGTCAAGGTTTGCCTTTCTCTAGCGCTGAAAGCCCCCCTGGGCGAGCTCTGAGCATTCCCTCCGAGCGTGCGGTCTCACCTTTAGCTCTTGCGCGCTGGGTTGTGTTTTGTTTATCAGCCCGCACGCTTTCTTCTGCTCGTTTATCCCGCCTTGCCGTCTTAGGCTGGTAATTTTTTTAAATTCACACTTGAAAGAGGAGATACGGACGTAAGGATCGTCATCTGAATGTGTCGGGTGATACCGGCATCTCCAGCTGGGTGGTAATACTCGGTACAAACACTGTGCTTTTCTGTACGAACCCCTCATAAACATGAGCTGAGTTTCACAATTTCTTAGTGTTGTTGCTGGATTGCGACATAGTGAAGAAAGAAAACTTCAGAGAGGCTTTTTCAGCGCTAGATAACAAGTATTTCTCTCCGCGATGATTCTTATTTTTTCATCTCGGAGCGATCCTTCCTTGCCAGCCATCGCTCTGTTTGCTGCGATGAGAAAGAACTTTCCCCCAGCTGATGGAAACTTGGCTGGTGCTCAGCCTAGGGCACTTAAACGTACAGTTGCAGCCTGGATGGTATGGATTCTTCAGATGACCCGTGTTTTCAAACAGATATTGGCAGTCCTTAAAAACTCTCAGCAAATACTGTAGCTGTTGCATTTCCCGAGGGATAGTTTGAGATAGCAGCGTTGGACTCTTTTCTCTCAGAGTTTCCCATCTTTGCTGCTGCTCTGTCTAAAGCAGAGTTAGCGGTAGTAGTGGTTTGGCTCATGTAAATGGGGCTCCGTGTGGCAGCCCTCCGTATCTGCCTTGTGCTGTTGTCACCTGTGGCAGCAGGGAGACAGACTGTGCCTCGAGACCTCTGTTCTGCGGCTGCCGTGAGCTTGGGTCGCACCGAAGGAGCAGTGCTGTGGCGTGGAGGCATTTGCGTGAAACCCCTCAAACACAAAGGGCTGTTTGCTGCGGTGACTTCAGAGTCAAGTACAACTCGATGGTTACACGGAGCGTTAGAATGGCTTTTGGGGGCTAATTATAGTACCTTGGGTCCCACCCTTTGAGATCTGGGTGATCACCTCGTACCGCTACCGTGTTACTGAGTGCCCTCAGCTCTGCGGGGCCTTCCGTGATCCTTTAGTGCCTGTGTTACTTGAAAAGAAACGCAGTCTCGAGTTATACAGCCTGTCGATCTTCATAAACACGTAGTACCGGCTTCCCTCCCGTTCTCCTTATAAAACCAAAAAAAGGGAAGAGGGAAAATGATGATCCTTTTCCCAAGAACCCCCAAAGAAGCCCGTTAATGCAGTGCCATGGTTAAAATTATAGACTGCGTCTCTCTCTGTGTGTACACACACACACGTGCATGGATGTGAGAGGGAGGAAACTCAGCTGTAATTCTTGGAGTAAACATAGCCACCATGTGATGCGTCTAGTGTATAATTAGCACGACCTGCTGGTATAGAGCAGGAGGCTGACTAGGTATTAAGGTACTTAACTTTGTCCTGAGCTAGCGACATTGTATGAAAATTGTCCGGGCTGATAAAGCTGGTTCAGCCATGTTCGTGGTAGCGAGGTTGGAAGTGCTGGTGTAAATGGAATTCTCGCTGCCAGTGATACTCCTCTACTCGGCGCTTGTTTAGATCTGCTCTTGGCAGAACTAGGGGCAGTATTCCTGAACTGCTGCTCGCTCTGGCTTCCAGTATTGTGCCCACAACAGAGGTGACTGAGGGGAAATGCCAGGAAATTTTTTTACGTGAGTTTTTGGATTGTGTTTCTGGCTCCAGCGCTGACTCACTGTGTGACCAGAGCATAAAAAAATTTAACCAAGGCCGAGTTTTGTGTTCAATTAGATACCTGTGTCACTGCACCTCTTGGGCTCCGTTCCTGCCATTTTAAAGAAGAACAAGTTAATGCTGACTCTGTAGTGCCTATGGCTGTGTTATTAGTGTGTGAGATGTATAATTTCTAAGGCATACTTGCATTTCGCTCTCTTTTTATACTTTCTTTTCCTACTGAGGAAGTTTCACTTCTCTTGGTTTAATGTGTTACGATTCATCTTCTCTTGAGTTTTCTTGTATTCTTCTCTTTTAATCTTCAGTCACTCCTCTTCCCCCCACCCCCGCCACCTTCAAGGTACGTAGTCTTAGCACAGACTAACATTTCAGGCCCTGTTGTTCCTGACCAGCGTGTGTGGGGGGAGTGTCTTGTGCCACTTGTATCGCTCCAGCATTTAGAAAAGGGAAAAGTCTGATCGGAGAGTCCTAGCACTGATCTTCGCGGGCGTTATTTGCCACTGCTCAGTTTGGTTGACTGCCTGATGTGCTGGAAACCGTGTTGGCTTCCCCATTCCCCCTGACTGGTGAGCAGGGGAAAAAGAATTCTTTGTTGTTTCCTCTTTGACTGCAAAGGCTGACGAATGTTGAGGAAAAGGGGGTGTTGTGTGTGTGTGTGTGTGTGTGTGTGTGTGTGCGCGCGTGAGACGGGTGGAGGAAAATAACCCAGTTCCTTTACTGCTCCTTTGGCTCTCTGCTAACGGAGGCAAAGGGGGGATACGGACTCCTCCACGCGTGTCTTAGGTTCTACGAAATGCTCTTGGAGAACTTAAGTAGCTCGTCGTAGCTTTGCTAAGCAGCTGCGTGGCAAAATCTGCTTGATTCCAAGTTGCTGAAAAGGGAACCGAATCAGCCCATGTCCCTTTGCTTGCAGCTTGAGAAAGCTCTGAGTAAGAGAGTCACATGAGCCATCTGTTTGCACACTTACCAACCCAGGATTGCATCAGTTTACATCGGACTACAAACTGAACTTCGTGCTCGTGCGCACTTTTTTTAACCACACGCTTTTTCACTGAAACCATACCTGCTTGTGACCCTTGCCGTCGGCGTATAGATTCTGTCAGCTTGTTTGCTGGCTTTGCTCGAGCCTTTGCTGCTTGTTTCTTTTAAGAGCTCATGGCCTTACCTCTGCAAGTCTCCTAGAAGTGCTGACTTTGAAAATGGCTTTTATACTTTTAAATCACATCAACTTATTTTGGAATCACAGCTTTTACTCCGCTAAGAAATGGGGAACTTTCACAGCAGCAGCTTTGATCTTAGCTTCTTGCTGTTGTGTATGTTTCTGTTCCACTTTGAAAATATTATCTCATCCTTAATAACCATCTTTTTAAAACTCAACTGCTTAGACTACGAGGTAACTGCTGTTTCCTAGATAATAGGAAACAGTGCTGCTTTGTTGGGTGGCTCTGTGCACTTTAATTTTATTACCGTTATTAAAATAATAAGTATTTGATTTTTATATCATCTTCTGGTGTATAATATCTAGCTGTTTCCTGGATCACGGGCTGATGTGAAAAACAGTTTCACAGAAACAGTTGTATATGGTATTTACAGATTGAATCACTGTCGTTCTAATCTATAAGGCTGTTTTGCCAAAACCTGATTTCGTAACCGCAGAAAAGCTGCAATCGTGTATGGACGTGACGGGCATGTAGTTTAGTGCGACAGTGAAAATAAATTCTATTTTTTTTTTTTTTGGAGTGTTGTGCTCGTATTACATTAATGCCGTACCTATGGCAATCTAGGGGTGTGTGTGTTTTTTGTACGTATATGGAGAGAGAGGGAGTTTTCTCACTTGGGTACTGTTGATAACGTCTGGAAGGTGCTTTGGAACATGATGTACGGTCTGAGTTTGAGAGGCGTGGCTAGGAACTAAAAAAATTTGAATGCCCGAACTGTTACCTGAATAGAAGAGTAGGTCCTGTGGTAAATTTTCCCTAATCAAGACTGTTTTCTTAATGTTTAAAAAGTAGAAATAGAGAGGCAAGGAATGTAGGTACAACGCGAGATAGCTAATTGACTCCCAGCAATTAGTAGGGAAATAAAACGTCACGATTAGGAGCTCGTAACCTCTCTTTATAAAAGCCTGCTTTGACTCCAGGAACGCGATCGTGTTTCATTTGGAAAGGCAACAAAGGCTTTAAGTGCGATACAGGATGAGATGGTGTGGCGCTGTTCTTTCTGCGGAATCAGCTGTTTCATTACACTTTCAAAAATTTATAGCTGTAAAGATAAGATATACGCTGAAGGAAAAAAAAAAGGACGACAGAAAAACCACTTGAAATTGGGTTAGAGAGTGAATGAGTATTAAGTGTGTTACTTCAGTTGAACCAAAATGTTTACTATGTTTATCTTGTCTGTAAACTGAGAAGGTAAAGTTCCTTCCTTGACACAAATGCAGCTATATCAGCAGCTGATGCAGCCTCTTAGGTCTAAGGAGAATCATCGCTCTGTTTTAATATTTGTATCTATCTTCTACGACTGCTCAGTAGTTTATCAGGCTTGATAAAGGCTATGCCATAAAGTGCTGTCCGGGAGCCTGCTGGATGCGTAGAGGAGCGCCCTAGCCAGCTCCACTGGAGTTTGGTATAGCGCGTTGTGTCAGCGGTTTGTTGGCCCCAAAAAGCAGAAAATTTTGTGCATGGACTGTCGAAAGACCTGTGCTTTCTCTTGCCTGAACTCTGCCATTTAATTTTGTGGCTGGAGATACTTTTCTTTCGTATACGCCTAACAAACTGGTAGATAAACAATGACTTTCCTGTTTCAAAACGCCCAAGTCGGTGCTGCTGCGGTGAGTCAAGTAGGCTTGTTTGTGGATTGCATGCCTCTCTGTTGTCAGGTACTGTTTGCTGACGATGCCTCTGTCACCTCATCTTAACCCTTCTGTTAAAAACCCCTGCTAGCTGGTCTCTGAACTGAAGAAATGCAACTGTTTTTATTTACAGGAATGCCGTTGGCGCAGGCTGTAGCAATTCTTCAGAAACACTGTCGCATCATCAAAAACGTCCAGGTTCTCTACAGCGAGCAGGTGAGTAGTGCGTGGTCTGGCCGGGTCACTCGCCTCATTGTGCCCCAGAATGAAGGCGTTAAGGGGTGTGCTGATACTGTGTCATGCTAGCGTGTGTGTTGTGTGAATTGTGGAGCTGCTTGAAATTGAATCAGACCAGATTATGGCCACCACGTCAGAGGGGTAGCTTTTGTAAAAGTTTCACGTCAAGCGTGATAATCCTCAGCGCAGTGATTTAACGGGTATCGGTTTTGCGTATGCGGCGGAGGGGTAGGATTGTTCTTCCTTTAAGAAGGTAAATGTTCTGTAATTAGCTGGATAATTCAATTCTAGTCTTTTTACACTGTCATTGTCAAGCGTTGCCGTGTTTCTGAAGCACTGAATCACTCATTACTTTCTGCTTTCGTGTTCGGTTCAGCGGTGATGAACCCCCTGAAAGGGCTTCCACGCTTTCTCTCTGGATCTGCAGTTTTGTCCGCGGAAAGCGGCTGCAGTAATTTAAACCAGCTATCGATGTTTTAATAATTCTTCATAAGTAAGCGTTAAGTTCCTAATACGTTTGGCTTCCATTGAAAAGGGGACTAGAAGTGAAACCTTTCTACCAGATCAAATAAAATGTGTTCCATACCCTCCTTTGCTTTGAAGAAAGCGGAAGGGAAGAGATAGGACAAAGGAGGATTGTGACTCTCCAGATGTGTATTACGCGAAGTGCGCGTTGATCTGGTGGTGGTACTCGTTCGTTGTAGATTACAGATCTCTGGATCAGGAAAAAGGCAAAGTCTTTCTGGAATGTCAGTTCCTATCAAAATACTGATTGAGGGCTCATGCGTTTGCGGTGAATACTGAATGGCTAAGGAATAAGCTCGACACTGGCGTTTACTGCTGGATACGTATTTCATGTAATTAAATGAATTACCCCTCTTTTGTTTCACGTTATGTATGTTTATGGGGTTTATGATGACTGAATTGCAAACTGAAAATCTAGTGCCTTGTACTTAATGCATGGGAGCGCCCGCCCAGCAGTGAATGCGTTCCTTGTTTTTTGTATGCTTTGGAGGTTTTTTAGTTTTTCTTAGAACAGCACATTCCAGAATTATTTCTAGGTTTGTTTATAGATAAACGATGACATTCCCGTTCCTCTCAGGTTTGTTGAATAGCAGGAGGATTGGTGGTCCAGTGCTAGAAAGCAAGGTGTACCGCTGCTTGGCTTTTTACGCCTCTTGGAAAGACACACTGTGCTTGATCAAGTACACTGAGTTTTTATTCTGTCTGCAGGGAGGGATTTAGGGGTTTTCTCCCCAGACTGTAATAAATGTAAAGATGTTTTCAACATCTGCAGCACCCAGCAAAGTAGCAGTTCTCAACTTTGTGGAATAGTTGTGCTGATGCTATTTTTTCTGTACGTCGCTCCGACTCGGTGCCTGATACCGGTGCAATTTTTTCTACATGCCACTCGGGGCCTGCAGTTGACTGTCTGGCTACATCCTTGCCCTCGTGCAGAATGCCATGCACTTCGTTAGCAGCTGAGCACAAAGAGCTGCTGCTGCAGTTCTCAGGAGACTCGCAGCTTTAAATAAACTTTTCCATGCAAAGATTTTATCTAGCTAAACTATACCTGAACAGCCTTCATGTCTTTCCGCAACTAGGCCTCCATGGCTTTCCGCTTTGCTTTCCGCAAGAATGCCTTTGAGCATAGCGATCAAATGTTGTTTAAAGTTGTCGCATCTAAAGCGCTGAATTTCTGTTCCTGAAACTCCAGCAGCGAGTATTGCCTTTCAAAAATTTATATGACAATTAAATGCAATTAGATCTGCCCACGGCGCTCTCTTTAACTTGACATAAATGGGATGCTCAAAGTGTGCCAAAAAAGCTTGAGGAAGCCTTTTCTGTGACTAAAGGATTTTAACTCCTTTTTGGACAGTTTCAGTGGCGTACTTAATTGCCTTTGTATGTTTTCCTAAGCGTCTTCCTCGGGATTTGTGTCCACGGGATTGTTGGGTGGTAACAGTTTTTCCTGCAGCTTTACGTAGATTAGCAGTGTAACTGCACATCTGAGTTCCTTCCGTCGGGAAGGACTCTCCTGTTGCTTCCTGGCATCATCTGTCATCCTTGAGGTTCTGTTTTGTGTATTGTCACATGAACTAAATTTGTGCCCTTGAAACTTTTCTTCTGTTAGAAAATATGCCACCACAGAACAGAAGCGATTTGCTGTACTAATTATGAAGCTTTTCCTCAGACATTTGGGGTTTTTTTTCCCCCCACCCACTCAAAAGTACTTGTAACGCTCTCATTAATTTTGGAATAACCTTATGAAAATCCTGCTTAGAAACCAGTGAAATGCCAAGCATATCCCGTATCAGAAAAACTCTCCTAGCATATTCAAATGCAACGTGACACGTTGTTTTTTGCTTTACCTGTAGCCTTCCCAAATTAGGTTTATGAAGAATGTAAAGATCGTTAGGATCACCATCAGACCTTTTTATCTCAGGCTCATGGCTGTATTGCAGTGCTGCTTCAGTTCTACCCAGTATCATAAAAGTTTGCCGGCAGTAGTGAAGTATTGATGCTGTTGTGCAAGGCGCTGTGAAGATTTCATTTAGAAGACAGCTTACATGCCAGATCAGTGGTGCTCAGGAAAGTTGAGCTTGAGCTGAACCTGCTTCAGGAAAAGCTACTGAAGGGATCACGGAAATCTGCATCACAGGGGATTGAAAGCCCTGTGGCTTGTTTTGCCCTAGCGATGTGAAGTCTAGGATCTGATTACTTCAATAAATGGTTTGGGAAGGGGTGGGAGGTGCATGTGAGATTGCATGAAAAAGTATCCAGCCTAGAAGACAGTGCTGATGTGAGGATGAAGAGGTGAGAAAATTTAGGATGAAAATTAGGCTTCTGACAGTCAAAACACAGCCTTTCTCGCAGTAGAGCAAAGGAGAGGGTAACAGTTTTTAAGAAAGCTTATGCTTAGTTCATAAAAAGGGCTGTAGGTGCGGCTGCCTGCATCAGAAGCCTGTTTATGCCCTGGATGCCCCATCCCCATTCTGTCTTTTGCTATACGACCGCTTGGTGCAATTCCAGAGCGTGAATATTGCTGCCTGCCTGTCGTTCAGCCTTTTTTTCTCCTCTGAGGAGACAGTTGTGGGGGGTAGAGCTTTTTGAAGCAAAGATGCTTTAGATGGTAGACGGATCAAATAGCTGAATTAGGGCCAGCTGACTGCGTGTGCATGGATTGGACCGGTACGGGACTGAGCAGCTTGCCCAGTGTCACAGCAGACTGAGATGGCGTAGAGCCCGTACAGACACCAGTGAAGCCGGTGGAATGTCTCCTATTGACTCCGGCAGACTGCAAATTAAGCCTTTAGTCGTTATGATTCACAGTAACTAAGGAAACCTAAATTCACAACATAAGAGGCTGAAGCGTTCCTTTCGAGGCCTGAAAAAGACCGTGACGCTCTTTGATTTTCGAAGCGGAAAGCCCTCTCACCGTCTGTCAAGCGCGTGCCTGGTTCTGATGCGAGTCTTGGTGAGACAGGCTTTTTTTTTTTTTTGTGCGCTAAGAATGCAGCAGGCTGTCCCTGTGTGATTTCTCTGATGCTAAACTTGGAATGTTAATTTTCAGGGTGGGTCCGCCCCACCCCGACTCCCCCAGAGTAGTGGACAGCTGCCCTTCTGGGAGTTCTTGCAGGGTGCAGATTGCACCCGGGCGCTTCTGTTTCTCTTAGTAAGGAAGCCGAAGGGGTGGAGAGGTTTGGCCAAGCGTACTTTCCTTACGCTTAGTTCTTGAACAAGTGGCTGTTTTTTGAGACGGTTTTGGTTTTACAAAGTAACCGATTTATACTTATACAACGATATATATGTATCTTAACAAAGAAGCCTTGAAATTAAAAGCCTAACAGCTTTTTCTTTTTGTTTTACAGTCACCTCTTAGCCATGACCTCATCCTTAACCTGACTCAGGATGGAATCAAACTGCTGTTTGATGCTTTCAATCAGAGACTTAAGGTAATAAAATGCCTTTCCTGCCAACAAAACAGTGCAAACCAAAACCCTAGGATATATTGACACTTAACAGAGTGTAAGTATGTGGTTCTCTTAGACATTTAATTTGCCTTATGTAGTGCTCTCATGTGATAATGAACTGCGTTTCTTTGGTTTGGGGGTTAAATCTTTGCCTATAGTATTAAGGCACTTTAACGTTGTGCTGGGGACTGCAAGAGTGCCGTGGGGGTCTGATGGTCCAGCGTGGTCTCGCTTGCTCGTCTCGTCTCAAGTCGCAGCAAAGCTGCGCAAGGCCACTCCTAAAGCTAAGCCTAGGATTTGAAATGAGATCATCGGCTAATGCAAACCAGACAGTGGTGTTTTCTGCCAAGGTTGTTCCTTCCTATCTGTGCTGCCATTTTATTTTTGAAAGTAAACTTCCTCCTGTCCTTAGTTTGCAGTTGAGTTGGGTTGTGTGGCTGTGAGTGCATGATTTCCTCCCAGAATGGCCCGTTCAGGCCTGTTGTGAGCAGCTGCCTCCTGCGCTGACTTCAGTTTGTTCTGGATGAGTTTTTACTCTTGTGATCAAAGTCCTCAGCCCAGCAATTCTGCTTCTGTGCTTTTAGGTGACCGAGGGTTGATCAGCCCCTCTCTAGGATGCTTTGTGTAGTTACGATGCAAAATAAAGGGCAGGCTAGTCGCTGACCTGCCACGGCGCGTATGTTCATAAAAAAAGCTGTTACAGAAGTGGTATGTTTCAGTCATGCGAAATGGGTGACGGTGGGACTGTAGAGGGATGACTAGACCAAAACAAAATTTTGAAAAGCTTTAACTGAAGCATTTAAAATACCTGTATGTAATGTTGTAGTTATTGGGGCGGTCCTCTTGGCGGGAGCAGCTGTGCTGAACGATTGCCAGCGTGGGTCTCGCCTGGCCTGCTTAAACGGCTTTGTGACCACAGGGCCCCGGTGTCAACTGGGCTAGTTGGGTGAGAGGGTGCTGCTCTAACTGCTGTGCCACTTAACATTTGAAAGCAGAAGTGTAGGGTAAAAAAGACACTGCTTACCCTTCAGGTAGGTCTGGAATATGGTGCTGCATCCATACTTCGCAGTATTCAACAGTAGCAGGTGGAGCCTTGTTCTCTTGACTTGCGTGCATCACCAGGAAAACCAGCAGCAAAACTTTGCTCTCCCAAATGCCAGCCTAGTGCTTTTTCAGAAAAATGACTGCGAGAGTGTAGCAGTGTGTTATCAGCTGAAGTATCTCTTCAGATGCTTTAAATGTGTGTATATATACGATTGTTGAATAGCAACCCACATTAGTTGTTGAAAGTCCTTATTTCTGTAGTAGTAACCCGTAACACCAGAGTATGTTTGTTGGGGGTTCCCCCCCCCCCCCCCCCCCCCCCCCCCCCAC
>VZSC01008488.1:74184-84674 GCA_013398225.1 Steatornis caripensis | reverse complement strand
GAATCTCTTATATTAACTCTAAAAATACAAGTTTTGAAGAAAAATTTTGAGTTCAAATTGAGCTCAGGTGGAGGCCGGCTGAGTGTGGTTTTGCCAGATTTCAATTTGTAATTGCCTTATGGAATTTTCTGTTTGTGAAGTCATTCCTGTAATCGTGGGATTTTTATTAAGGTTTATAACTTAGTTATTCAGATTTCGTATATGAATTTACAATTTTTAAGAGAATATCTTGAAAAATCTCCTTGTCAGATGGATCTTTTCCAGTGTAAGCTACACCTGCTGTACAAAATCTTTCAAAAATATATTTAATTCTTGAGGAGACTGAACTCAAAACTGCCATAATCCCTTCAAGTGCATGGCTTGCTTGCTGACCTTTTTTTGGAATGTCGCAATCTTGTAGTGGTTTTGAAGTGCTGTAACTAGTGTATACCATGTCTTTTCATCTCAAAACAATTTTTGAGGGTCTGGCTTTGTCGTTTTGACACCTGGGGTTCTAAGAACTACGCAAGAGCTTTTCTTTTCACCTTTCTCCCCAATGTGTTTTTAAAATTTGTTTAAAAAAAAAATAGTAAACCCAAACTCTTCTGGTATGTGTTTTTTAGGTTTGTTTTAAAAAAAACTAAACCAAACTATCTCTCCTGGTGTGTCACGGTTCAGTGGTCTAGTGGTACCTTTTGTTTGTTTTATGAAGAGTAAAGCTGTGTAAACTCGTACAGTGCTATGAAAACTTGTAGAAGTGTTCAGAGAGCTTTATGGAAAATGTTCTGTGGGATCCATTTGGAAGTGAGGAGCAGGACTTGCTAAAGAACAGTGCAGGTGTAGAATAAGTAATGCCTGGTTCTAAGATGGTATAACTGTTTTCAGCGTTGCTTAGCAGCAGCAAAACTGGAAAAATCAGGCTGCTTTTTTTTCTTTTGCTTTGTGTGTTGTTTTTTTTCCAATACATGCTTGTTGTTAGTTTTGGTTGTGAGAGAGAGATTGAAATACAGGCTACTAAAATAGAGAGTCTTGACAGACCCGAAGAAGCTGGTGCAGGAAGAAAGCCGTGGGAAGTATTCCTAAAAAGTTTCTTCCCTTTTTTTCAGGGAGGGGGAGAAGGCTTGTGCATAGTCTCTGCTCGCTTTCAGTGGCCAAAGCCCCGGGAGACGTTAGTATGTTCGTTTTGAGAGTAGATCCGGGACGAGGTTCTGAAAACATTGCTATGAGTTTCAGCAACTGGGTCTCTCGCACACTCTCCCTCTGAGGTGGAGAGTTAAGGTTTCACAGTGTTGGTCTGTTATTGATGGTTAGTAGAGACCTGAACGCTTTTATGAGTCTCGCTGAGTAGTAAGTATCAAAACAGTGAGTGTGACAAAACATCACGTTTTAATAATTTAAACCAGTGCCTTCTGGCTGCTTAGTAAACTCATCGCTGAACAGTTCTTGGTCTTCTCGATTGTTTGTTCCCCTGCACATAGGAAGAATCACGTTAATTGTGTCAGTGTAGCTTCTGTAGTTTAAAAATAAATCCTTTTCCAGTGCTCTGGCCTGTTGCAGCGTTTCTTCGGTATCTGTGTCTTTCGTATGAGACCTTTTGACTACCTTTAAATTTTCCTGACTTGCGCTTGTTTCTTCCTCCGCTGTTAGTAAAAGGGAACGTTGACGTGAATAGATCCGAATTGTGGGAAGATGGCAAATCGGTGCCTGTTGGCTGCTGTCAGGGTGTTTCCCTCAGGGGCCGCCTCGTTTGTGCAACGTGCTGTTCCTCGTGCGCTGCTCCTTCTTGTTCGACTCGTCCTTTTGTCTTCCGCCACCGCAGTGTGTTCCAGCACACCTTCAGGAGAGTGCCTGATGCCCTCTGGTAGTTGCTGCAAAACTAGAGCTGTGCGTGGGGTGGCTTTTTCTATTTTCAGAAACATTTTCTTGGGGGGAAAAGATTTTCTTGGGGGAAAAGTGCAACGTCACTAAAAAAAATGTAAAATCATTCCTAGATTTTTGTTTTTAACAAGCTGTGTAGTGAAGGAAACCTGGATGTGTCAAACTGCATTTGAATTAAAATACTGGATAACCAGGTTTTTCCAAGAAGCGTAATTCAAAGTATACTTATTAAGAAGAAAAATTTGTTTGCTCTTCATTACGTTGGTTCTGCCAGAATGTTCCGTTGTTACTTGCTTTGTGCTGTGCTTGTTGCTTATATCCTGAAACGCGCGGGCTTCCCGAGCAAACAGAGTGCTTCAGAGACCTCGTCAGCTTTTTATGAGTCAACAGCGTACCATTAAATGTCGATTTCTTTAAATATTTTTTTTTAATATAGCGGTTTAAGCATTGCAAGTTGTTTTATTTAGGGTTGTTCGCTGGGTATCTCCCAGACTTCCTTCTTAGCTGGTGATATTTTTAGGCTTTAAAGCCACGTTTGTTAGCAGGCTCCCTGGGGAATTCTGCTTTATTCTCTAGCTGAAGAGTGAGTCCTTTCTAAAGCTGCCAGTGACTTGTTGGAGGATAATACGAAGCAATAAAAAGCGCTTTACCTTTTCTTTACAGCAGGTACGACGCGCTCTACATATTTTCCTTTTCCTGCTGACACGGGAACACAGATGTAGGGTGGAAGAAGCTTGTGTTTGACCACGGTTACTCACCAAACATGATCTGCTTAAAGCCCAGTCTAGCCTCAAGATGCACTAACAGTCATGTGAAATCAATCTCAGGTGCACGTTTGCAGTAATGTATTGAGAACAAAGGTTCCGTACCCAATGTTATCTGCAGAGAGGGGAGCACCCTGGAATATCCAAACCATAGGTATTATGGCTTGCTCTGATTCTTTGTGGGCTGCTCTTCTGATTATCTTCTGTAACGCTTGGAGACATTGCTAGATGCCTTTTTATGTAGTGTTGAAATGGGATACTACTACTTATCTCGCTGTGTTCATCTCTTACTTTAGAAGGAGTTGGAAAGCTGGGACGGTGCAGTGAGAGTGCTAGGACTTACTACCCTGCACAGGTGTTCTTCAGGGTAATATGAGCAACCCAAGGAGTGGCCCGCTGTTTGACATTTGTTGGAGGATTCCCTCATTAGCTCACCTTTGCTGTTCCTTCCCTTTGAATTTGCTTACGAGTAATCTTTGCAGCAATCAAGATGCTCACGTATTAGTGAAAAGATTGCTTTCTGCAGGCCAGTGCTGATTTACACGGGATCTGGGGGTACCGTACCGAACCCGTCGTTGCTCTTCAGGGCTTGTTTCAGGTGTGCCGTTGCTGAGTCAGTTTTTGGAGTTTCATCTCTGGCAATGTGACTTATCCTAGCAGAGCTCTGTTAAGGAGGGCAGCGCGCAGCACTAGCTTCTCTCGCCTTCTGATGAGAATTTGCCTTTCTAATGATTCACAAATGTGTGAAGTATGGTAATGTTTGTTTCCTGTGTTTCAGGTGATTGAAGTTTATGACTTGACTAAGGTGAAGTTAAAATATTGGTAAGTGGTTTAAGACCTCCCATGATTTCTTCTTGTTTACAGTGACTGGTTTCTCTCCTTTTTTTCTTTTTTTTTAAATAGTTCATTTTTTCAATCATTCCTGTTAAAAAAACCAAAGTAACGGTCAGAAAACGTAGATAATTATCCTTTCTTGAACATAGTGCTTGGTTGAATTACCAGTTTACACTTTCCTTCGGTCCTGGAGACTTATTCCAATTTAAATGCGGTATTGCCATTAGTAAACGTCTGTAGCATCCATTCAGTATTCTTAAGGCAGATTCCTTTTGTTTTCTTTTTCAGTGGTGTCCATTTTAACTCTCAGGCGATTGCTCCAACCATAGAACAAATTGATCAGTCATTTGGAGCAACACATCCAGGAGGTAAGCTGAAGTATTTCTGAGAATCAGAAACACGCCTAGATTGACAGACTTCTCCCTTGGAAGTCTTTCCTGTACATCTGCCTAGAGACAAGTGTAGACACTGTTGCCGTCAAATGATCTGAAGTTGTGTACCAGAATGGTCGTGTCCTTACAGCTGGGATATCACGTAAAATGCACTGTCGGTTCAGTTGTGACTTCCTTCAAGCGAAATAGGGAGGCAGAGAGTCACTGGCAGAGTGGTGTGTTCACGTATCCCTAGTGATCTGTTTTGAACTGCCAGTACCAGGAAAATGGTGAGCTTTGTTGTTGATGCCGTTGTTTTTACGCATGGTCAGCTCTCAAGTGTCCTTAGGGATGAAGGATACCATGAACATACAGACATTAGAGCTGATCTCTGGGCAGAATCAGCCGAGACTGTTTGCTCAGGCTCTGTGCTCTGAGAACGTGGGTATACCCCTGCTAGGACAGGATAAAGTCCGAGCCAGCCTGTAACTGGCTTGCACCTCCTTCCTGTTACTGGGAGCGCTGGGGAGATATGCAGCCAGCCTATGTGCGGCATGACCGGAATCAGAACAGGTCTGATTAACCTGGCTGAACCCACTCTGACTCTTACACGGCTGCTTGGCTGTTCACCACCTCTGTAGCAGGAAAAATACTATCTTTACGCTCCTTGTTTACATATGAAAATGGAGTGTTTATTTCAGGGGCTTGTTAGGTGATGAAACTAAGCCATTGGTGAAACTTTGAAGAGGATATTTATTAAACTGCTCAGGAAACTTCAAGAAATGGAACCACAAACTGACGTAAGAAGAAAGAAGATTAACTCCATATAGGCAAGATACCCTTTTTAGAGCATCATTTTCTAGTTTTGGCGTAAGCCAGTCCATTTGCAGTAGTCAGCCTGATCTCAAATAGGCTAGTAGTGTTCTTTGTGATGGATGGCGATTGCACGTCCAGTCTTTGTCCCTGCTCTCTGCAGACAGTCTCTTGCACGTTATGGAACAGGATTTATTAACTGTGGAGGGTCATGTGGCTAAAGCAGTATCATGGCATAAAAGCTTGCTGTAGTAGATCGCTATCAGATTGAGATCAATGAAATTTGGAGGATTTCTACCTGTAGTGCTCCAAAGCCCAGAACTGGCCTTTTTAAACTTCACTTTGGTCATGATCTTAACTTTTCCTCTAGGCAGAAACTCTGATAACTACACTTACATGTGTTATGGAAATAGTACGTACAGGAGCTTTGGTAGAATTTAGGAGGAGGGAAAGGTGTTCCAAATCCTCGACAGTTAATAGTTTTTACTTCTTCTGTGACAATGGTTCATTTGCACATATTTAGAGGCGAAGTGCTTGCAAAATTGTGACATTATGAACCATAAAAATATGTACCCAGCTGTAAGCATTGCTTATGATAGGAATAGCATGTTTTATTACAGTATAAAATTGTATGCAAGCACTTGCAAACATAGCTTGGCACCACAGGTCCTTGTGCTGAGTTTGCCAGATCTTGTGCGCCTATCGTATTCACTTCAGAAAACTTGCACGCTTGCTTCATCTGACGATAGTTTTTCATAACATCTTTTCATACAGTAACACGTAGATATGAAAATGTATTTATTAAAATGTTGGCCCCTATGACCACTTCACTAGAACATTTGTTTATTCAGTTTCCTCACTGGAAATTCAGTATCTTCCATTAACAGCCTACGTAGGAGAAGTAAATGTTCTATATTAAACTGCCTGTCATAAACAGTTTGAACCGTATCATGCAATGCAAGTTTTTGATAACTCTTTTTTTTGTGTGTGTGTATGTTTTCTGAAACAAAAAAGCCCCAAAACCAGAATAGCTTTCAGCATGGGGAAGGGATGACGATGGTGTTTTCATGTCCCACAAAAATTTGAGCTGGAGTGCAGAGAGAGAGAGGTGGGAAGAGAGGCTTTCCTCTTAATGTCACCAGAGTACCAAACGCCAGCTTTCATGCATGAAAGTGTGACATAACCATCCCTTTTCCTCTCCGTACCAACACTCCTTCGAAACCCCAATGCAAGCCCTCTTAAGTTTAAAAGTATTTTGTGGTTTATCTCTGTGCGTTACCTCTGCTAGAATTTCAACGAAAATGTCGTCTTTCGCCTAAAATCGAGGTGGCTGCAGCAGAACTTCCCTGCAACAGGATACGGTGGTGGTTTCAAACCATACTTCAAAAGCTTAACAATGGTTTTGTGTTGAAACCAACCTTCAGTGAGCAGTTTTGGTTTTGCCAAGTAAGTGGTTTTAAAAAACAAAGAGTCGTCAGGAAAATTGCAACCAGCTTCATTGCTTTTTTGGCTAATGTCAGTTTGAAACATTGTAGTGTCTCTGTCACGAGGCTGACTGAAATATGACCACTTTGGAGGTCAGTCGCTTCACCCAAGCCAAGATTTTATCCCGCATTTCCATGATCCTCTGACCTGACCTCCTGCTGGGAAGCGCTTGCTCTTGTCCAGGGTGTTCTCTTGAAATCACATCCTGTTCCAAGTCCTCCTGGATGCGGCTGTTTGCCGAAGCGCCGCTCAGCACGGCTGAGGGCTGTGCGATTGAGCTGAAGTCATAAGGTAGAAGATAAAAAACAGCTTTCCCCGCTGCCACAGTGGCTTTGCGAGGGCAGGGCACTGCTGTCTTCTAGCTCTGACTCTGAGACTTCAGAGGTTGCCCGAGCTCCCCTGAGCTGCCAGAAAAGTCTTGTGCGTGATACCAGGAATGCTTCTGGATCTGCCGCTGCTTTTATCGGGACTGTGTCCATTCTGCAGCCTTGCTGGTGTCGGTGGCTTTGTCCTGTCCCACTCTGCAGAAACATTTCCCAGCTGCTCGCCTTCTGCTGCCTTCCTGGAAGGCAAACTCTCGCTTTCCCTCGCCCAGAGCACAGCAGTGAAGAGAAGTCTTTTTGCTTTTATCAGCAGTTTTGAACAGAATTATTTTGCGGGGTACCCGTGCAGTAAACGAATTTAAAATAATAAAAAAGGCTTACCTGGTTCAGTCACGTGGCTGTGACGTACGCTCTTCAGGGAGACATGAGAGAACTTCAGGATGAAAACATTCCTTGCTCTTTAAGCCTAAGCATCAACAAACATTGCAGGGATGGGAACTGATGCGATTTGTAGAATCAGATACCACACTTGGCATGACTAGGGGAAAAATGCTTCTCCAGCTGGCTGTGGGCTTTGGAAAAGATGCATCATAATTTATCACATGAGAGACATTTGTGTAATTTTCCTGCAGATCAAAACATTTCCCTCTCCCCACACGTTTTCCTTTGAGTGACAAGCAAGGGAAAATGCTCTTCACCAGCACATTCTGCAGAAAAGGCAAATGATCACTTTTGACAGCTTGATGCTTCTTGCTCAACTATGATTTTTTTCTATGCTGGGCGGTCTGGCGTTGTCCAGATATCTTGTGACATGGGTCTCAAGTTGAACTTTTGAAAGACATTTTGTGTGTGTGAAAATATTTATATGCATTTCTTCTCTATGTTATGTCACCTGAAATATAAAATTGTACAAAGAAAAAGAGAATATTGAACCAATTCCCTTTGCTGAAGCGGAAGACAGCAGCTTCTCTTGTTGGAGCGTTTCTTTAGTGTTTTTTGCCTCTGCTGTTTTCAAACTGTTTTGCAAATGAACCAGATTCTGTGTGTTACAAGAATGCTGGGTTCCCCCCAGCGGCTGCTGGGCACGGGTTGAAGTTTGGTCGCATCAATCCCAAAACTGTTCCCAAGCTCCCAGTCTCCTGGGATTGCTTTTATGCTGTCCACGGTCTCACAAAACAGTATGCCTTGTCAGAGTAAGTGCTGGGATGACTTTTATTGCTGTTTATAGTTGATGATATGCAATTTATTGTGATAAATCAGGACATGTCATGGCGTGACGACAGCTGGAAGTCTGTGCGTGTTCCAATTTATTACTGCTCTATGGAAAAGCTGACCGATCAGCTGGTGTTTCTGGTGATACCGTTTTGAATTATCATTGTGAATGGCCCTGTGTGGCTGAAGCACTTCCTCCTTGTGCCACGTTCCCGGTGGCTGAACCGGGGCATGCAAGAGGGAGCTGCTCTTGGGGAGCAGAGGTGGAAGGGGCAGGGAGGTACCTGGGAGCTCCCGCTTGGGGATGTGCTTCCTGCTGGTGTGAAGTACGGAGTTAATCAGCGTTCTGGGCACATGTGTCTGAAAGACTTTCTCGTTAATGTTGTACAAACGTTTCACGTAACAATGAGCAGAATTCTTTTGTGCTACTAACAGTAGCTGTTTAAACTGCTTTAGAGATACTGAGATATAATTGATGTGTCATATTGTATAATTGTATCGTTAGGGATGGGTTAGTGCCTACAGGCTTACACGGGCAACTCTAATGAATCTAAGGTTTCTCTTATTTCTGTGTTCCTACTGCAACAAATTAAAAGGAAAACTATTACTGTCCTGTGTAATTGTGTTCCTCCCACATCTTGAGATGTAGTAAATTCACTGAGGTGATGAAAGTGCTGTTAGATCTGAACTGGTGAATTCTTAGTTTGTTTTGATAACTCTGTTTTTATTTTTTTTTTTTCCCTTTAGTGTATAATTCAGCTGAGCAACTCTTTCACCTCAATTTCAGAGGACTGTCATTTTCTTTTCAGTTAGACTCCTGGACTGAAACTCCGAAGTACGAGGTCAGCAATCATTCTTAGTTAATGGATAGTCTTTTTGCCTCTATGGTACTTGCAAAATATCACCTACGACATGTCTCGCTTGCAAGCAAAAGAAACCAGTAATTTGGAAGGAATTTAACTCCTTGGTTGTGCTCTTATTCACGCTATGTAATCATTTCAGAGTTTAAAATTTTCTTCCTTTTAGCAGAAGGCATGTGCTTAGAGGTTTTGCTTGCATCGTGAACTGGGACTAGCAATTCTGTTGTTGAAAGGAGTCCTCTAAAAATACGAGCACTCTCTATGCGAATACATAAATATTAAGCAATCTACTGGAAGGCTGTTCTTTTATCAGATATTTCTGAATCTCATCAAAGTAATTACGCAACTAAACTTGGGTAGAGTTCATAAAATACATTTTCATCTTAAGTGTCCTTCAGTATGAGTGCTTTTAGAAAGCCAAATGAACGAGCTTTACTTGTAATGCCCGTTTGCGTGTTCACCAAATGTTTGGATGAGTTACTGAATAACTGAACGTATTACTGGGTTCTCTGAAATCTTTGGAAATCACTGTCTGTCATGGAAACGAGATCAGGTCTTCTCTGATTTCCCCGTGTACTAACAAAAATGTATGTGTAACTGGTTTTACGTGAGGATGGAAATGCTCTCGGTTGTGTTATCTAGGCTTAAAAAGAATGTGTGCTGGATGGTATTAAAGTAAAAAGGAGCGTATAAAGAGCTCAAACAAAGTGGGAGAAATCAACCGACATGATGACGCGTGTTTTTGTCACAGCCTAGTACTTTAGTAGTTGGTGTTTTGACACTTGAGAGACCAGGGCGTAAGCAGGGGAAGTTACTATTTAGCAGTAGTGAAGGTCAGTTGGGCTTCAGAAATACTGGAAGGTAAATAGAAACCTAATAAGCTAAACAGGAAGAATGTCCCAACAAAGAGTAGTTGCTTTTCATGCAAGAGTTCCCAGGGCATTTATGAACGAAATAGCAAAGCTGTGAAGAAAGTAAAGTGCTACGGTGAGGTTTTGAAAAGATCGCTGAATCTCTCACGTTGGAAGGGACCCGTAAAGATCACAGAGTCCAACTGCCTGCTCCTTACAGGACTACCTGAAACTAAAAGCTGTTAAAATAGAACTGCTAGAATCAGTTTTAGCCATTGCATCTGTGTGTCTTGTTTTGGTACGTGGTTCAGTTAACTAAGAAAACAATCAGGGATGGTTACAGAATGCTTGGTGCCAATATGCTTTGTGGGGGACAGAGCGCAGTTCTTGGGGGTGGTGCAGTTCTTCAGAGCTGCCGGAACAGTGGAAAGAAACAGTTTTGTGTTCTCAAAGTCTTTCATCCAGTTGTTCAGATGAGGTTAGTAAAACGTTGTTTGCACAGAGTGAAAGGTGAAATTCTCCCCAGGATTATAAATAGGTAGAAACAGGATGATTTGGAAAACAGAGTAGTGTGAAACAGTCCGCAGGGAAGGCAGCTATTCGTGGGGCCTTTCAGGGAGGAACACTAGGAAAGACGGAAGAGTGAAATGAAATTTGAAGATGTCAAAATCTTTCAAGTTCAGAGAGAATCATACAGGAACTACTTAGCAAAGCAGTGTAATCTCTGCTTATGGAAATGAAAAAACTCTGGGGAAAACTTTGGCGTTCTTGTATTTTTGGTATACGAGAGTAATACAAGGCTGTTAAATTCTTGGTAACAAACCGCAGGTGAGGAGAACACGCAAACCTACTCGCATTGTTTCTGTTAAGAAATGAGGCAAATATGGCCCAGGCACTTCCATGGCTCTAGGGAAGATTTCTCTGCTTACAAAGGCGTAAGTATGTTAAAAAGTAATCTAAAGTTTGGCTCCTTTAGGAAGCTGTGTTCGAGGTGTTCGTGTTCTGGGCAAATTCAGAAAGAGGGTTGAAATCTGGGCGTCTTTAGACTTGCTAAGTAGTGGAGGCTCCCTTTGAAATACCTACAGCAGTGAAAGTCATTGCTCTGGGATAATTTTTTTTT
>VZSC01008488.1:33687-73874 GCA_013398225.1 Steatornis caripensis | reverse complement strand
GTCTCCTTCTGCGGAGAGATTCAACCCCGCCTGGACGCGTCCCTGTGCCCCCTGCGCTGGGGGCACCTGCTTTAGCAGGGGGGCTGGGGGATCTCCAGAGGGCCCTGCCAGCCCCCGCCGTGCTGAGGTTCTACCATTCTGTGATAATAGTTTGCATATTGTGCATCTTGGATTTGTTGACCGCTTGTGACCAAGTTAGGTTCTTTTCTGGCCAGTGCCAGCGAAGTATGTTGATGGTCTTGAAGAAGGTCCCGTCATCTTCAGAGTTGAAAGAAATAGGCTCTTGCTGCCGTAGAGGAATGAATCTGACTTCCTTAGCATGCTTCGTATGTGCCGAGAACACTCAAAATCCCTATCAAAATGCGTAAGGATGTGGTGATAAGGAGAGCGGAAAATCTATTTGATGACTGAATCTCTGTTCATCAGATAAAGGCATCTTACAAATCAGGAAAAATATTGAAGGGCTGAAATTAACGCAGTGGGAGAGAAAAAAGAAGTTCTACCTTTAAGATAGCCGGTTTCTTAGAACTTAAATACGGCGTGCCAGTACAAATCACAGAATGGTAGGGGTTGGAAGGGACCTCTGGAGATCATCTAGTAAATATAAATACTTTAATATTGCTAAATACTTTTATATTGCTGGTTGCCAGCGATCAAACCAAGGAAACTCGAATTCTCAGCCCCCAGCAGGGCTGATTGTGAGGCTAGTGCCATCTTTTGGT
Organism: Steatornis caripensis; assembly: GCA_013398225.1. Classification (NCBI taxonomy): domain Eukaryota; kingdom Metazoa; phylum Chordata; class Aves; order Caprimulgiformes; family Steatornithidae; genus Steatornis; species Steatornis caripensis. The sequence continues at coordinate 73,152 of VZSC01008488.1, read as the reverse complement.
GGATAAGCGTAGCGAGCATTTCACCCCGGCCTGGGAATCCAGGGTCGGTGTAGTGTAAAGAAACACCACCTAGACGGAGTTTTTGTTGTTGTTTTTCCCCCTTGTCTTTGACGAGGGGCTTACCTGAACGGGTAAGCGTCGACTCTATTTTTGACGTAGTTTATAACTTTGACCTGAAGTCTCGAGTGTGTCGTGTAACAAGAATGATTTTGTATGTCCACAGCCTAACTTTGCCCATGGTCTGGCCTCTCTGCAAATCCCGCACGGCGCGACTGTGAAACGTATGTACATCTACAATGGAAACAGCCTGCAGGATACCAAGTACGTACAGCTGGCCGTGCTGTTTTGATCGTTCAGAATATACTTTTTCTGCCTCATTTATTTAGGGTTTTGCAAACGCTAAATATAGTCGTATACTGGTTTTAGTTCGGTTTGGGTCTTTTATGAATTTGCTAGCGTGGAGAATGCCTTTAGATACCAGCCCCTTTCAGGTTTCCATAGGCATTGTCCGCAGACCTTATAATCAAATGTTCGTTTGATTTACGTTGCTGTAAAATCAGCGCGGCTCGGCCGTCGTAGGCTAATTCAATTGACCTGAAAATGCATTCCTTAAGTAAAGGAGGAAGTGCAGCAAATCTAGTAAGCGATGCAGTTAGGATTTTCGTACTCTGTATTTTATTTGCGTGCTAATGAGCTCTCCCTAGAGAAACCAAACTTGGCGTAGGCAGGCAGTCATTTTGTAGTCTATTGGTAGTATGCGTGTCATGGCAGGGTCCTGCCGAGGGTCTTGAACTCTCTTGCTGTACAAAAATAACAAAGTATGTATTTTCAGGCTTAAGCCATATGCACAGCCTACCATATATTCAATATATTTGCAGTTAGCTGACTGCACTTACCATTCTGAGGAAGCTAATCTTCATGCCTTAGTACTAATGGAATAGTTGTGGTTTAATAGGGTTAATGTTTTCTGTGGTATTGTATTCTGGTGTCTTTTAAGAGTAACTTACTGTTCAACATCTGATGTTTTGCCCTTCCTGAAAACGTTGTTCCTGGGGCTCCTTACTCAAGGAAAAATTGAAAGGACCTCTGAAATTCTTCCTTTCAGCTTATAAATACCCAAACTGACAAGGTGGTGGTTTTTGCAGGGACAGTTGTGTTTTAATGCTAGGAGAACATTAGCACATCTGTCGGTGACTGCTTGGAAGGCAGGGCACCTTGTTTGTGCTGAGTGTCTCCTAATTAGAAAAAAGTGCACTTCAGAAAGATGTTTTGTCTGTGACATGGTGGGCTTTAGTGAAAGCACTGGTTGTCACCTGGCGCTCTGTGTGTCCGTGAGAGAGCTCCGAGCCTGACTTTGAGCTCATCTCATTCACACAGAGGAGAAATTTGCGTAAGAGAAGTTAATTTTACAGAACATATGCAAACTAACACACAAAAAAGCAGTCCTTCCGCTGAAAATAACCTTTCCTTGGGCTGTTGTAATTTTCTCAAATATTACTGTAACTGAATTAAAATGAGAGCTGTCCTGGTAAAGCAGGACAGTTGTTTGTGGTCTGCCTGCACAAGCTGAATTCATGTTCTGGGCTGTGGAGTACCTTCCCAAGAGCAGGGGGAGCATCAGAGAGAAGACTTTTCGTGCTGCGTTTGGGTGACTTGCCTAGTGCAAGGAGGAGGTATCTTTAAAAACTGTACAACTTCCATTCTCCCTGAGAGAAACCTGAAATAATACATCCTCATAGGAGGTACCCAAAGGGGAGATTCGGTTTCTGTAATTTCTGGAGTCTTTGAAGCTTGCTGTTTATTTCATTAACAGCAAAGGCCCTGCATTTGAGTGCTGCTTTGTTCCTCCTCTTCCTTTTCCATCAGGCTTTCTGACCCGTGTTTTTAATGTAAATTTTAATGTTCAGTCCGAGTTAAATGCAGCTCTGTCAAAATTAGCGTGCTCTGTTCCAGTGAACTGGTATCAGCTTGTTAATGGACAATTTGAGGATTAAGCGAATCCTGTGCACTTTTTTTGTGTGATTGGTTTCAGAGCTCCGTTGATGCCCCTCAGCTGTTTCCTTGGTAACGTGTACGCCGAGAACGTCGACGTTCTGAGAGATGGAACTGGACCCTCAGGTTTACGGCTTCGCCTACTCAGTGCAGGTATTAGTGTCACTCAGAACACTGAACTGGTTGCTCTCCCCGGGAAAAGAGGGCTAAACCTGTATAAATTAAGCATAAGTTATATGTGATGATTTTACGGGTGGGTTCAAAGTGTTCTATATACCTTATTTTGAACTACTGGAAACAAAACCCAGTAAAACCCCTGTGAAGGTGGGTGCCTGCTGCTGCGTTTCCCTGACCTTGGAGAAATCTGGGAGGACTGTAGCCCTGTCCTCTGTAGTTCCAGGTCCTTAGAGTCTGTTTGCAGAAATGGCATTTGTCTCCAGGTGTGTGTGTAGAATAAAACAGCTGCAAGTACATCACTGAAAAAAAAACGTGAGAAATCAAGAAACCTCATGTACGTGTGCTTTTTCTGAGATTCCAGCGAGCTGTATAATGTTGGTATTTTTGGGATTCGTTCTGGAAGGCTTTTAAAAATGCCAGCAAGAGAGTATATTAATGCTGCAACCTTAGACTGCACTTCAAATTCCGTTGTGTTTCCATTTGCTGTAGGGGAGACAGCAGGGACAGTGACAGAGGCTGATGAAGGCCTCCTTGTGTGTGCTTTCAAGAGACGGAGGGGCTTAGAAATTAGGGAAAGATATGATGATGACTGCAAAGGAGGCTTGTTCAGTCACCATAACTTGAGACTTGACAACGTTTTTAAGAAAAAATGCTGAGATGGTTTTAACAATTTTCATTAGCAGGCTCAGCTTTCGACCTCTTCTGATTGCCGGCTGTATGTATATTGAGGAAACACTTGGAATACACTCCCAATATTGAAAAGTTAAGAAGGAGAAGATATAAGATTAAGAATAAAAAAATTATTAATAAAAATGGAGCAGATGTTTTCAAGTTACTTTGCTTCTCTCTTTACAGAGGAAGATAATGGAGAGCTGCCTAGGACAGGGAACGTATATCCTCATGTACTAGAGAAGGAGTTAGCTATAACTTCATAATAATATAAATGATTTTGAGAAATTGGATGCTTCTAAGGTAGAGTTTAGTTAAAAATGTATATATATGCAGCTTAAAGGAAATGTCAATAAATAAACTTATTAAAATATCACTAATGTTCAGGCTAAAACGTGCAGAGTGGCCATCTGGACACGTGCTGTTCTTGCCTTGCTAAAGTTTGCAGAAACTCCGTTGTGGAGTGTGTTACGCACCCGTTCTAGCACAAGTTTCTCTGCTAGTGTAGTGATTTGAAGAATGAAGAAATCAAGGATGACTCAATCGGATTTTTATGATTTGGCTACATAAATAATGTATGGTGAGAAAAGCTAAGCGTGTACTTTGAGCACGTCCTGTATTTTACAGTCACTGCTGCGTATGTGTACGCGCATTCTCGTAAATGTAAGACGCTGCATTCCTGGAAGCAAACGGGGTCACGAGCTGTAAGATCTTTCACTTTATTAACGTCTAGTAATGTATGTTAGCCATTCATCTATGTCGTGGCAATTCAGTAAGATCCATTTTTAACATCGTTTGTATAGGAGCATACTTGCTATTGGTTTAATAAGCTATGGGAATCTTGAGTAAAGAATGTATGTTTTCTGATATGGTTAATGTGGATGAGGAGTTTTGCTTGATGGGCTTTACTTTTTTAGTTGGAGATAAATCTCTAGTTGCTGAAGTAGAATATTTTAAGGATAGAAATAACTCCTGGTACTTGCTGCTGATAACCAGCTGATCGAATTGAGCCTGCCTAGGAAAACAAGTCACGTTCACGTGACTGGCAAGAAATGAAGGTAGCATTGCTGAAGTTGGAGGTTGAGACGGGGGTCCGTGCAGCAGTCAGCACGTATGTCACTGTGATGAGAAATGTTTAAACTGTTGCAAAATAAAGGGTTAAATTTAGTTTGGCACTGATACCTAAAGAACGCAGCTGGTTTGTGATAGATAGAAGAATGCAAAGCTTTCGGTGCTGGTTTGCTGATGTGCTCTCTGTTCAGGAAAGATGAATTTTGACTTGTTTTCCATTCCTCAGGTTGCGGCCCAGGTGTTTTAGCCGATGCCAAGATGCGGGTATTTGAGCGTTGTGTGTACTTTGGTGATTCGTGCCAGGATGTGCTGAGCACCCTGGGATCTCCGCACAAAGTCTTCTACAAGTCTGAAGATAAGGTGAGGGAATTGATACAGGTGCAGGTCTTTGTTCAGTGCTGTCTTGGTTTAATCACAGGGCCTGCGTTTCTCAAGGCCGGTGAGGTTAAATTTCCATGTAGCACGAATTACGAGTGCTTCACTTGATGTATAATAGACCACGATGAACCGTTATGTAGTTTGATTTTAAAAAGCTTTTTTAAGCTAAATCAATGCAAATCTGTCTAAATTTAAAAAAAAGTATCATTCTAACTGGAGCACTTTTGAATCCAAATGAGCCTTAGCAAGTGTGTGCTACCTATTTTTAATTATATTTTATGTACAATAAACTTTAGCGCATACTTTGATCCTTTCCTAATGTTTTTACATAGCAGCATACGTGTAAGCCTTTTACTTCAGGTAACTAAACAAAAGAAATAAAACCTCACTGTGCCGCTGCAAGCAGCTGATGGTCCTGTCATGAAGCACAACATCTTAGATAGCGGAACAAGGGCTTAAAATGAGGTGATGGCAATTTGTTTGGATGTAGCCATGTTGTTAACAGTGTTCATCTTTGCGAGCGTTATTAAATACATCTGAAAAACATGTTTCTTGCAGATGAAAATCCATTCGCCCTCGCCCCATAAGCAGGTCCCGTCGAAGTGCAATGACTACTTCTTCAATTATTTCACCCTTGGAGTGGTGAGTGGGAAGCTTCCATAAACAAATTCGTGTAAAGTTTTAATTTAGCTACACAGCAATCCTTTCAGAAAGCCAAAGGCTGTGGGAAATGAGACTACCGAGCTCTTGATCGCTGCCGTAGCGATATGATCAGAATGTGCCACTGGATATGAAGAACAACACTGACTTTTCTCTAGCACCTGCAAATTCAATCAGTCACGTTTTATCGTCTCGGCCAGTGGATGGAGGGCCTCTCTATGTTTGCGCTTCGGAGTTCTTGGGTTTTCTCCCTCTGCCATGCCCGATGCAGAGATACAGGAGTTGTTGTTTCTGAAATCCACTCTCCTGTCCCACAGAACTGAGATCAGTGTACCAATTGTGAAATTTTGCTGAGCTGTGGGATGTAGTTCAGCCTTCGTGTCCCTCCTTACTGCTGTTTTGCTTTAGTCTATGTTACTGTGAATAATATGCAGAAAAACAAGGCCTCCGTAGAAGACTTGCCAACGTTAGCAAATGAAATGGCAGTCGTGGCTGAGTGCCGGAGGAAATGTGTGTTTATTTGAATTTACAAATAGTCTCATTTTCAAATACTACTTGTCGTAGTTTATTTGATTCTAGTGAGATAGGCACATATCACCGTGTACAGGTACTGCTGTAACTAATCTTGGGTTATTTGGGGAAGGCCACCTTCCGCTATCCAAATGGCTTCATGTCTGCCTGTGTTTTCTTCAACAGGATATCCTCTTCGATGCAAACACTCACAAGGTGAAGAAATTTGTCCTGCATACAAATTACCCTGGTCATTACAACTTTAACATGTGAGTGTAAAGCACTGATCTGTTAAAGAGTATTTTAAAACACCTGAAAAGGAAATCTTGTGTTCCCTTTATAGAATTCCAGTATTTTTTTCCCCAGGCGTTTTTGATGTATCTGGTAACTCGTGGAGGTTCCAGCCATCGTTATTAGCACTTTTTAGAATTATTTTCTTTTTACTTTTAAATGCCTTTATGTTGCCAGGTATGTCTTGAAGCGACAAATGAGGTGAGGTAGTTCTTGGTCCAGCTATAATGTGCAAACTCTCTTGCTAGAGGTGGACTTTGTATTAGCAGGAGTGTCCGTTTACTGGTAGGCAGGCTGCTGGTTTTTTCCTGACATTATTTCAGGTAGTGATTAAAAAAAATTTCTTTCTCTCCTGCTTCTGAACATGTTTTCAATGCATTTTAAATGTAAACTCTTTAGGGGAGTAATACGAGTTAAGGAGTAAGTGATTGGATGTCTGATGAAAGCGAACGCTTTTTCAGGCAGTTGGCACTAGTGACAGAAATCTGTAGTAGTGTTCCTAAGCCGAGTATGTCTCCATCCGTTTTGTGAAACAGCTGAGTGATTTCTGCTGAAGGACTTTCTGTGTCCTTTAGAAAATTATGGTAGGGCATTGAGAGGCTGCTGCCTTTTTTGATCTAGAAAATAGAAACGAGAACTTCTTTTCCTAATCTTTTAGCATCGAGACTCTCATTTTATTATTCATGTGACTTTTCATTAAACTGGTTATTAAGAGCCCTAAGTTTGTGCTGTGCAGTTTTATTTTAGGTCTTCTGTTTTCTAACAGCTTTGCGATTTGCACTTTCTAGTTACCATCGCTGTGAATTCAAGATTCCACTAGTCATTAAGCGAGGTGAGTAGTTCCTCTGTGCTGCTTCAGGGGGCATGTACCGCAAAACGCACAAAGGGGAGGTACGGTCAGTTTTCGTTTCTGCTGCATCCTTCGCAGAACCCCAGCACGGCGGGGGCTGGCAGGGTCCCCTGGAGATCCCCGAGCCCCTGCCCGACCTGTTAAGCAGGAGCCCCCAGCGTAGGGGGCACAGGGACGCGTCCAGGCGGGGTTGAATCTCTCCGCAGAAGGAGACTCCACAGCCAGCCTGGGCTGGGGCTTGGGCACCCTCACGGCAAAGAAGTTCTTCCTCACAGTCGGGGGAACTTCGTTATCCGAGGATGCTACTGAAAGTCATTGAGAAAGAGGAGACGTTTTGGGGTTAGGCTTCTATTTGTTAAGTGAAAAAGATACTTCAGGAGAACTTAGTGGTTCTCTGGTTTGTCCTTATGCTGCCTTGTTTACTTACCTAGATTATATGAGTATGTGGCTGAAACATCATCACTGATTGTCTGTAGTTCTGCCGCTCTGCTAAAAATCAATTACTTTGTACCTGGAGGCTCAAAATCTGTAAGGCGGTGTTAGTCTGGGCTGATCTTTCCGATCCACTGTTGAACTTTATAATCCTGAACTCGCTCTTGGATGGCTTTTTATGATATTTAGTATAAACTGGTTTAGCTGGGAATGAGAGCAAACATCTGGAATACGTTGGCTCTGTGTGCTATAGCAAAGTATGTCTGTTGTCTTCACCTGAAAAATCTCTACTTCAAAAAAATTTAAATATAACTGGTAGTGCTGAGTGCTACCAGTACTTCGATGGGCCCAGCTCTGTGCATGTAAGTACTCCCAGCAAAGCCTGGGGAGCCTTGTTTGGTCAAAGATCGTAGTGGTTGAGGTAGACTTCTTTTACATAAGAATTAACTGGAGTGCCAGGAAGGCGTGTATTGTGATTATCCAGGGAATACTGGATACCGGCTAAGGTTTTGGCTGGGGATGCTTTCTTCCCTTTGGTTTTCACTGAAAGCACTTCCCTGTGTAAAGTGCAGTTCTCCCGTGGCCATCACAGCAGTTTAAGCACATAGAGGAATAAAAACCTGGAAAAACAATGTCTGTAATATACAAGCTTGTATGAAAGTTGATTTGTACTTCAGCCAACTAAGTGTGAAAATTCTCATTTTAAAAATGATTTTCCCTTAAGCTACATGCAGTACTTCAAAAGCATTAATTTTTGATGAGCTTTATTCACCACAAGTAGTACCATGAATCTTTTCTGAATATATCTGGGATTTTGGTTTTTTAAATTCACCTTTCTGGTCTCTAGCTTGCGTTCAGGACATGTACCAAGCTGAAAACAAATGTTACAAAATTTCATCAAGAGCCCACCTTCTTCCCTCTGGTGGCAGTGCCCGATGCAGCTTTTTTAAGTCCCTTCTGTAGTTCAGGCGGTAAATTGACAGCCGGAGTTCAAGTGAGCTCTTTCCACACAAAGAGACCATGTTTATTTAGCAGTTGGAAAATGCAGAGGAGCTTTCAATCAAATGAGAGACCATTTGCTATGTTTGACTTGCTTAGTCCGTTCCCAGTGCTTCAGGGAAGGCGCTTTCAGTATTCACAATCCCCGAACACACGCACGAAATGGTGCCCGAAACCACCAGCAAACAATTTATTTTTAAGCCAGTAAATGCAATGATGTCCTCACCTGCAGCTTCTTAATTACTTAATACGTAGGCTGCGATTCCCAAGCTCTCTGCTGTCTCTGGTTTTGAAAGAGTGGCCTTTGAGTTGATTGCAGGCCTGCCGGCTCCCGAATCTCCAGCTGTCGGTTTTAGCCAGCTTCCTTTCCAGGCGTGTTTGGACTTGCACACCGCGTTATCTCAACGAGTGCGTGTGCCAGGCACGTTAACCAAGTCCTGTCTTTTACACTGGTGTTCTTCTATGTAAGATTACAGCTTAAACATACATAGTGTTAGAACTGGGAACTTGCTGTAAGTAGGCAGGTTTGTTTGATCACCTTAACTGACGTTTAATCAGTGTTGTGGACAGTTCGCGTTGCAGTAAATGCTGGTATATTTGCGTATGAGCTCACGTGTTGCCTGTGTGTCTCCTGCTATCAGAACTAACCTCCCAAAATGAAGGATTACATAGGAGACCGTTCAAGCATAAACTACAAAGCCTTTTCGGTTTTTCTTTCATAGATAGCGCTGATTCGCAGACTGAAACCTGCACAACGTACAGCAAGGTAAGTCTGCGCAGAACTGAGTGTTTTCCTTTTTTTTTTTTTAAACCATCTAAATGATCTGTGCTGGATTTGCAGCTTTGAAGAAATAACAGCGGTTGTATCACGTTGGTTTAAAATAGAAAAGTTGAAGGCCATAGGTTAACGTATGTTTTGTGGTTTAAATATTTTGTTGTGTTAAGGATTAGAGGCATTCGTAATAGTACGCTTCAGGTAAACTCAATTACTGCATCACTGCGTGCTTTGCATTCTAAGATACCTGCAGGTAGAAATAGAACAGTAAAATAAGTGATATGGGAAAGCGGTAGCAGTGGTGGCTGAATGCTAGCCGGAAGAGATATGGCTAAATAGCATTTTCACAGAGCTTTTCTACTGAATGTAGCTCTTGAAGACATGTAGTATTTAACCAAGAGGGTCCAGTGCCCTTCCACCTTCCTCTGAAGGGTGCCACTAATGGGACGCTTCTCAGGCAGCAACAAGCCTTACAGAAACGTCGCTGCTAGCGTGACGCCGCCGATGACAGCGTGCTCCTTGAAGACCGTATAGCCTTACCGCCTGAATGAAATTCCCAACCAGGCAGTTGCGGCTGCATGGTTGAGAGCTACATTAAGCTGAAAAACTTCTCAGAACTCGTGTTCAGCAGTGTTTCTGCAGTTAACATTCGGCCAGAGTCAGTGCTGCTCTCTCGGCTCCTAAGCTGCCAAAGGAATACTTTCCTCGGTGAATTTTACGTCCCATACTGGGAATAAAAATTTGGAGCCAGCAACCTGGAAGCTGCCATTCTTTGCTCTTTTTGAGTTGCTTACATCCTTCATTGCTTTGACTTATTTCAGTCCTGTGCGTGAAACTGCAGCTTCTTAAGTCTGCTTAGAGTGATGACAACTGCTGGACATTCCCAATCATTAAATAGTGCAGATTTCCTCTTCTTTTCCAAGCTTGTTGCTTAAATCAAGGAAAAGCTTTCGGGAGAGGTAGCGGTGATGCTATTTTTCCCTCTGCAAAGGTATGTAAGAGGATACTTTGCTGAGGTTTCCCACAGCTGCTTTTTTCTCAGAGGTGTCCCTGAAATGCTGCAAGACTTGCCAGCTACACTTTACTCATAAGACCCATAGAATTTTTTTATATTAATAATTTTAATTCAAAACTGTTTTTAGACAAAAATGAGAATAAACTGAGATGGTTTCCTAGCCCTAGTAATGAATAGTTTCCATTACTTAGTATGGCTTCAGTCACAAAATGCTTCTGTACACGCAACCTCTCGTGTTTATTTGGCAAATGAACATGTCACAAACAAAAATGTACAAGACTCTCTTCCTAGATAAAAAGAGTTTTTCCTTGCCTCATTTTAACACAAAGTTTTTGGTATATTTACAGTGGGACAGTATTCAGGATCTTCTGGGGCACCCTGTAGAAAAGCCAGTGGTACTTCACAGGTAATGATCTGCCTTTATTTTCCTTACAGGGACTGAGCTGATAACAGAGGATGACTTTAGGCAGAGGAAGGGTGTTTATTGCACTCGTTACTTTCAGGCTGCTTTGCTGATACAGTTTCAGACTTTTTGGCGGCTAACTAGACTGGGTTGCTGCTTTCGAACGAAGCAGACTGCCATGCAGAATGACAACTTGGAAAATTGTGGAATGAAACTTTCAAAATTCTTTTGAACTGTAAAATCCAGAGAAGAACCGAGCAGCGTGTAAAGAAGTATCTCTGTTCATCTGTAAAAAACCAACATAGATTGTTTTGTGCTAGAAACGTGCGTTTCAACAACATGACATTATGTGTGTAGCGTACACGACAGCAATCTGTCTGAGGAAGCCTTGCTTTTATGAACGTGCATCGCTGTTCTGCAGGTATTTTGGGCTGGCTGAAGGTAGAATAGTGTGCTTATGCTTGCTCAGTTCCTGTAGGGATTGAGCTGGGTGTTGGGTTAGATAGGCATTACCTGCTTGCAGCGCTATCGTTCTGTGATGCAATAGGAAACTGTGATTTCTTTTGGGATGAGTGTAAGTCGTGGGTGCTCTGAAAATACTGCAGCAATTTCTGATGTACCTAACAAGGTATTTATCAGGCTTTCCTATGATTTTGAGTTTTATTTCCTCCCCGCCCCCCGAAATCATTACACCCTTTGTTCCGCCGTACTCCTGTTCTATTCCAATGAGATTGTTAGAGAAGAAGCTGTGTAAAGTAAAGCTGGGGTGAAACGGTGATTGCATAGAGCCCTTCTATTTTTCGTCTGCGCTGTGGAGAGTAGTTCAACCGGAGTTTGCTTTACTGAGCACATCTCAAATGTCTCAGACACGCAGTTTGAGGAACTGTTGAGTTACCAGAAGGGCCAAAAGGTAAATATTTTGTGAGGGGTGGTGGAGTGTTGGTTGTAATCTAAAATCCATCACAGTCAGCACGAGTCTGCTATTGTCGTATATATGATCTGAAAATATCAGAAATAGCTGAAGGACAGGTGATACGTTAACCTTGTTTAATAAAATTTGGATTATTCTGTTTCAGCATCTTACAGGGTAATTTTTTGACATGATAAAACCAGTGAATTAATAGACAGTGTGTAGGAAACACATTTGGTAAAGGCTGAGAAAGAAGGTAGATTGAAGAGTGGGAAAGGAACTTGCACAAAAATAATTTGTAATAAGTTACGTGGTGCTTCTCTCGTCCGATGTATCTCCTTATTTTCAGGGCTCTTCCTGTTCAGAAGTTCAGTGAGAGTTTTCCTGTAGAGGTCGTTAGTAACTTTTTGATGACTTTGTCCCTAAGTATTAATAACAGCTGTGACATTAAGCAGAGGCGTCCTCTGGCCCGCTTGGAGTCTAGCAGTGGTGTTGTGTAACGTAGACTTGCTTTCTTCTGATGGAGATGCCATGATTTACCTTATTGTACTGAGTGGTTATTCTTCCCTACAAAGTCCCCGATCCTCACACATCCTTTTTTCTTTTTTTTCTCTCTTTTCTGTTCAGGTCGTCATCTCCAAACAACACTAACCCATTTGGGTCAACCTTTTGCTTTGGACTGCAACGAATGATCTTTGAGGTTAGGAGAGAAACTTTCATATTGGTTTGAGCAAGAGAAGATGAGGAGTTTGCTGTTATTACTACTGGCTCCTTATTTCTCATTTCAAGAAAAGCCAGCGCTTGGGAGTGGCTGTATTTTTAGAGCTTATTGGCAGAAACAGGCAACTTCCAAATCTCTTCTCTGAGGTTGCGCGTTTGCATGTTAAAGCTGTGACTTCAAGTGTCACCTAGAACTCGTATTAGCAGGAGATGCACGCGCTCAGCTCTGAGTAGTGGCGGGGCGTGCTGGTGTTAAATGTGTCATGGAAATCTAGAGACTACTTTTAGGACCAAGTCAAGAGCTCGTTGCTTTCTTTTGTTGTTGGGATTTCTTGTTTCGGGCAGATCAGTTCCATTTTTGCCATTTTCAGTCTTCTGAGTTCATTTGGTGTACAGTTCTTTTAATTTCCCTTTTTCCCTGACGTCCTTTTGCAGGTGATGCAGAATAATCACATAGCTTCTGTTACTCTCTATGGCCCAACGCGGCCCAGCAGCCAGTTGAGAGCATCGGACCTTCCCCAGTGAGCATCCCCTGCAAAGTCAGCTAATCTCAATGCTACAAAATTAGTACAGCGTGCCTTGATTTGCTGCCACTTATAATATGGAAAGCACGTTACGATTTTTTTTTTTTCAATAAGCCTTTCCACCCAGGAGCGGTGTGGAGGGGAAATTCTCTCAACCCTTCATCATGAGGCATGGAACTGTTGATGGAGGAAAGCAGCTTAGGTGCCTGTGCCGTCGTTTATTCCTCTCCGTTGCCCTCGTCCTATGCAGCGCAGACCTGAAGAGACTGTCCCCCCTTCTCAGCGGGCAGGAGGGGGAAATGGAAGAGGGGCACGTAATGACTGCAAGAGTTAGAAGCACAAACTTTCTGAGCCTTGGAGCATCTGGAAGCAGGTATTGATTTTAGTCTGTTTGTGTTACTGTATTGATGTGGTGGTCACATTTTAAGAAAACGTGTGTGTATATATATATAGATATAAACACATCGGTATTTCTGTGGCTTAGGACATTGTACCAAGTGTGACAAGGATGTATATATGTCCATGATTTCAGGCACCACATCTTCGTGTAACTTTAAACCAAGCAAGTAGCATGTGCATAATACTTGGTTGTAACATTTGCACTACATACACTTTAATTACTTGATAAACGTTTATCTTCACTGAGGAGCATCTGTGTACTGGGTGTGAGTGGGGTGTGATGGTTATTTAATGTACGCTGCGCATAAAGCTTATTTATACAGTGGATCAAACTTATCCACCTTCCTGCACTAATATGTACTTGATATGCTGAAACTTTTTTTTTTGCCATGGCTGGTTTACTAATTTTTTTTCATATGCAGTTTCAAAAAAAAAAATGCTGGAAGAGGTTGTTTCTATGATTGAATTATGTTTTAGTGGAAAGGTGTGATACAATTTTTCACACTACAGAAAAAATTGCTGAAGAAATAGCATTGCCTCATTTGCCTCTGTTCCGAAATCCTTCACTCCTACTCTATTTCCTTAGAGAAAGAAAAGCTGTATATAACGGTATCTCAGAAAGAAATTCCCGAGCTCTGCCATCACCAAGACAACCTTTTCTGTAACTTTTGATGTATGATTTTAATTTATGCCAAAGGTTTAGCCAAAGACATCCTCATTGTAGTTTCACCATTTCTGTACGTGTACGCTAACTGCACACCCCACCCCAGCAGACAGGATATAGGCTTCTTTCTAGTTGGGAGATGCTGCTCGCGACATTTTATCCCAGGAGGATACTTTAGGTTTCTAGTTCTCTTACCAGTCTTACTTGGGGGAAATAGGTGGTCTGTCTTTGAAATACTGAACCCTTTTTAAAAATGGACAAGAGAAATGTATAATTTTATCCCATTTTTAATATTTTGGTGTAGCAACTTGTGATACATAGATGACAATTTTGTGAGTTTTACTATGTGTGTACAGATTTTGTAAATACGACATTTTTGTAATTTTAACTCCATGTACAGTGTAATCCTGTATAGTTTATCAATGAATGAGAGATAGGAAATCGAATGTTAACTGAAGTTTTGGATCCTGGACCAGTAGCAGGGATAAATGTGGGGGGGTGTGTGTGTGTGTGTGAGACGTTCTTTGCCATTTAGTCTTCCTGTATACTGTGATACGCTAAACTGTTTTGCTAAAACAAAGAAAAAAGCCCCCTGGAGAATCTAATGGATAAGGAAAAAGTCACTGTTTACCTTTATCCCTAGGTGTCACTCCTGTTGAACCCCTGTTCAATCTGTGCTGTCTCCTGTGATCATTGCTTGCTAAGAAAATTCTATGCCTCATCCTTCTTTTGTTTTCTCTCTTAACTTTTAATTTCATTTTACGTAGCCCTTCTGTAAATTAAATGGAATAATAATGAGCATGTACACTGAAAGAAAAATAAAATGAGACTCTCAGTTACTGTGTTTGTGTTAAATACAGTTGCTGGGTGTTTTTGTAATAAAATCATGGACGCGTTTGCTTTTTTTTTCTTATCAGTTAGTCCTTTTGTTTTAATGTCTACACTATATTTGAAGTACCTGACCTAGTGTTCCTCCTTTACAGCCAATTCACTATGTTCTCCGAAGAAGCAGTACAAAAACTAACATAACTTGCAGTCCGTTTCCTAGTAGGTATGCGAAAGCATATTGTAAATTTTTGCCCCGAAGCGGAGAAGGAAAGTCTTTAAAGTACGGTAAATAACACTGTGGCTTCTGTATTGTGCTCAAGCATCGCTATATAGCAGTTGTTACGCTCCTGTCGGCCTTTGGGTCCCATCAAAATCGATCAAGCTTCAAAGAATTTGAATATTGTACAATGTAACGGAAGAAACGTCTGCAGTAAAAGGAGCCAAACGTGAGTTCTCATGCTGCTTTCGTGCGCCCTGAGGTACTTCAGTAGAAAAGCACTGGAAGTCTGCTTGCCCTGAAGTAGCTTAGGCATTAACGCAGGGCATAAGGAATGGGGCTCCTGTTTCCATTCGCGTTTCTCCTGCGCTGGCTGCATAATGCAGGGTAGAGCGCTTAGCTCTCCCTCCTCTAGCCTCCTTCAGTTTTGGAATATAAAATGGCCCTGCAAAGTGCTCGGCTCAGGGTGCTCCTGGAGAATGTTATGATCTCTGAATTGAAATGGTGTGGATGCTTATGCCTGTTACTAAAATATCATGCAAGCATTATTAGCAGCAATGCTGCTAATAATTTCAATTAATTTTAAATATTCCTTTTCTGGTGAAGGCTCCAGATTAGCCGCGGGAGGAGATAAATTCTTGACGGGACTATTTGAGTAATAGCTGCGCAGATGCTACCACTGTCCTGCTCACAANTGCTAATAATTTCAATTAATTTTAAATATTCCTTTTCTGGTGAAGGCTCCAGATTAGCCGCGGGAGGAGATAAATTCTTGACGGGACTATTTGAGTAATAGCTGCGCAGATGCTACCACTGTGCTGCTCACAAGCGTATTCGGCTGAAATTCTTCAGGAGCGTGAGGTGAGGACTGCTGCTGTAAGCATGCACCGTGAGATTTAGGACAGGATGGCAGCGACCAAAGGTATCTAACAACTTCAGTGGCTCCCATCTTCACTTGTTGTAACGCTCTGGTGAGTCAAAGCGAATAAAACGTCGATAATGGAATGTGCTCTCTTAACGGCCCAGGTACTTCTCCAGGTCAGTCCCTTCATCTTGAAAAGTTCCTCTGTAACAGAAATTCAAGGCAGCTTTGCATGTTGGCTGCCGCAGCTGGGCTGAGCGCAAAGCGTTTGACTCGGGAGAGGCAGAGCTGAAGAAGGGCAGGGGGAGATAACGCGGAGCGGCTCTTTTGGGGTTCCTCGCCCGCCCTTTGTGCCTGCAGCTCTTCATAGCTTGCTTCTCTGAGAGGGTTTGATTTGTTTGCTGCTGTTTGGGCTCAGCCAAGCTGGTCCTGTGCTGATGCATCAGGGGAGCTGGCGTGGAGCCTTAAGGGCTCGCTGGCGTGAAAAGGTGAGGACTGGGTCGGCGGGGACTGAAGGCAGTTTTGAATTGCCAGAACGGAGTAGGGAGTAGAGGAGCTCTCTAGAGGGAGAAGGTGAGGACGGCAGCATGGCCGGAAGGAGGGGCTGCGCCAAGGCTGTTTATTTGAACCAAAACCTGTTCCTAACCGAGGGCTGGGGGCTCAGGGTGCAGCGGTGTGCCGCTCGCGCTCGGCCGGACCAGCTGGGCAGGGTGCACCCCAAAGGGCCGGAGAGATTTGGGCTGCCTCGGGTCCCATCCCCGCAGGTGCCCTTGTTCGCGGTGCATGGTTCGATTGAGATCCCTGCGTGTTGGCGTCGTGGGCGTCGGTCACATACATACTCGTGTATTTCATCAGTTGGCTTTCATAGGATAAAACTGATATAACACTAAGTATAATTACGTTTTTAATAAAATACGCTGTGCATACATTTTGATGTGTGCCTTTTTCCTTTGTATAGAAATTAAGAGTTTGTGCGTGTGTCTGCTTAACTTGAATAGTGCAGTATTTTCCGCGGCTTTTCATTTGTTTACACTTGGTGAAACTGATTGTTGTGCCCTTCTGTTTGCGTGCCAGCGGTCCGTGGGCTCCTGTGAGTATTACGGGCAGCGCTATATAGATCAGTGCTGCTGTGTAATACTAGAACCCTCCGTTCCCCAGAACCCAATTTTCTGTTGCCAGGAACCGTCACACAAAAAAATTCTAAACAGATTTTTTTTTTTTTCTGAAATAGTAATCAGGTGGGGGGTGAGAACGGGTTCGTGCACTCATGATCGTTCGTATTCCAGAACTCCCATCAAGCCTGCTTAAATCGCAGTCTTCCTTACGACTCAGCCTTACGGCGAGATGGTGGTTCGTCGCTCGCCGGGGCTGGCTGGACGTTACACGCCAGCTGGTGACTTCCGACGGGAAACCGAGGGCGGTGGTGCCCCCTTCGCACTGACTCCCTGCGTGGTGTTGGAGCCTGTTGGTCACTTAGCAACTCTGCGAAGCAGAACTTCTGGTAGGTTTTGTGCCTGGTGGCTCCAGGTGCGTGTAAGAGCAAATCCGCGTGCGCGTGAAGCGGAGCGGCCCTTGGCTTTAGAGAAACGTTACGTCTGAGCTGCGGCTACTTGCTTGCTTCAGAGCGTTCGGACAAGGACCGAGCTGTCTGATACGGCAGAATTTCACGTGGGCTGGTTATGTTTTACACCGCTTCAACCTCAGGATAATTTTTGGTGTCATGATGCCAAAAATGTTACTCCGTGCCAGCTCTGCAGGTGCAATTGTTTCACGTCCGCTTTTGTCCCGTAAAGACACCTCTTTGTTACTTTGCCTCCTGCAGCTTGGTTACGCCAGCACAAAGGCGCTCTGCTCTGCAGCTGATCCTGCCGGACACAGCCTGACGCAGCGCATGCAGCCAAACGAATAAACCACGCCGGGTGTTTAGGGAGTGAATAAAACACAGATTAACTCTAGTTGGTGGTGTTTCACGTAAGGTGTTTCCGAGGTAAGGTAAGGTTGAAGCAAAATAAGGAGAAACGAAGAATGAAGCTTACTGAAGGCGTTAACCCTTGAGCATTAAAATAGGATCGGGTGTTAATGAAGTGCGGGGCTTTGTTGAAGGCCAAGGTGTAACCAGTTCGCCGCGCGAGAACCGCACCTGCGAAGGGGTTTGGGTTTGCAGGCAACGTGTGCGTTACTTGGAGGGCTCGGGCTGAACTGAAATACCGCGTTCTCTGCCTGTGTGAATTTCAGCTGCGACCAAGAAAGTCGCTGTTTAAATACTTTTGTCTGCCAGACCTTATAGCCGAGGCTTTTTGTTGTGTTTGCGGGGACGTGTATTTTTCCAGCGGGCGAAATCATTTGTTTTCGTGGTCTGGGAACACTGACCGCTTGAAAGGGTGGGAAGGGCGAGCTGGAGCTGGCAGAGCAGGTAATTCACTGGGGTGTGAGATACTGTTACAACAGTAACTTTCGGTTTGGACTAGGCTGTAGTGCTTTATCATGAGCTTTTCTCTTTCGTACCCTAGTTAATTCCCCGTTCAGTGTTAGTCGTTTGGTCATTTTAAAGTACTGCGTGTTGCAGTTTTGGAAGCTGGTTTAAAGGGCCTTAATGTTTCACGCCTACGCTACGTATTCCGCTCAGTGCATAAGTTTCGTTCCGGTATTAATGCCCTTCAGAGAGACATTTGTTTTAAATACCAATTCAAAAAAAAAAAAAAAGCCCTGCACGATTACGCAGCGTGTGGTGTCATCGACTAAGCAATCAAACCAGCCCGAATCGCCGTGTTCCCTTTTTGCCTCCGCTGGTCTCTCAGAAAAACCTGAAGCCCTGAAATCCCGCGTCGGCCCCATCCCTCGCTGGGTAGCTCCGGGGCGTCTGTAAAGGTGGAGGCTACTAAGATTGGTTCACCTTTTTCTTCTGCTTCCGGGGTAGCTGTTTGCTCAAACGCGCTCGTCCTTTGGGGTTTCGTTTCCTCTCTCGTTTCTCAGTATGATTTTCTTACTGACCCTAAGCCTGGAGAATCATGAACATTCGTATTTAAAAGTTTCACTCGTTTTGACGAACGTCGGCGGAGTTAGCATCGGTAGGTAAACGCGGCGGGCTCGTTCCCAGGGCTGCTGAGGCCGGCAGCTCCAGCCGGAAGGTGCGGCTCGGGGGCTCAGCCGTTCTTCGCACAGGGTGTTGGGGCAGACTTCCCACCCGATCTGATGGCCTCTCAGCACTCCCCGGGGAATGTTCTCAGTGCTGATACTCAGGGAGGATTCTCCGAGCCGTTCAATTATTTTGTACTGTTTGGTTCTGCAGTTGGCGTTTGCTTCCGAGAACCTGCCGTAGAAGGATGAATAACGAAACTGCAGGCAGGAAGCACAGTGTTTTAATACTCGGTTGCTTTCGAGCTGTCTCTCTGGCTTTCTTTTTTATGATGTCTAAGTCAGCGGCGCCCTAACCAAGCGATGGGTCTTGGCACTCTCTATGAGTTTTACGTGTTCGGAGGTGCTGAATGTGAGGCTCGAGCCAGCTCTGCTCCTTCCAATGACCAAGTCTGGCTGCTTGTGTCCAGTGGGAACAAAATTTGACTGCGTGCGGATCCCTGGGGTTCGATAAAACCTGCCGTACTGTATTAGCTTCAGACGTTTATATCTGTCTCGAGGAAGCCTGCTTGCTTTCCTTGCTACTGCTTAGGGTGTTTCTGTGTTTTCCTTTTCTCGTTGTGGGTTAGTCGTGAAGAAACTTGCCGAGCCAGGCTTGGTAGCAAACCCCTGCCTGGTGCGTTGGATTAGCCAGTTACTAAAAGCTGCTCAGAGTTTAACTCTGAAAGGGATGGTTTTGGTTTTTCTGAGATGCTTCAGAAAGGCCGGCAGAAAGTCCTTCTTGCCGGTTCTCATACGCACCTAGGGTTTTAAGATTTTCAGAGAAGACCTTGGCTGAAGTGGAAGACTTTTTGCCTGCTGTAGCAGCAAGCGGGATTCAACGCGCTGCAGAGGGCGCGGGACTGCCCTCCCGCCGTTCCGCAGTGCTCGCGTTTGGGGTCTGTAAACTTCCAGCCCAGCTGCAGACGCAAATGGAAACTTTTAAAACCGGGTCAAACGGGCCATGCAGCAGAGGCCGATGAACGAAAGCAGATGTGTCTTTCATTAGCAGACGCTAGATGAGGATTCCTTGGTTAGAAGAAACGAGCCGTTCCATAGACAGCAGAGCAAACGGTTTGCTCCAGTTCAGTTTGTGCTAGCTGTCGAGGATGTCTCCAGATGCAAACCTTCTGAAGATCTGGATTAGGTGATGAGAAAGATCAGATGCTGTTGGGTGACTGAGTTTTCAGTCAGCATAGTGTAGAGAGCCTGAGCTCATGAAAGTGCCCAAACCCGGTCCCCTAAGTCCCCGGTGTGTCGATGAAGCAGATCTTTGACCAGAGGTGTCGCTACGAATAATGAAAAATCAAGACTTGGAGGGATCAACTCAGAGTTCTCCTTGTCCTTCCTTTAAAGGCCCTTCGGAATTCTGCCCCTTCCCAGTTGTCTGCTTACCTGTCCTTTGCTCAGCCAGCCACGCCAACCTCCGCCTCTGGTTTGTTTTCTTGTTGCCCATCCTACCTGCCATGTGTAGAACCCCGTTTCAATAGCTGTTAGTTGTTCTTTCCTTCTCCTCTTAGGATGCCTGCAGAAAGCCAACCGGGCAGCGATGATTTCAGTGTACACTAAGGTGACTTGATTTCCTTTACGCTCGTTACTGTGTAGTTTGGTCATTTCTCAATGAGCCTGAGTCGAGGTAACAGGTTGACAACGATCGCTGTGCTCCTCGGTGTCATCTCTTACCCTCTGTCTTCTTTCATGTCTCACACTTCTAACCATGCTGAAAAGTATCCAAGGACTGCGTTTCGCACTGTGCTTTTTACACACTGGCCCACTAAGCACTACTACAATTCTAATAAATAATAATAAATTAAAGATACCGTTATGATTATTTGGACTCATTAATGGAGAAGGACCTACACGGTATGTGTGTGCAATTGTGGAATTCTGGCAGGTTCCTGCAATAGTTTGTCATCTTCTCCTAACATTGTAAATAAGATGTGCTAAAATACTCTACTTCTGAAGTTGCTTCCTTTGGTTGCAAGAGTTCCAGGTTCCCTTTCTCAGCTGGTGTGCTGTGTGTTCCTGCTGCGGTTTCTGCCTGCGTTATCTGAGGGGTGATGCTTGTGTTGTTATTGGAGCTTTCTTTTTCCATTGGAAAGGCTTCTTCACTTGCTTCTTCTGAGTACAGGAGAGACGTGGGCTGTGGAGCAGGTTCCACATTAGCCAGATCTCTGCAACTTTCAGACTGTGAACTACCATGAGATCTTTGTAAAAACAGGGGTCAAATGTCTGTAGGTGTGGGGCAGCAGAAGGCTTGACGATGCCAAAGGTCTTGAATCCTTCGTGCAAAACGGGTTTGAGGTTGATTCGCTGTAAGCACATGCCCAAAAAGACATCATCAATGGGGAAGAGTTCCACCTCTCTGCAGGCCCTGGAGAGCTTCCTCATGGTGCGGCTGGACAGCAAAAACCCTCCTCCTCCTGCATAGGCTGGATAGATGCTCAGCCCGTACATGGTTTCTGGGACGTAGTATTTGCTCTTCCGGACGCGGATAGGGCGGGCATTGTAGATGATGTCCCCAACAAAGAGGTCCTCAGTGGGGTCATGTCTCTCAAGGAAGTCAACAATGTTCTCGACGTTGACAAAAACATCGGCATCACCTTTAAAAATAAACTTCACGTTGTGGCAGAATTCAGCAGCCCAGTTCAGGAAGTGGGTCTCCTTTAGGGTCAGATTGAAGAAAGTGTCCACGAAGTCCCAGAGTAAAATGTCCCGGTATGTCTGGCTCTCCTGGTGGATCAGGGTCTCCCATGTCGCCAGCACTGTCCTATTCTTTGGTGTTCCCAGGAGGAACACTCGCTGGATCTGCTCCCCGTTCACCAAACCCTCCCTACCCCAAGTTTTCCGGACAATCTCACGTCTGTCGAAGTCTTCAACTACCGATTTGATAGCAATGAGCAGGAAGGGACCTCCAGGTGTTTTCCTGCACTTCTTGGGCTGGTTAATGAGGAGACTGAAGTTCCTCTTATCCTTGTTTAGGAGATAGCTCTTGAAGTTGAAGGCAGAATCGGTCGACGGGGCTGGAGTTGTAGTTCGGACCCTGTTGTTGGCCACTTCTGTCCGTCTAATGATGGGAGTTACTTGGGGTCTGGGTATCGTTGCCTCTGCTGGCATCGGTCTCCAAGGTGGTCTGGGGTCAGAGAATATTTTTGGTGTTGCTGAAGGCTTCTTCTGTGTCGGTTCCTTGTTTCCTACTGGGACCAGGTGTTCCAGCTGGGAGTAGAGTAAAGAGCAAAGCGCAAGCAGCAGGAAGAGGGTACAGATCGCATCCCCTTTGAGACGAACTCTCATTGTCTCTGTGGTGTTTCTGGGGCTGTTAAAAGCTGTGTTTCAGCGGCCTGGCACCAATGTCCATCTGTAAATAAACATACGGTGCGTCAGCAACGAGGATTCCGCAGCTTTGAAGCATCCGGGCAAGACGAACTGAAACACCATTTGAAAAGCCAGCAGCAAAGTGCATTTTACTCATACGAACACTGAGACGCTTTAAGGAACTTGCCAAAAGGCACACGGATTGCCAGCCTAACACTGATCGTCGTGCTTTGGCTCTGTGACTTGGTTGGTTAAGCGACCAAGGAGTCATCCGTCATCCTGAAAACCACTCCCGAAGCACGAGGTGAGATCAGCCCTTCCTCCCGCGGCCCTCCCTGCTGAGCACGTTTTGCCATTTCAGAGATTTCACCGCTTTGGGGAAGAAACAAGGTGGAAAACAATGAAGAATGCCATTCTTCTGCAGATCATTAGGGGGTTTATATTGGGGTTTTTTTTTCCTAACTTTGTTTCTGGCTGCTTTTCCCCTCTTTGAGTTGAAACGGGGGCGCAGGGCCGGCTGTTGAAGGGCAGACTTCTCAGCGGCAGCATGTCGCTGGTGTTTCCCTGCATGCGGAGCCAGCTCTCTTAAACCAACTGTGATTCGTGCCTTCAAAACGAACGCATTAGGCACACGCTTGAGTGCACGTAGGGCCCTTTTGCTGCCGGTAATCTTTATAAAATATTAAACCCTTATAAATAACTTCCATTAATAAGGTTAGAAAGGGCACGGATGTTTTGCCTCTGCCAAATCACCCTAACCGGGAAGCGAGAGGTGGGCAAGTAAATCCCAACACGCAGAAGCAAGGCAGAGCCTGGTGTTAGGAATGCTTTGTTCAAGCGTGAGAGATGAAGCTGCCTTTTGAAATACAAGATTTGGTGCCTCACTTACGCTTTTCCCGAAGGTCTTCTGTCTCATTTGATCAGTCCTTCAACTGCAAACAAACAAAAAAATAAAATAAGGAAAGAGTAGTAAAAAAGCAGCACGTAACCGTAGCTCAGGGAAAGAGCTGGTCAAGCGTCTGTACCTGCAGCAAAGGCAGGTGCTCTCATCGCCGCCGTTTCCCACAGCAGCTCAACAACTCAGCTGACCAGAGCGGACCCCCGACAGTCGCTCCGGAGAAGGCGCGGGACAATCGTAATCCCTACGTCGTTAGCAGGGAACACGTTCCTAGAAGTTTAGCTCTACCCGAAGCTTCTCCCACAAGCGCACCTAAGTATTCTTATCCAACCCGCTGATAATCTTTTACACCCGTATGCAATTTGCAGCTCTGTCTGCCTGTGCTGTATTAGTAGAACCTTCAAAGGCATTACAGTGGTCTGTCTTGAATTAGCTGACCTCGTCTTACCCAAAAACTTCCTGATCGAAAGCTGCCTGATTGAACGTCGGCCTGTCTTCGCTGAAGGAGCGCTCCATACTGAGGACTGAAGAGGGCGGAGGAGCCGGGGCTTGCGGCGTCCGATGTAATTTATTCCTGCAGTTCGCTGTTTCAGCGTTGTCGAATGCCTACCGAGCACACGGATGGATGCTCTGCCTCCGGTCCGGCCCCGGAGCTGCTTTACCGACTCAAACATCCACAGGGCAGCTACGTGCTTGGTAAGAATATTGTTGTTCTACGTATTGTGGCTTGAAACAGGACCCACTTTAGTTCAGGGGCATCCGTTTTCAGCAAATCCTTTTTCGCTGCCATGGATTGACATTTGTTCGTTGACAACTTGTTCATTGACAGTTGTTCGTTAGCCATCAATTTTGTATCAGCCGTAACGTTATCTTCCCAAAGCTCAAAATGAGACTGGTGAGCCCGTAGTTAGGAAGTACTACAATAGCGGCGCAACGTTACCCCCAGACCCTGGGGGACCCAGCCAGTGTTTCAAGACCAATCAAAAAAGCAAAATGAATAAACCGGTTGAATTTTTGACCAGCCCCTTTAAAATTCTTAGACGCACGTTACTTCGGCCTCATAATTTTAAAGTGTTTTACTTTTTCATTACAGGTTAACTACATCTCCAAGTAACTGTTGAAACGGAGAGTATTTCGTCATCCTGTGGTATCAGCTATCTTTTTCCCAAGTGCAGCTCCAAAATATGTGCTGACCTCATCTGCTTTGTCTCCAGTATTACTGGAAGCTTTGTTTTAGCAAACGGCGTATCCGTGCCTTGGTAAGGCAATTTGTGTTCCCAGCGGATTCGAAACCACTTCCTCCTCGTCCCGGTGACCGTGGGTTTTCCTCAGGCCGCCTTTCTTGCCCTTTTCTGGCCTCTGGTAGAGATTGCTGGGGTTTTCTCCGTTTGTTGGCTTTGGTTTTGCTGTACCTTTCACTTCTCTCCTAGGTGTTCTAACCAGCACAGGTTTGATCCCAAACACAGGGCTGTAGAATTTCCTCTGCTCTCATAAATTGTTGAAATGCTTCTAATAATCAGAAGCCGCTCTCTGTTAATGCCTTTTCCGCCACGTGACTTAGCCCGTCGCTATCTCCAGCCTCGTGAAACGGTCTCTGCTAACGCACAGGGGACGTCAGCTTGCATTTGGCGTGTTGTGTGCAAGCCACCCTTGGCAAGTCCTGAGCGTGGTGCTCTGCAGCCGCCCGCCGTGTTTCAGGTGTGCGCTAAATCATCCTTTAGCCGGCGAGGCGTCGTTCCCCGCGGGCTTTCCCTCGCGTTGCCCTCGGTCGTGTTGAAGGTGAGCTCTGGGGGCGTGAAAGGGACCCAGGACGTGCTGCAGAACTGGATCCGCTAAGGGGGCAGAATCTGTCCCTCTTCTGCCCACCGCGAGCAAGAACTTTTTGCTCAGTGCAAAATTAGGAGATACCCAAAATAGGGATCCTGTCTCAAAAAGCTCGTAAGAACTAGAACTGAGGCATTTTTTGCTCCTTGTGTTGCCGTGGGACAAGCTTCACCGAGGTGCTACGCCGCTCTGTGCGTGCTGTCTCCAGAGCGAGCAGGAGATGTGCAGGCCCTGCTGGGACGCATCCCGCGCGCGTTGGGATGTTGCGTATCTCCGCTCGAGCTCGTCATAAAGTCTCAGCTCTTTCCCCACTGTAATAGCATTTTTTTTTTCCTTTTCCATGCAAAAGTTTTATTTTATTTCAGCTGCCGGGCTCCAGATGGTAATCAAGGAGCTGCATCAAAGTCCTGGCTCTTCCTGGGTCTAATTTTATTGGCGAGGGTTTGGAATAAAACGTGCGTGTCGTGAAACTCGTAATTTCCATGACTTACAGATTTGTCCTGCCAGCATCTCGGAATCTGGCAGTAAACGCCCTTAGAAAAGCCAAGAAAACCCTTGACTTGTTACAAGCCTGGGCTGATAGCCCGAGTTTTCTTCTGTGTTTTCATTTATTGAAAGAAAAGAATCCGAAATAGCGATTTCCATGCTGAAATGAAACAGTTAGGTGCTGAATATAGACATCTCATTTTCAAAAGGAGTTGCCAGCCCTTGAAGTGGTTCCCTTATTGAATTATATGGGGTTTCCAGTCTTTGCTAGGTATTCTCCTTTTGAGGGAAATACCCTTGATTATTACACAGGTGTGAGCTGTATCCATGGATGTCGGTGTGGGAAAAGCTGTCCTGTTCTGGAATTCAGACGGACTGAGGATTCTGGCAGACACTCCGGTATGTCCTGAAGCCAAAAAGATTATTCATCCACCTCAACACCAGGGCTGAGGGGCGGGGGCGGAATCACAGCAGAGCGTTTCTCGGCACAGCACCTCGCCGCGTGTTTCCAAGGTGGGCTCGCCTCCGCTTCGCGTGGCGCCACGGGGGATCTCCGTCCGACTTGTGAAACGGAGCCGGGGTTAGGAAACCGCTGCGTCACTCGGTGCTTCGGGGAACGCAGGCTTAGCTGCCAGGGCTGCCTCCCGCGTCCTCCAAGCTTGGAAGAACGGGCAGTTGTCCCTCTTCGCGTTGGTCACCTGGGCATGGCTACAGCAGGGATCTTGAGTCCAGCTCCGAGCGGGTCTGAACGGGACGGCACAGTTTGCCCCAGCGGTGGGACGAGGTGGCTCCCGGGGAAGACCGGGAGTGTTGCGCGCTGGGCTGCAAGCACCAGCAGTGTTCGAGGGCTGATCTGGGCCGTAGGAAGAGGCTGAGAGGTCCCATATCCACGAGGTGGCACCAAGGGGAGCCCGTGTGTAGGGAACACGCTGGAAGGACCAAGGGGTCCGCTGCCTGTGTGGCCCGGGAGGCAACAAAGTGCTGGGAAGCTGGAAGTGGTCAGAGCTGGGCACGTCACCCCGGTGAGCGTCCAGGCAGGGACTGTGACCTGCGCTGCTGCGCGCTCGGGCCGAGGGCCCAGTTCTCCGCCTGGTTTTCATTTATTTAAGAGGAGGATTCTGAAATATGGCCAAGGAGGGCTGCAATAAAAGCAGCTAAATGATGATTTATTGATCTTTTTTTTTTCCAAGTTGCTAGTTCTTCATTCCCAGTTGAGTGACATGAAGCCTCGAGCTCATCCTGGAAACCGCGTTCCTTTGCAGCAGCCGTCGCGTCTCCGTCACTTGGCACGTCTGCTCACAGCCTCTGTGCCCCGTCCCCAGATTCGGTCGAGAAGCCTTGGTGATTCTGGTGCGTTGCTTTGCGCCTTGAAGAGCGGTTGTTCAACCCGCCCAGCCTCGGGAAAAGCAGCTGCGATAGCAAGGCGAGCTGAAAACGTGGTACACCGAGCGAGAGGGTACGAAACACAGCAACGGGCTCTGCCGCACGCTCGTCCCAGCGCGACTCGGGGCAGCATCCATTCCCACCGAGCTCTGCTATGGGCTGTCCCCGCATCAGCTTGCTGCCCCACTGCTCGCAAAGCGTTTCCAGCTCCCTGCTGGCTCCCCTCCTCACTCCTGAAGCTGGAAGTGCCTCTGGTAGGTCTGGGTTGGGCAGTGGAGGGGCTGTATGCGGGGCTGTGGTTGCTCGTGGAGGTTTCTTACATGAGCTAAAGGAAGCTTTGGGGATCCAGCACCAGTGGGTTCAATGAGGTTGTTTGCAATCCTCAGGGGAACTTGGAAAATTCTGGGTGGTGAGGGTGCTCCGAAGCAGCGCTCGAGGCTTTGGATATCTGTTTTCACGTTGATGGAACAAATTTCACGAGAGCGAAGTCAAGCTGTAACACCCAGTGCTGGAAGCTGAGGCCTGGGCTCTGGCCTGCAGCGCCGAGGTCTCTCCCCCACGTCGTTTCCAGCGGTTTTTCCGCCACGGTTCACTCAACACGAGCAGGTCGAGCTCCGGTGCCCTTCCTCCCCTTGTGCTGCTGTTCCCCTGCCGCCGCCTCCTCGCACTGTTCGAGAACCCGCCAGCAGCAGCAGCACCGCTCCCTCTGCCCATCCTGTGGCTGGGACTGTGTAAAATAGATGCGCGCAGGTCAGCTTCATCCCGCCACACCGGGATGCTGACAGCAAGAAGTCCGCACCACCCGAAGCTCTGGCGACTGCGTCGTCCCACCGGCTCTCGCTTGGTCCCATCCTCCGGGCCCCCAAGGGTTGGGAGAGTGTTTGACGTCCGTGAGCGCACCAGCTTAGTTTAAATGAACACGCCGACACACGTAGCGCTCTGCTTTGTGTGGGGATCACTCGTTTTGCGCTCTTCAGGCTGCGTTGGGCTGCCGTCCTTCTCTTCCCCTCGTGCAGAAACCTGAAGTGAAGCCCTGAGGCAAAGGTTTCAAACTCTCAGCTGAGTTATCTCAGTGTGGGTCTCGTGCAGGGAAAACCTTGTCTTTGTTTTGCGTCGCACGAGTGTCTGGGCTCTTCTGGGTACCCACAGGGAAATGCGTCAGCTTCCAGTGCTGGGTCAGTTCTGCCCCACGTACAAAACCGTGCATGAAACAACTCGAGTTTAACCGTGTGAGCTGGGTTTGGAGTGTTTAAAGAGGAAAAATAGCCTGTGATTTGACCGGGGGAAGAAGCCCTCTTTCGTTTAAGTTTGGATGTCACAAGTTTTATTCCCGCATGGTTTCTTTTTTGGGCTGGTTTGTTGGTTTGTTTTCCCCCAGGCAAAGTCAATAACCTCATCAAAGTTGACGCTTTGGTGCGGGACAGTTGCCCCCTCTGCGCTGCAGGGTGTTTGTGAAGAGGTCTCATTTGGAGCTGTACGACTACAAAGCCGCGCTGAACCATTTCATCTTCTTGACTAGAGGAGAGGGCAGGCTGAAACACAAGAGACGCCCTTGGACATGGTGGTTAGTGCAAAGCCCTAGAAAAATGAAGTAACCAAAACAATTGCTAAGCTGCCTTTCCAGAAAAAAAGAGCCCATCTCATTCAGCTGCTTAGAAGTTTTTTTTAGTCTATAAACAAATGGAGAATAGGCTGTAGGATTTAATTAACTGAATGTCTTAAAAGAGCTTTCCCAGGAGTCGGGGTCGTGAGCCAGAGCCAAAAGAACACAGTGCAGAGAGGCAGAGGCTTGCTGTGCTCATCCGCACACGCGGCGCTGCTCGGACATTGCCGGCCGGTGCCGCCGTCGCAGCAGCGCTCCAGCCCCGTGCACAGCGTCACCAGCACAGCGTCACCAGCACAGCGTCACCAGCACAGCGTCACCGCTGCCGTAACTCGCGTTGCAGCGCCTAGAGGCAAAAACTCTGTTGGTTGAAACACTGCACAAGCAGGTAACAAAAACGCAGGCCCCACTCCAAAGACCATTTCCAGCTTCCCCGTCGGAGCTGCTTTTCAGGCCAGCATAAACGAACGGATGAAGCCCGCGCTGTTACAGGACAGAGTGCCTTATTTATCTCTGCTTGCCCCAGTCCTGAAATAAGTGGTTTCATCAGCTTCACAGCTGGCTTGGTCCCATTTTATTACAGTCTCTTCTGTCGGCGCTGCCAGCCGCGCCTTCGCAACGCCGGTCACACGTTGGACAACTGCTTGCAAGCGGCCGCTGCGGTTGCCTCCTTTTAGCTTTCGCCCCAGCCGGTGAAGCTTTTATGAAGTATACAAACTGAAATGCAGAGAAGCTGCGGAGCTGCTGTGCGAAGGCTGGAGATGCACGCTAGGATGTCCGCTCTCACATAGCGGGGTCCCAAAAAGGAACTTGCACCATCCCTGGTGGGGAATTGCATGGTGCCGTGGCAGCGGCAGTTGTGCACGGGAGCCCCATGACCCTGGGCAGCGCTGGCTGCCTGCACGACTGTCCGCACGACCTCCGGGAAACGCTGGCTGCCTGCACCGCTCCTCCCGTCGCCCGGCTGACCCGGCGGCAAGTCGCTCGCGTACACCTGGCACGGTTGGGGGACCGCGGCTCTGCTGCGTTTAAGCAGCGCGGGATGCTTCCCCGGCGCTTTCGGGGCAGGACGCGCCATCGGGGCAGTGCCTGTGCAGGACCGCGCTGCTGTGGGCACGCCACGGCAGGCCCCGGCAAACGGAAAACTCCAGCTCCAACTAAGCGCAGCTCCGCGTCTCCAACGAGAGCGTTCGGCTGCCTGCGAGGTAGGAGAAGGTAACGCACAATTGCGTCCCGCAGGCTCGGCAGCCTGGAGGGGTGCTTTCCTAAATGCAGATGCAGGCTTGCGTGCAGGTGGTCTGGTTTTCGGAATGACGGAGAGCTCAGCGGCTCAGCTCACACCCCGAGTGCCCGGAGCAGCCGTGCACGGGGCGAGGAACTCGCTCTCGCTCTCTCTTGCAAACGTTCATTTCCCCTGGTCCCAGGAGCAGGATAAAGCCTCGCGGGCTCATGGAACAGCCTCACCGAAACAACCGCCCTCCGTTCCCAGCCCTCCGCAGGCTGCAGCGCTCGCTGCCCCTTCAGCTGCCAGACCCTCTTCTGATGCGAGAAATAATTTGCCCGATGAGCCCCCAAACCCAGCAGCTGCAGTGCGTTGGCATGGACTTGGTGTTGTACCCGGACGCAAACGGGAGAGGGAGCACACGCTGACTTGCCTCACTAATTTCAAGACGATACCCAAGGCATAAGTTTATTATAATAATAAGTTTTATCATAATCTGCCCAAAAGCTGTTAAAAAACGTGATCAGTAATTGCTCGTTTCACTGGACTTTTTTTTTCTCTCTTTGTGAGCCAGAGAGCTTGAAAATTCCCGTGTTTTGCTAAAAGCATGCAACAGCGTAACACCCGGGGAAGATGCATGTCCTTCTACTGGTGAGGAACGGCTTGTAAATGTAACGTGCCGCCACTGGAACGTATTCGTGGTTGGGAAGAAACCCTGTCCTGCAGCCCTGGAGACATTCTCTAAAGGAGCCCCAAACTTTGTTCCGTAAAAACAACTTAAAATGCACAACGATTCTTTGGAAAGTGAAGCATAAAGCAGATGTCGCGGGGCCGACGGCTGCGTGCTCAGAGCCTGGAGCCCGCCCTGCTGCACGTTAACAAGCGCCGTTCAGGTTGCTGCACGTCGCAGCGTTGCAACAGCAACGAGGCAAAAAGAAAAGCCGCAGGCTGGAGGAAAAGGAAAGCGGTAAGGACAGTCTCCACTTCGCACTGCTTGCTGCATAACTCTCCCGGCCCACCCCCGTCAAACATACAGAATAGATACTTACACCCATTTGATAGCGCTGATCCTGTGTCCCCTCGGTAACGTCTCGGCAGCGGGCTGCCAAGTAGGCACATCTGGATGCAGTTACTGTTAGACATTCCTCAGCCCTGAAGCGAAACCGAGGAAATCCGCGCTGAGCAAAGCTGCGCTCGCTCCCCTGCGCCCTGGGCCGTTTCCATGCCGAAAGCCAGCAAAGTTTCCCCGCGCTCGTGTGCTTGCAAGGGAGGGGGTGCGTGTGCCAACGGGGTTTGGGACGAGGCGCCGGGCTCCCCCCTTGCACGCACTCGCTTGCTGGAGCGTGGTGGAAGGAGCAACCGCACCAGGGGAAGGAGCTGGGTCCGCGTCCAAGTGCCTGACACGTGATCGGCAGGCTGGGGAGTGCAGATGGCCTCCAGCGCCGCTGAGCCCCGCGTCCCGCAGCTCCCAGCTCTGCCGGCGCACAGCTGTCCGCGGGACAGGGCACGGACGGAGGTGTCGAGGGACTGAATGCAGAGCTGTGTTGGGGACTTCCATCGGTTCTGCTGCTTTACCGGTTAAAAATAACGCCCACAAAAGGCCGTACTTCTACTGTAACATTTTTCAGTAGAAAACATACTAATCCTTCTGTCTTTGTTTTCTTTTCCTCCCCCAGTCTGGCTATTTCTTTAAATCCCTTTATGATTATTTACTTTACCTCTGCAAAGGTTCGAAATTAAAAATTGAGGTTGAGTTCAGCTCAGAAGGAAAAGGCGCTTGAGGGTTGGTTTCTTTCTTTCCCGTAGGGAAATGATGGGAGGAGGTGGGAGCTGAGCAGCGCCGAGGCTGAAGACCGATGCGAGGGTCCCTCCCAAACCTCCCAAAACACTAAACAAACAAACAAAAAAAACCTGCTCGGTTTTTTCCATTTAATTTGAATCACTTCAAAACTTTTTTATTTGGAACCAATTCTCAATTGGCCATCGCTACCGATCTGCCAGCTGACTGCAACCATCGCGTTTCCTCTCTCTGTGGCTGTTTCTTTGTCTCTGCAATGGAAACGATGACCCTTATTCCTCTAACAGAGGCCAAGGGTCTGGAGAGGGCCCAGACCACAACTCCTTTAGTACGAAAAGTTTTTCATTGACAGTGAACTTGTCATAAATGCAGGTTTTGACCTACTCTGCTGTTTTCACAAACACCCGACTGGTTTTTAAACATAATGGAAAAATTTCTTTTTGGAAGTGTCTGTGCTTTTTTAATGTATTTTTCATTTCAGCTGAAACGTTTTGCTTTATTGAGCACAACGTCACCATGAAAAGCTGTCACGTGGACGGGTTCCTGACGAGCAACCCTCAGGCCCTGCGTTCAGGTGCTTCAGGCTGGGAAAGCCCTTTCCTCGTGACCTGCAACTGTCTCAAACAGAGCAGTTCCTTGCTGAATAGCACAGCTGATCAGAAACCTCGGCCACAAATGTTACTGGGCTTCGTTCTCCCCCTGTGCCAGCCCAAGGTACCTTTATCCCTCTTCTTTGCGGCAGAAGCCCCAGGCTGTTTTTCATCGCTCCTCCGTAAGGAGGCGGATGACGGTCACGGAGGCGAAGAGCAGCCCAGCGTCTGCCTTTGCTCACAGGGGCTGGCTGTGGGCCAAGGGGGATCGCTCCCCCTAACCATTGGGAACTCACAGCAGGTATTTCCACCACGTCCCTCCACCCAAGTTTTGGGACCTACCTACCCCTTTTGCTTGCTCCCATGGGGTGACAGTGAAAACAGAGGCTTTCGTTGCTGTGCGGTGCCTTTGTGGCTGCCGTGGCTTGGAGAGCCATGGACCTCCATCCATGGGAGGTGGAGGGGTTTCCTCCATGGGTGCTTCTACTTGGTTGTTGTCTCACCTGTACCTTGTTCCTTGGGCACCGACGCATGGGCGATTCATTCTTCTCGCTGCCAGCAAAGGTGCCCTTGGTCTGTCCCATGGCATGTCACTCGGTCTTACAAGATTGGGTCAGTGATCCTGTTGACCCTCATCAGTAGTCAACCCCCTTGACCCCGAGACGGTGTGTTGGCACGTGGTTTTAAGTGAGCCACATGCCAAACGTCCCTCCATCCGCTGCAAGGCAGAGCCCTGCTCCCCGTCACTGTATTCCCGCAGGCATCGAGCCATGCGGTTGGGAATACGGCTTTGTGGTAAAGGAATAAGGGCTGATCTTGTGATTTTTCAAGTACTGTCTGAGATTTAAGTGATTCAGGGTGAAACACTGCTCTGCTTGAGTTCATGGCAAAAGAAATTTCCCTGGGTTCAGCTGTCAGGTCAGACAGTGGCTTCCTGCGCAAAGCTGCTGGGGAAGATTTAATGTCTGAGGTCCAAGGCTCCCCACAAGGCAGCCTTGTGAGGAAGCTCGCTCATAGCGAGGCACTCGGGATTACAGCCGTGCTGTGGCCTCGGGGGAGTCCCAGGTATATAATGGCACGGAAAGAAACACGGGGAGCTCTGCCAGGTGCCACGTTTGGGACAAACCCCTGCTTTTGGCCACGTTTGCTAAAAAAGGCTCATCTAAGCAGTAACTGGAAACTGAACGAATGTGGTGCTTGGTTTTGACTTGAAATCAGAGCCAGTAACTTGCAGGTGGGGCACCAGCCTTGGCATGTCAGTGGAAACGTGTGACGTGTGCATCCAGACACTTCAGCTGGACGCTCCTCTGACAGCTGGTGATAGCCAACGTGGCCAGAACTTCAGCGAAACCCTTTCTTACTACTGCGTTAAGTGTTTAATGAAACTCTCTGAGGCGCTTTTCATCAAAAGTATATATTTATTTATAAAAAAGAATAGGGGGAAAAATAGACCAAAGTGCTTTTTTTCTATAAAAGACGATTCCTTGGAGGTTGAATCTCCTAGACCTGAGTATACATGGCATTGCAGTCCATAGCTGTAGTTGGCTGATCCATACCTGATGCTGAACATCATGGAAATTTGGAACTAGAAGGTCAGCAAGGGGTTTTTCCACTGATGACTAAGGGACTTAACCACACATCTCCTATGGTTTTCAGTTAGAGATGTATGGCCGAATCATTCCGTTGCTTTAAAATTCAATCCACAGAAGAAAAAAAATACAATTTTTGGCTATAGGCCTTATATTGCTTCACTGTTTGGGTCCACCTCTGTACAAAAGACAAACGGCCAGACCCTTGTCTGGTGTAAAGCAGGGTATCTCACCAGTTCCACGTACACACTCCGACGTGTCGGTTAGACTGAAGAAACCCTCTTGACTCCCACTCTAGCACCTGCCCAGTTTAAGGTGTACGCTACCAGAGGTTCACAGCTGTAACAGAATTTTCAGTTAAACTAAATCAGTGGTTTCAGTGAATGCGAGGCTCCTCATTGCTGTACGTCCTCGCTTTTGCTTTCAGAGGCTGTGGGGAGCTGCCGGGGTGTGACTCGGAAGTGGCTCTAAGGTACCTTTCAAAACGGTAGAGGGCAGGCGACACGGTGACCCAGGCAGCAGGACGGCTTCTCAGTGCTGAAGCGGATTTTGAAATGAATGGCAAAATTAACGGGTAAGGAAAACCCACAGTTTTCTCACACTGGGAAAAGACCTTTGTCTGGAGCAGCGTCCGCACCACGCACCTATGCCCTCTCTGAACAAGTAGTTTCCCTCAGCTCTAAGCCTACACACTTTTTTGGTCTTATGTTTTTCCGCATCTCAACAGTGGTGCAAAGCATATTCTGCCTCAGCTTCTGCCAAATTTTGAAATGGATGCAGTTCTGAGACTTCCCAGCTATGAAACTCCAGCAAACTGTTTTACTTGGAGGCTCTCATTTTTCCGTAAGGCTCTGTAACCTGCAGTGCACCCCATTTTGCATTCAAAATAATCCAGATATCCATCTATTCAGTGGTAGGGCTGAAGCTGAAAATGAAAACCTGGGAAGTGTTGATGTGAGCTGTTGACGTTTGTTTTTAGTTTGACTTGCTGTGAAAATCTGGAAGAAAATGTTATGATTTCTTTAAGGTCCGGCTCGTGATTTTTAAGCGCTTCCGATCAATAATGCTGAACCCTTCCCTGATTTTTGAGTCAAGTACTGTTTCCACCTGACAAACGGGTCCACTGGAAGCAGTGGTGGCATGTGAGAGCTGAAGGTGCTGGAAGAGCACCTTCCCTACCTGCCACGATGGTGCATCATTGTCTTCAGCAGATGAATTAATCTATGGTGTATTTTCAACTAGCATCTAAGAGGGTTGATGTCAGCCTTTCACTGTCTCTGCCCTCTGGGACAGTTCGCTGTTTTTCCTTTGTGACAGTTTTGTAACAGGGTAAACTCTCAGGTTTACTTCTATCACATGCCTCTCATCGAAGTGTATCTGGTGAGCATTTTAACTTTCACTCTCCTCTTTGTTGTTATCCGTTTGAGCACTGTAGCTCAAATGTGCCAAAACAAATCATTCAAATTCTCCCTTGGATGGATCTTTTATTCTTTCTGGCAGCCTGAAAGGAGCCTCCTTCAAATCTGAACCACTGCTGAAACTACAAAAACAATCTGTACCACAAAAAAGCCCTCTTGGATCCCTTCCTGTGAGCGCATTTTGGCCTGGTTTCTACTGTTTGTTTTATACTTCTGTCTATTTCATTTTTTGTATATGCAGCTGATTAGCATCTTTATTTGCTTTTAATATCGTGTGCTGGTTTGCTGCGTGGTTGATTCTGAAACACCACCACCCCCCTGAAAATATTTTGTTTTGCTTTTTAGACGTATCTCAATCCATAGAGAAGAGCTGTTACGGAATAAGGCCAAACTCACCAGCAGCAGTGCTGCCCGTGGCTTATCTCGCACACTAGACATTAGCTAATCGGCATAAATAGCAGTAAGGGAGAGTCGCTTGCACGTCTGGCATCTGAGGAGGTGCAGTATGTGTGCAACTAACTTTGCACAGGCAAAGAAGAAAGCACGAGCGTGCTCCTCTTCCAACGGCACGACAGCCGGGCGGTCACCAGGGTGCTTATTATAGCCCTTGGTCTAGCACACAGCACTGCGTTTCTGGTGTACCCGCAAGTAGCCCCGACATCTGGCTCTTTCTTCAGTTCCGCTCATTGCATTAGTATCCGAGGTAAAGACACGCCTCTAATTTCTTCAACAAATCTCTGCTGAAGTTTTTCCCTTGGAGTGCTTCTTCCTTCCCTGCGTGATGCGAGTTCCCTTTCCTTTGCACGCTGGTGTAAAACCGCTGTAAAATTTTCCGGGTAAAACAGAAGTAAATTCAGAGTCAAGCCCCAGCCAAACGCCAAATCAATGCAAATGGCATTGTGTACTCACAACCCAACCGATCTATTTCACTCTAAGGCTTCCGTGAAAACTGTGTCTCTGTTTGTGCCAGATAATACTAAAAAACCCTGCTCTTTTTAGCAGGAAGGAGTCCGCTTGAGACCAGAGAAGGATGTGTGAAACAGCCACGGCTATAGTCCCAAACCATGCCATGCGCTCGAGGCAATTCCACCATGGAGTATCACTGGAAAACCCTTTTCCTTCGAGTCTCTGCAATGAAGGCACCTGTGAATGCTGTTAGAGATGATGATATTCCAGAAAGGTTGCCAGGAGCTCCAGCACTTAATGGCACTTTTGAGAGGGAATCTGTGAGTAAGAGGAAACACATATGCCAATTGCTGGCAGAGGGGAAAAAATGCACAAGGTTTGCATTATGAAAAAAAGCATTCATGCTTAGTCCTCTGTAATACAGTAATAGCAGCAAAGAAGTGTTTTGAACTTGAAATAGATGCTGAATAATAAGCCTTTCTCATTGTGAGCATTAACAGATGCTATAAAAGCTAGCAGTTCTCACTACTCAGTGGCTGCCTTATAACTGTATGTGAAAGTTGTGCACAGGAGCAGCTAGTCTGAGAGCTTAGAAATGCTCATTACAAACCAGACAGCAGGCTGTGCGTACGACCTTGTTTTCTAAAAAATCATTTTTGCAAAATCAAGAGCAAACCCTCTTGCTGTTAAAGTAATTTTCAAGTTTCTGGTGTTTTGGGGTGTTTTTTTGTTTTTTGGTTTTTTTTAAAGTACCAGTTGCAAGGTGGGCTGCTGCCAAACAGAGTTCCCCAGCTGGGATCTCGCAGGAAACCTAAATGCTTTGAGGTATGGTTCCACAGCAGCCTAAACTTAAGATCAGCATTGCTGTGCTCATTCCAAAAGCAAAACCGTGAGAGAGATAATGGCTTCATTTTGGGAAGAGCACTGGTACTACGGTAAAGGAGAGGGTAGGACATGGAGCAGAACTGGGGGAGATGAGACTGCAACAGCAATGCTGTCGAATGGCTTAATAAAAGGTCACAGAGCCACAGCCTTTGCAGAGATAGTGCCTGCATGAAGGGCTGCTTCTTTTGAAGCTAAGGGCAAGGCAGAAACATTCACTCACCCTTGAAACATTCTCCCCGTCTTTGACCCCCTCCATTTCCTTTCCACACTGTGTACGTAACCTTGAGGATTCAAAATTTGCAGGAAAAAAGCCAGGTTCCTCAGGCTTGCACTGAGGAATGTGATGCCCAGCACGTCTGAGGCATGTGGACCCCAGCTGCGTAGAAGCTGGCCATCTAAATCCTCCTGATGTGGGTCTTCAGTTAGCTGATGCTCACAGCATGCATCTTAGCAGAAGCTAAGGGAGCGGCACCAGCCCCAGGAGCTCGGATCTGAGTCCGCAGCTGAATCCCACGTTGCATCCTTCCTTACTGAATCACAGCTTTGACTCCACGAAGGATTAAGATGTGAGCTGTGGTTGAAAAGGCCATCAGGGCTTGCCTGTCTGAAAGCTGGTCCTGCCGTGACTGCCAGTGGCCCGATGCTTGCGTGCACACGCATGCTGGCAGAGCCACCCTCTGCATGTGAAGTAATTTCCAAGGCCCGCTGGCTATTCCCACAGATGGGAAGGGCAAAGAGGGCTAGAACTAATGAAAAAAGGATAAGTAAAAACATATTGGCAAACGTAGAGCATACAGCAAAGGTAAGCAAGCTGCTGTTGTCCTTCACGGGACTCACGTCATGCTAGACACCTGTTGCTTTGTTACAGGCAAAGGTGTAAACTCTGCTCTGCTGCAGTGTGTGTCAACCACACCCGGAGAGAGCTGGCTTCTTGCGCCGGAACTGTCAGCCCTGGGGTTTGGGTGCGTTGTCCTTTAAGCCATTTTTAACCGTCAAATCCAGGCACAGCAGCTGATGCACAACTGTCACACAGTGACAACACCTCCGGGGAAAGGCTCTGTGCAAATCCCGACTCTTGTGAGACACGATGGTGTGAGCTGTCCTCTCCGGTGAACTCGGTGGGCCGAAGGTGGGTGGTTAAGAAGAGAGCGAAGGCACCAGCAGCCAGCTGGTCAGAGGCCATTGCTCAGCTCTGTGGACTGCGGTCAGGATGGTACTTGATGCTGCCACACACCTCAGAGCGGCAGTTCCAATCCGCTCTCCACTGGTAACTGGCTGCCTAGGAGACTGTTCTCCTTCCAGCGCTGGGTCTTGCGTTTCACAGACGCAGGTTCCCTCGGGTTGGTAGGAAAGAGCTAAGTGCAATGTAGTCAATGTATTATTGTCCACCATGGTCCACAGGAAGTTGGGAATCATTCTCTGAATTTGTGTTTGTCCATATTGCTTGTTCAGTGCCTGAAATTTGTTCCACAGCAGCAATCTTGTGCCCTGTGGAAGATTATGACTGTGCCAGGTAAAAGGCAAACCTTCAGGTGGTGAGAGGTGAGAAGGAGCTGTGCTAGGGTAGGGCAGGACAGATGCACTTGCCACAAATGTTCCTCGGTTGAAGAAAGAAGAAGGAAAATAATATAAAATTGACTTTTCCTTCATTTCCCCTCTGTCTTTGCTTGATGTTATGCCTGAGGGCATAAATGTCTTCGATATAAAAAATATATTGCAGCTCTCCAGGTGATGGCCCTGGGCCGCAGCCTGAGAAACAGCAGCGGTGTCTGCTTCCCAGAGAAATTCTCTGAGATGCCTTCCTTGCTTTTCTCGTCTCCCCCACCCTCCCCTAGGGCTCTCTTAACTGTCTGGCTGCTTCCCTGTGCCATTTCAGTCCTGAAGGAAGTCAGGCCGAAAGCCTCTCTCACCAGTTCAGGGGAAGGTAACACTGACTTCCGGAAACAGAATGAAATAAGGAATGTCAGAGGTCGGTGCTGGCTTGTGCGAGCACAGAACCTCCCCCTCAGGAATTCCCGCCTACACGGAAACCTGTGGTGATTTTCAGGACTCTACGTTCCCAGACACTGGCAGCAGTATTATACACTAGCTAAAGCAAGAAAGCCCTTAGTAATGCCACTACCCTTTGGGCTCTAGGAGCAGTCCTCGTTGGAATGGAGGCCCAAGAGCTCCTCAGCCAAGCTGATGAGACCATTTTCTTCCAGGGCTGCGATCAGCCGTGCTATTGTGGCCTTCTTCCCCTCCGACTGGATAAATCTGAGAAGCAGCTGATAGGCTTGTTCGTATAGTCCCTCTCGGTCATATTCGAGGGCCAGGTTATCAATGACGGGATCGCGCAGGGCCCGGCAGTTCTTCTGCAAAGAGCGGCCCACTTGCTTCCATTTCTTGGACACGAGCTTGGCAAATTTCTGGTGGTCGTCTAGTGTGAGTGGTCTGTTGGCTGAAAGGGACAGAGGGCAGGTAAAACATAGGGGTTTCATGGCTGGTGTGATGTGGCTTGGGCCAGTCCAAGGTTTGCTCAATAGCCTGTGAAGCGGGGAATCTGTTCAGTGCCCACTGCACGTTATTAAACTGCCGTAGAGCTCCTCTGCTTGTCCTCTGGTGTTTTAACACCAGGGCAGCACTGTAAGTTTGGGGCAGAAGCACACGAGCAGTGAAGCTAAAGGGACTGCCCCGCCACGGGCGGAGGGTCACGCACACGGGTCTGTGCGCCCTGATGGCATTCCTGCACCGCTGGGAAGGGAAAATCAGCTGGAATTAAGACTCACTGCTTAGGGTCTCTCTGCTCTCTGTGTGTAAGCTGGACACGGCCGCTCACCACGTAGTCTGCCATCGTCCCGGGCAGCGCTGGCGCCGCGGGTGGCAAACTGTAGCACGTGGTGACCCACTGACCCGCACATCTGACCTCCCTGCCTTGCGCAGACCGTTCCCTTACTGAAATCCGCCCGGAACATCAGAGTATCTGGGCTTGCCCCCACACTGCAAGCTTGGCAATGCCTTTTTTCCTTTCTTTTTTTTTCTTCTCCAGGATGGGACTGGCCTGTGGTTTGCCAGAGCTCCTTTTTTTTTTTTTTTTTTTTTTTTTTTT
>VZSC01008488.1:0-33552 GCA_013398225.1 Steatornis caripensis | reverse complement strand
TTTTTTTTTTTTTTTTTTTTTTTCTGATGGACATTCTCTTTATTTGTTTCAGCCTTTCAAAGGCAACTCGGCAAGGCCTTTCTGACCAAGTTCCCCATTCCCTACCTAAGCATCCTCAAAATACTGAAACATGAGACGGGAGCGCTCTCCTTGGCTGTTTACTACTAGAGACTGTAT
The DNA here is from genome assembly GCA_013398225.1 of Steatornis caripensis. Taxonomy (NCBI): domain Eukaryota; kingdom Metazoa; phylum Chordata; class Aves; order Caprimulgiformes; family Steatornithidae; genus Steatornis; species Steatornis caripensis. The sequence goes on along the minus strand of VZSC01008488.1, from coordinate 33,375 downwards.
ACACGGCTTAAGCATGCTCAGAAACGATCTCGCTGATCTCAAGCTGCAATTGTTATGTGAGACTATCTGAAAGCTCTCTGTAGGGGACAGACCGCCCCAAAGACAGCTGGTGTACTGCAGGGAGCCTGGGCAAACCAGTCCTGGCTGAAAGCAGGGCTGATGGCGGCCGTAGTAACCTTCCCAGTCAGATCCAACCTACGCTATTAACTCACCTCAGCCAAATTACCTGGAGGAAAAGAACTACTCCGTATTCTTCCTTTCAGTGTTAAGAAGTTTTAAAATGTGAGGAACCTGGAAGGGACACAGACTCCGAAGCATCTGGTTCTGTGCTACCCCGGAAGGAAAACAGGCCGAGGCCTGATCTGAAGCGGTATGGCAATATGTTAGGACTATCGTAATTCCTTCCTGTTGGGATGCTGGGAAATCCTTGACTTATCTGAGGTAGACCCGAATATGTAGTCACATTAATCCTCCCTTTTGGGCTTTGAGGAGAGGGAAGACCAAGGGTTCTCTTGGTCAGTTCTGGCTACTCACCGAACTGTTGTCCCTGAAAGATGAAGGTGACTTGTGGGGAAAGGGAGCTGCCTTGAGAAGGATAAGGTAGAGTTGGGGAGTTTAGAGACGCGCAGTCTTTTACAGCGATATTGTTGTTGATGCTCTGGTGAAGAATCAGGCTCTTGAGACATTCCTCCAGCTCAGTAATTTCCTCATCCCGCAGGCGGTCAGGCTGTAATACAAAGAGGACCGGTGACTCACGCCAGGTTCACCATCTCGCAAGGCTGCAGACGCTTAGCTGGAAGGTGCAGCTTAAGATGATGGTGTCAGGAGAGGAGCAAGGAGCTAGCTATAGCCTGAGTTGTAAACTGATCAAATGAGATGGTCTAATGCAGTTCTGGCTGTAAATCTGTGAATTTGAATTTGTAATGTGATATGAAATAGGCAATCTCCCTCTCCGCGTTTCTCACACGCAGCAGCTAGTGCTTACTAGTTGCACTAAAGTGCTACTAGTCCATGTTTATTTTCAGCAGCCCTCTGCAAGAATTAGGGTGCACCACAGGCAGCATGGCTTCTCTGACTTAGTCCAGGTGAGGGTGAGACCCACGGAATAGGCTGACCTGATCCAACAGCTCTTGGCCACCAAAGCAGGCAGCTCCTGCTACCCCCCTTCTCTCTCTATGCCCCGCCGTTACCCAAGTTTTGTTGTTCCTGGGTCGTCTCCAAGCCAATTTTTCTCAATAACCAAGAGAAAACTAGTCTGACCTCCAAAAAGCAGGTAATGAGAAAAGGAGCAAAGAAGGCAAAGCACATGGGAAGAGTCATACCTGGTGCATGCTCTGACTCAGTCTAGTGTTTAGCTCACCTACAGCAGGTGAGTACCCAGCCCTGCCTTCAGCCAGTGACAGCTGTGCCATAGTGTCATCTTTCTGACTGTTGCGCTGTTAGGCAGAGGTCAGACTGAGTGAGTTTTGAGGAACTGAGAATAAGCCCATCCCTTTTGTCCTGTCAGCTAGTTCAGCAGAACAAGGGAGCAGCAAGCAGAAGTTGACAGGGTATGGGATATCACGTGTTGTTTGGTCGAGGGCTGAAAAGTTTGTGTTTCATTCTCTGTGCCTGCAGAAAAGCAACCTAGAGAAACGTGCTCTTGTGCCTAATCTTCCCAAGTAGATGGTGACTACCTATTTCTCAGGACCATCTCAAGGGAACAAGAGCTATAAGGTATTGCTACTTTGAGGCGGAAAAAAAGAGGAGAAAGGCAATGAGTTTAATCACGTCAAGTGCCTTGATTTTGTGGTAAGATGACAAGATCTCGCTGTTCTTGTCAGCAGGATTAGGGTGCCAGTGCCAAAGTGGGCGATGAGCTACACATTAGATATCGCCCGTGAGAGAGACACTGCCTTCAGAAGAGTAGCCTGTTCCTGCTGGCAGCAGATGCCATGTCCCCCAGCTCCGTCACAAGTTGTTGGTGTAATGTGCACAGTGTTTGCACTCATGCTAGGTGCGCTAGGTGCGGTTACCATTGCTACTCTCAGAGGAGGTGGTGTGCGAGACAGGGAAGAAGGCGCTGAGCTGTGATCGTTCCACACAGGCCTGCTGCTGTCTTCTCTGCCTGCCTCACAGCTGTATTGAGGCACGCCTGCTTGTGCTCTCATCTGCACCTTCTATAATTCCTCATCGTGGTGGTGATAGCAGCCATACTAATTGTTATACACAAACCCCCCCAGTGGTTTAGCACAGTATCTGTAGGCTGTTTTAGGTAACTCTATTGCCCTTCCAGAAAAGTGCACAGCTCTTTTCTGGGGAAGGGCAGAGCCGTTTCTCCTTATTACGGTTGAGAACTAAAGGATCAAGAGTCAAAAACCCAACACGCTGCAGCAGAGCAAGATTTGCGCCCACCTTCCCGAGTCCTCAGCTACTGCTGCTCTTTGCTGCCTGGCCTCCCTCCCTCTCCCATTCACCTTTTCTCTGTAGATGCACTCCAGGCAGTGATCCTCGTCCTTCAGCATGCTGTCGAGGTGCTCGTTGCCAGCCTTCAGCTCCATTTCGAGAGGCACCGTGGTCATGGCCAAGGAGAGCTGGAGGTGATTCTGGAGGGACTCCCGGAGCGCTCCTTCCCGATAACTCTGCAGGAACCGGCGGCAGTTCTCCTGCTTGCAGAACTTGAGCTGGACTATCAGGTGCGGGTGGCTACAGTGCACTTTGAGCATGTCCACGCCATTCATGCTGCCGGTGGAGTCTGGCAGGGAGAAGCGAGCACAGTCACTATCCAGGCATGAGACAGACAACCCAGACCCACTCCCATCTACCACCAAGCCTGCAATGGAGTAGCTCTTGAATTCTCTCTTTGTGAAAAAGTCCTCAGGGACGAAAAACCTGTATGTAAAACCAAGAGGAAAGGTTTAAGTTTTTGCTGCCCTGCCTCCATCAATCTCTTGTTAAGCTCTTTTGCACAGGGAATTAATTCACGGTAAAATCTAAGCAAATTGCAGCAAGGGATGTACCTTCCAATATTAGTGTATGGGGACCATCAGTGACACGGACAACAGAAATTGGTCAAGCCCTCATTCTTCCTTCTCCTAACAAAACTTAATTTTGAACAGCTGTGCACATTGACCTTGTCTCCACAAGGACTTTATATGCTGATGACGACAGTTTGAAATATGTGTTTTTCTCTTCTTTAGCAGCAGCGGCCTGGGGGAAGCTGGCTGTACTGCTTCCAGACCCGAACTGACCTCTTGGGCTGTCGTTGCACAGGGCTGTATGGAGGTGCCAGCTCAGACTGGCACTGCATCTGGTATTTCTAAGCCACGTGCCAGGGCATTATTTAGATGTGCTTGGAGGAGAATTCCAAGGCAAAGCAGACCGGTGTGCTCTACACTAGCCAGGACAAGTGACCTGGTGTTTAAAAGTATGTGACCTAACAGTGGCTTTGTGGGGTTTAGAGAGTCCTGGTTGCATCAGAAAGCCTAGTTGGGACCAGGCGTGTAACTGGGACGCGGGGCTAGGCACCTAGGAACAGCATTTGAATTCACTGTTGCTGACGAGAAATGTCTTTTTATCATTTCCCTCATGCCTTTTTTTTTTTTTACGAGTGCTGGTTAAACAAAAGCTTCCATAACCGGGTAAGAGGGCTGGGGAGGGAAAAGCTGTATGGATGTGGAAGCCTTTATGAATGGTGTACAAGACAGCTGTAAAACTATGTTAAAAGAGAGGACTTTGCATGCCTTTCTTCATGAAACTTCAGACAGCTTCAGATTCCATGTCCTTTTTAGGTCTGAATAAGCATGGTAGGATTTAGGTTTTTTCTGGGCTTGCCTTTAAATGTGTGAGCAGATTCACATTCCAGTGACACAAAGCAGCCGTAAGTTGAGCCTAACTGGACAACTGTGTCAGGCTTCCTGCTGCTTCACATCTTTGGATCAAGCTGCAAGACGAGCAGGCCTGTATTGGATAAACTAACCGACTTGGCGACACCGATGATTGCCAGAAGAAATGACAGTATAGTTACACAAGCCCAGCTGAACAATATAGGCTCGGCTGTATGACAGATGAAGAACACTATGAGAGTCATTCTAGGTAAATATGATAAAACTCTTCAAATTACTATTATTCTGCAGTCAGCTTGGTGCAAGGATGAATAAAGAAACATAGTTTTACGGCCGTTTGCATCTCAAGTCCTTTTCTGGTGTAAACAAGATCATGTACAGCTGAAGCCAATCGTGCCTGTTTATATCAGAAAATAACTTATACTGGCTATCATTCATTTTAAAAATTGGCTTTTCAAAGTAGAAATCAGGTTTTTGTGGTGGTACAAAGACAGAAATCAAATCTTCTTTCATAGCAAGTGCAATTTTTCCCCGTCTTACATAAACGAGCTTAAACAAACACTCATAAAGTAGGATAACTCATAGGATAGTCCAAGCTGGAAGGATGCCCAGAAGTCTCCAGCCCAACCTCCCATGCAAAGCAGGATCAGTCCTGAGGCCAGATCAAGTTGTTCAGGGCTTTGTCGAGTCCTGTTTTGAAAACCCCCAAGGACGGAGGACACACAGTCACTGTGGACCATTGCTTGACTGTCCTCATGGGAAAAATGTTTGTCCTTATGTCTGGTGTCTACCTCTTGTTTCAACTCATGCATGCCTGTTGTCTCTCATTCCCCACGCACCACGGTGAAGAGTGTGGCTTCATCTCCCCCTCCCCATAGGTACTGGCAGGCTGTTGGCAGGTCCCCCAAAGCCTTCTCTTCTCCAGGCTGAACGGGTCCAGCTCCCTCTGCCTCTCCTCACAGGACAAGTGCTCCAGCCCCCAACCACCTCGGTGGACCTCTGCTGAACTTGCTACGCTTTACTGTCTTTCCTAAATACAGCGAGCACCAGCTTTCCTTACCCGTGAGTGTGAGATTAATGAAAGGGGTGACATTGTGTGAAGAGTGTCAAGATATCCGAGAGGGTGGGTACCTGCTAATGCCAGCTTCAGCGCCTTGAATACACTAGGCTTCTTCTGGGAGCTTTCGTAGAGAGACGGCAGAACGATGGTCTTGCACGTCGACTGGAGGAAGAGATAAGCGCTGCCGATCCAGGGAGCAGAGCTGCCTGCCATCTTCAGCACCCTACAAAATCACACAGGTGAGCTGAGAGACCATAGCAAAAACGGCCTGATGCTGGGCGAGTGCTTGCAGCAAATACTAAGCACGAGCATGACGGGGTTACAGGGATTTACCCTTGTTTCCCAGAGGGACGTGGCAATGTTGCCATGCAACAAGTAACCTTTGCAAGCATAACCTCTAAGGAGTTTACTGTTACTCTGCAACGCACAGCACAGTGGGATGCCGTATCCCAAACACTTGGCAGCTCACAACGGTCTGCGTTCATTTTCCACTGGACTCCATTCATTTCATAGACCAAAGAGACTCTGAAGCAATGAGTTTCAGTCCTTGCGCCTCCGACTGCCCAGCCAAGACACATAACTGGGGCACCCCAGCGAGCACCCCGCAGTCCTGGTACCGGCACGTTCATACAGACTGAAACCCCGCTGCAGGTAGAGGCACTCTGCCCAAGGTCCGGGTCCCCTGGCTGTCCTCACTCAAGGATACATTACAGAGCTCAGGGCTCATGTAGCACAACGCTCAGGCCTGTCCATTCGCTTTATGTCCTAGCTCATTTATTATTCCTCTCCCACCATTTGCCTCTTGCAGTGATGCACCTAGAATACAGCACATCCAGCTCTGCTCCCAAGGCAAAGACGAACCAAAACACCTCCCTCCTGGGCTACAGATACTCAGAACCAGAAAGCTGTGCTAGACTGGGCAATGCCAGATTGAGTGGTGACAGCTGGAGAGTCAGCCCAGGAGACAGGCATGGCCACCTCTCCTTCCCGGGGTGTACACAAACTGTCTGAGCGTGGCTGGAGCTGGTCACCGCAAGACCCCCGCGAAGCTGCTCCTACAGAAAGTGGCGCTCGGAGCCGGCCCTTCATCACATCATGGTGACAAGTAATTTGGGGCTTTTGGCTCAGCCTCAGCTCCCTCTCTCTGAATACTTCCTTGCACCTCTGTCGCGCCATCAGCCGCTGCCCCGCAGGTATCCCTTTCTTCCTGCTTTCTGCCCTGTTGCTCAACCCCAACAGCATTCCCTTGGCTGCCGACTGGCCTGACAGTATAACTGCTGGCCACATCAGTGTCCCTCTCTGCAGATGGCCTTCAGATTGTGGGTGTGAGGGTCTTCTGGCTGCCAGACTGAGAAGGATGGCTTTCCACGAACAGGCTGTCCCCCACGTCGTAGCTGCGGCTGGGAACCAGCTGCATCCCTTGCAGCATATCCAACGGCACACTGGACCATACGCCCACCCTGTTTCCTTACTAAAACTTTTAAACTGTGCCCAGCACAGAAATGTTTTACTTGTTCAGAAAATACGGGAAGTATACCCAGTGAATTGTGACATGCATGCTGAACTTGGAGCAGTGCCTGTGGGATGGAGTGAGTGGTGTCAGGCCACGGGCTCCCCCATCACATGGGCCTTTTAGAAAAGCATCTTGTGAAGAAGAAAGAGGAGGATGCCCTGCTGCTGCACTCCAGATCTGGTTGGTCTGAGCCTCCACCCACCAGGAAGTCTGGGATCTGGACACCCATCTCCTAGAATCTTGCAGAAGGAGGGTAACAGAAATCTGAGTACTGTCTCAGAAAGCTACAGACATGGAATATTTAAAAGACTTAACCCACAGAACAATTTCTCTTTTGCAGCGCAAATGCCCGAGGCCTCCCTGCCAGCCCAGAGGCGGATGAAGTACGAGGACCCCGTTTCATTCCGCTCCAATCGCTGCAGCGCAGGCCCCACCGCCCCTGCACCCTTTCCCCACACAGACCGGGCTCTTGCTCCTCAGCGCCCGCCTGGTTCGACTCAGCGATGCCGGGGAGCCTCGAAATTACACACGGCTTGCAAAAACTCGGCTAAGGAGCCGCCGTGCCTNCGGGCGGAGCGGGGTTGTCGGAGCAGCGGCCCGACCCAAACCAGCACGAAAACCCGCGCGCCGACGTTAAAACGCAAGCGGCACTCCACTCCCCGTGAATATCTTCCGTTTGTCCTGTACTGCCCCAAAGCCCAGCCCCGAGAGCCGGATGCGAGCGCCCGGTGCCCTTTGCCGAGGAGCCCAGCGCGGCTCTGGCCCTGCCTTGACGCCTCCTGGGCTCCACGCCACCGGTGGCTCTGCCAGCTCCGGTCCCTTGGTCCCTCGCGCGGGTGAGGACACGTAAGGTGGTCAGACGTGATTTTGTTCCGGGAGCTGAAGAGCTGCCCGCCGGCCCTGGTCCGTTAGGGACGGGGGAAAGCGGGGCTGCCTGAACGCCCTGCGTAGCGTGTGGCTGGCGGCTCCTGGGCGGCACTCGTCAGCTTCGCCCCGTGACGCTGCTAATGGGAGCGAAGGGTGGAAGTGGAGATTGGTTGGGTTGGTAATTACGGAGCGGTGCAGGAAGTTCGGCCCTTGCACCTTCCCTTCCCTCGAGCTCATTTCGAAAAGGTGTCCTTGGCTAATTTGAGGAACGCGGTAACTGTAGCATCAGTAGCGGCATTCGGGGCGTCCGTTCGCTCAGGAGGGGAGAGGGATTTAACGATGTGGAGTTTCTTTCTCCAGGTAAATCCAGCGGGCTGAACGGGTCGCTTCTGTCCGAGAGTGCGGTTGGCGAAGGAGAAAAGCTCCCGAAAAGAACGAGCAGGGAGTCCAGCACCGTTTGTGAGAGCAGGCCTCATGGAGCGGACCTCTGGGACACTGCCTAGCAAAAGCAGAGCAGCGTGACGCGCACAGCGAGCAGGTAGGGACAACTGGGCTGGTCCTCGCGTCTCCTACAGGAGGGGAGAGATGATGGTGTCAGTAGAGCCGCTGAATTCTGCTGGGGCGTTCTCATTCTGTCCTTCCTGCAGTGATACCTGAACGATCTCCCACCTCTGTTAACGCTGCTGTGCGTCTCTGACAACACGTAGAGAGCGTACAGCATTTTCCCCTGAGGCCGTGAGAGGTTCTGTAGCAAGCAAGGTAAGGAGCTGGATTTGGGTCTCTGTCGCTGAGCCTTGGGTAGGAGCTTCCTGCTCAGGCTGTGTTTGTCTTGTATAGATGTCCTCCCGCGAGCGGAGGGTAACAGCAGCTCCCTTGTTTGTCCCCAGTTGGCAAGAAGCTGGCGTGGGCCTGGGGCCAGGTTTTGTGCCTGCATGCTAGCTGCCGTCACTGCGGCTTGGCGGCTGGTTTGTGCAAACTCTCCGGGGAACTGAACTTCAAGCAAAAGTGAAAGGCGTTATAAAAAATTTTATTTATATATATATATTTTAAAAACACATATATATTTAATGCCATTTTACAACAACAGTATTTTAACAATACTAATTTGTTTGCCAAAGGAAAAACATAATTGAAATAAATCCCTGAAGGAGTTAATCCAGGCTGACTCTCCTGGGTGCTCTGCTTTACTGGGTGAGGCCCTGGGAGGGCAGGCAGTATCCGCAGTCCCCTTCAGGATCAGCAGGCCTGGTGGTGCCAGCGCTTCTGACAACTGGGCATTTACTTGCTGACAATTTAAGAAGCAACTCCTGAGTTCATGCGTTTAAGGGTTAATGGGGTTAAATGAGCCCAGCCATCCCAACCTTCCCCTACAAAAAAACAAGTCTGAAGCAGCGCCGGCTGCCAGGGCCAGGAAGGAACCCACAGGGTGAGTTGCTGCAGGGACATCACCCACCCGTGTCCCGTAAACATTTCTCCTTGGGGCTGATCTGTTCACTGTATATTGAGGGGGTAAAAAAGAAAAGGGTAGTTGAGACCCAAGTTTCTCTTCTGGTAACCCTTGCTTGAGCGCGTGCTTTCAGGGAGCATCCCATGCAGCAAAATCAAAGCGCTTGGAGTTTCATCCTGTTGTTTCCCACTTGGGAAGTAAAGCGGCAGTGAAGGGAGAGGCTGTGGTGCAGTGCGGCTCAGCCGGCACAAGGTTTGGGTGTTGTGATTCAATGGTGTCTCTGCTGCGGCAGAACGAGCCCCCCGAGCCTGGCAGCTGCTGGCCGGGTGCTGGTGGAAGGGTCGGTGCTGGGGCCCTGCAGGGAAGCGGGGTGTTAGGTAACTGGGGGGGACGGATGGTGAGGGAGGAGGAAGGCAGGGCTGTTAATCTGTGCCTTCCCAGAAAGGATAGCGCAGCACCCTGGCTCCCACGCCGCGGGCAGGGAAGGCGCCTCTCTCTCNGGGGCCCTGCAGGGAAGCGGGGTGTTAGGTAACTGGGGGGGACGGATGGTGAGGGAGGAGGAAGGCAGGGCTGTTAATCTGTGCCTTCCCAGAAAGGGTAGCGCAGCACCCTGGCTCCCACGCCGCTGGCAGGGAAGGCGCCTCTCTCTCAGCTGTTATTTTTGGCATCTCCTCCTCTGCTCCTCCCTCTGGGGCGCAGCCTGGGCTGGGAGCCACAGGCGGGGAGCGCAGAGGATGATGGAGGCTCTGCTCCAAGAGGTACACTGTGCCCTTTCCCGGACTGCCTGGCGGGGCTGGAGGGGCTGCCGTGGCGGGGGGCATCCCTGCGGTGCTCGGCTCGCGGGGAGAGAGGCGGCCTGTTCCTCTTTGGGCTGCCGGCCACTTGCTCGCAGCTGGCGTCTGCCTGGCTTCCTTGGGGCCTGCTGTGCTGAGAGCTGACGAAGCTTGGCGCAGCGACCAGCAGCGCTCCTCTGTCATGTGGTTAATAAAGCGCGGAGATCCTCGATGGCTCACGAGATCTGGTCTGAACCGGCGGTCCTCACCGGGGCAGGCACCCAAGGTGGACCCAAGCCATCCCGCAGCGTTCACAGACCATAAACCGTACTCCTCACTGACTCAATGCCACGCAATTACTTAAAGTAACACCAATAATTTTGCCTTTCTGCCTGCCTTCCTGCTCTCAGCATGCATTTTTAAGCTTTTCCAAGAAATCACTGCAGCTAGAAACGCACTCTTACTTTCTGAGAGATCCGAGGTCCTTTTGACATGACTCCAAGGGCTTGGGCTTTAAGGAAAAATACCATAATGAAAATGAAAGGAGCTGAACACGTAAGATTTCACGTAGGGCAAAGAGCAGTTTGACGTTTTGGCAAATGCGTATTAGAGACGGTATTAAAAGCAGCTAAAAGTAGAAGAGCAGTGTCCGAGCTGTCAAGGTGATTGTCAGATAAAATGACAGACGAGGAAGAAGCAGGACTGTATTGCTTGGCCGTTCCGGCTCGGCGGTGGGTGGAAGGGGGCTGTTGGTGATACGACGGCAGATTAGATCGTACAGCTGCTGTGCTTCTGCCACCTCGCACTCAAAATAATGACTCACTTCAAAGCAGCGTATTCTAGAAAAATGTGCAATTGTGTTCCTCTCTGCGTGATGCTTTTTGCATCGTACTTCATGTTTTTCAACTCTTTCCCTGCTTCAAGGATATCTAGAGAAGCGCAGGCTTTGATGCTGAGTTAATGCTGTTACTCCAGTACCTGGGGCTTCAAAAGCAAGAGGGCATGCCACGAAATTCAGGGGGAGATTGCGAGGCTTGGCCCACGCTCCAGTGCTAGCCTAGGAAGGGCAACGTTGGCATTTAAAAATCCCTCGCTTGTTTGTGAGAGGGTTGAAAAAATAACGTCATCTTGCTAATTTTATTTGTGCAGAAATCTGGGAGATGGATGAAACACGGTTTGGAAGAAGATGAATGAAAAAAGGAGGTAACGGTCTGATGTTACAAACCTCAGCCTTCTTCCCGGGTGCTTGGCCTTTTGCTAAGACCCTTAGTTTTAGTTCACGTGAAAGGTCAATCAAAATACACCTTTGCGTTTTGACAGACATATATAAATGCAGCTTCTGAGAACTGGAGTCACGGTAATAAAATATCTTTTTTCAAATTGTCCATCTCATCACAAGCGAGGGCCACTGTAATCAAGCTACCGGTTTCTACTATCAGTAAAAAATGGATATGTGAGGCTGTTTTCTGTGCAGAGCTTCTGCTTGCAAAGAGGTTTGGGTTTTTTTTCCCCCCACAGTTTGAGAAATCTGTCTCAGCTTTTTGAATACCAGTACAGCAGTACTAGAAAATTCCCTTGCATTTTTATTACTCAGAGTAGCAAAACCTCACTGCGGAAAAAAAGGCTTTTCTTTTTTTTTCCCAGAGCTTTGATCTGACATCTTTAACAAGTATCACCCAGCTTCATAGGATCGATTGAACAAAATATGCAAAATGATTGGCCACCAGATCTTCCTCGTTTTTGTGTTCAATTTCAAAATTTGCTGAGATTTCAAGTTTGAAAAAAATCTTGACCTCCCCTGTGACCCAGTTGCACTGGTTTGATTTGTTAAATAACTCCTAATGTGTGCGTGTCTCTGCTCGTTTGTTTTTCTGAACAGCGACTTTTGAGAATTGCTTGCAGTTTTGGAAGTTTCTCCCGCTTTTAAACCTGACTGAATCGGCAAAATGCCTGCTCCGGTTCCAGAACTCTGGAACTACATCCCAGAAGAAATCCTCATCCAAATTTTCTATTATCTCTCGCTTCGAGATAGATATGCAGTCTTCCAGGTGTGCAGACAGTGGGCTACAGCTGTTTCTTCTAGCTCTGTTTGGCATTTCACAGAGATCAGGTAAGAGGAATGGGTTTCTAATGTCGAAGCATCTCTGCCAGCATAACCACACCGTTGATTCCAGTCCACGTCAAAAGTTTATGCCACTCAGCTATGACATTATTGACCTTAATTATGACTTCCGTGTGTGATGATGTCCTCTTACTTGACTAGCACCTGTTTGTATAACAGAGAAAATTGTGTTGTATGCTGGGTTTTTTCAGTCGCTGCTGCTGATTTGGGTTTTACGGGAAAATAATGCATTCTTAGGTACGTTGTTCTAAGTTGCCATTTGAAAATGGCAAGAGACCAAGTTACTGAACAGTTATCCTTGTCGTGACACTTATTTCTCTGATGGGTCTTTCTGGGGACCGACTCTTCTCACCTGCTGACTCCTTCAGTGCTTGGCCTTACAGCGACTCTCCAGGCATCACGCGAGAAGAAATGTCTGGGGGATCTGTTGATGTTTGCGGGAATACTAGTGAAGGAGCTCTGCGGTTGCTCAGCTCAGGGTTCACAGTGACTAAGAGTTTGTTTTACCCTTCCAGCTGTGATTCAGAGGATGAGGAAGGCATGTTGCAGAGCCTGCTCCAGTTCCTCAGCCAAATCAAGCACCTGAAGATTGTGTTTGACCAGGCCAAGGAGGTCAACCGGAAGAATGTGACGCGCATCTTGGATGTGTTGGCAAAACAGAACCACAAACTGCAGCAGCTGTGCATTGTGTGCCATGGGGAGAACCCCTATTTCTACTCCGGCCAGGACATCCTACAGAGCATACGGAATATATGTGACACTGAAAACCGGATAGATCTTCAGCATATTGATTTTCGAAAAATGCCCTTCACCCTCGACGGTGAGCTTGTTGAACTCTTAGCTACCACCAACCCCAACCTGCGCAGTTTGTTCATCAACAACCGCACCCTGGTATGCAATGTCGCACCAGACACCATTCGGAAGGTTCTCAGAGCATGTCCCAAACTCTCAGCCTTGGGGGTCTACTATGCCAGTTTGTCTGATGATGTATTTCAGGAACTGCTGAAGCCTGAAAGAGCAGCTTTCACGCACTTAGACATTTTCTGCGAACGCCTGGACAAATATATACCGGTCATCTCAGAAGAGCTCTGGGCTGCTGTAAGTGAAAAGCATCCTCAGCTCTGTGTAGACCTAGAGTTTGATCACACGGTCCCTGCCTGCAAAATACCACGGATCCTAAAGCTGAATATACCTGTGAGCACACTGCAACTTAATACCTATAATTACATGGTAAATCAGATCAGGTTTGTCACCCAGAGCTACAGCAGTACTTTAAAGAAGCTGACGCTGCAAACCACGTCCTCAGAGGACTTAAATTCCTCACTGGTAGATCTGGCTAGGCAGTGCAGAAACCTGTCGGAGATCCACTGCTACTGTGTGGTCAGCCAGGAGGTGGTAGAAGCGTTCCTCATGCACTGCCCCAGTCTGAAACAATACACGCTGAAGGTCACCAAGGAACGGCACCCCTGGAAACCAGTAACAGTTCAGTGACCAGCTCCTGCTGACTTCCTGGGGAAGTTGTGGGGATCTGGGAGAGGACAGGGGAAGAAGATTTAGGGCTGTAAGGAAAACGCTGCAAAATGCCCTCTGCTCTCACTGAGAACGTGCTGTTTCACCGGCATTGGCTGTTACATATGATGCACGTCTGTTCTGCAGACCAAGCATTTACACTCAAATGTGACAGAGAAAGGGTTATACAGAGAAATAGAATTGCCCTTTTTTTTTCTTTTCTTTTTTTTTTTCTTTCTTTGTTTACTGGGGTATGGAGGGCAGGTCTTTTCTTCTCCGCTTCTTTATTCAGCAGTAGCAGGAATGCCCAGTTTATCCTTCGTGGGATTTTTACCGAGGACCTCAGCAAAATTTGATTTTTGCTTTTATGTTTTAAAAGCACCTCAAAGTCAAGCACACCGTGTCAGGCAGCCAGCAGCTACTTAAATAGTTAAGGGGTGGCATGAGGTACTTAGCCATGCAGATTCAGTGAGCTGTAGCAACGAACTGTGGTCGTCTGATGGAATATCTGCTCTAACCTTGATAACTCCTCTTTTGGCGTTTCAGTGATGGTGAGCTCACCCGTTGTCCAGTTGTCGGGTAGCTTCAGGCTCGGAGGGATGTAACAGGAGATGAATTACGTTAGGAAATACAAGCAGGAGGAAAACCATTGCCAAGGTAGTAATAAAAGGCACACGGCCTGCAAATTCCCTTGTCCATCTTTCTGTTGCTGAGAGGTGCAGATTTCCAGGTTATAATTCGGATGCCTTCTGCAAAGACCTTTGCTTTCATCACATTGTTAGTGTTTCTTAGGAGAATCAAGAGCGTTAACAGTTTTTGGGTCTGATATCTGCGTTCACATGCAAGTTATCTTGCATCTGAATTAGGGCATGTGTGCGTGTTGGTCTGTTGTAGCAAGGATTTTGGTGAACGTTATTTGAAGAGCAGTTTCTGAGTTGAAATGATCCTGGCATAAAGCTACGCTGCCAGCACCTATGTAGAGCTATCTAAAGCATTTATAATAATAAAGCATGTTGTCACCTAGATTCTACGTGTAGCTGTTTTTATCACCCTCTCTTCTTACCTGAGAGCCCAATAATTTCTATTGATGAATAACATGGGATCTGTAGCCAAACCAGCTTACAATTTTGACTTTTCAAAACCTTGCCAAAGGTGCGCAGCCCTGACGTCTGGCCAGCCCTTGTGCATCTGTACCAGCCAAAGTTTAGAACAAGAAAATGCCAAAATAACAATTCGGGTGTCTTTGCAAACCCGGTGTTGCTGTGCCTGGGCGTCCCACAGACTCTCAGCAGGTGGGTTCACCCTGGTGACTTGCTAACCTCCCAGCATAAGGTGCGCGGCACGTGTTCCCTCTGCATGACGTTGCGTATTTATTCACGGCTCTGTGAGATCGGCTGCAGTGCATTTTCATTCTGTGTATTGTTCTCCAGGGCTGGTGATGCCATCGCATTGTGCTGAGTTTTTAAGAGTGCGAGCAGCACTGCTGATGTGACTCCCTGGGAGCCTACTTTCCACTGGCCTGGGATAAAATTCAGTGGTTCATTCTCTGTCGGACACGCGCGCGTGCAGAGAGGCAGGCACGCCGCGAGCAATGGGGTTAGTGTAGCTGGGACGCTGAAAAACTATGCAGGATTCACCCAGCTCTCTGGTGATGGATGGATACTCCAGCAATGTGCCAGCCTTCCTAACCAAACTCTGGACGCTGGTGGAAGACCCCGAAACGAACCATCTCATCTGCTGGAGTAGTGTAAGTACAGCGAATACCGGGTGCCGCTGAGTGCCTGCAACACCAGGAGAAACTGAGGTGCGAGGCCCAGGTGATACCACAGCCACGTCCCTTTGCTTGGCCAGCTAACTGGGAGAGGGAAAGGACCAATAGTCTGTTAGGGCACCTTTCGGGTATACTGGATAGTATTTATTTGCAATATCGTGGCTTTTCGGTTTCAAAGGGACAACTGGTTTCAAGAGTGTTTTAACAACAATATTTACACATTTCACTTGAAGCATCTTAAAGTGTGTCTAATATTGAGTCTTCTAAAAATCCAGACTCTTTAAGAGAGAGAGGTTTTTCACCTTGCGTCAATCTGCAGTTCCCTAAAGTTTTTTAGAAAAGGCACAAATCCATTAAATACTGCTGTTTGTGTTATTTCACGTGTGTTTCTTACCAGCCTTTGGGAGAAGGCAGCAGATAAACAGCATTCAGACCTGAGGCTCGAACCTATAGTTTGTGCCAGCTCTCAGACCGGCCCCTTAAATCCCTCACGTTTTGGAAGAGCTTTATTTGATTTTTCAACACGTCTGCGTGATGATCGTGGCGATGTGTGTATGTATTGTCTGTACAGATTCATAGGCATAGATTGCTTTGCTTTGGCTTCTTATTTGTCACTGAGGCGTTAATGTACCAAGTGCAGTCAGGGAATTAAAATGGTTTATTTGTTTGTCCCCCTAGTACAGCATTTTGGTACCACGCTGCGCTTTTGACTCGATTAAGACTTGCTGCAAGTGATGTTGTGATTTATCTGCAGCAGGGAGTTACCAGATAAGTTGTGTTCATAAACTTGTTCTCTGAAATCGAGAATCTATAACAAAAGCAGATTTAAAGGGGGGAAAAAGAGGCTAAAGCAGCCTTTCTGTCATGTGTTTGTGTCCCGTAGAGTTTTCATTCAAAACCTGAGATGGGATTTGAGCTGTATTGTTGTCCAAGGCAACGGTTGCTTTTTGATGTTGATATTACAAGGCCGTACCTCTCCCAGCTGCTGAGTTTTGGTATTCTGTGTTTTAAATAAGGACTTTCAAACTCAGAAGGGTTTTCTGGCACATAGAAACGTAAGGGAGAGCAGACTATTTATAACACTGTTATTTTTACTGACCACCGCCACCGCGCTGTGCTTTCCTGCAACCTAACATAGGCTGTAGCTACATTCCGGGGAGGTTTTGGTAGGGCTTTTCGATGCCTAAGTTTCCTGCGTTGCGTCCTCCTCTTCTATCCATCAGTGTTTTTGGAGCTGAGAAATCGTGTGCATGCCTAATATAATTAGAACCCTTAGAAAACAGGACCTATAAGGACCTATGAACTGTTTCTTAGCATGAAGGAGAAGAGACGGAGAGGAAACGTGATAATGATTTATATATATGATTTATAAAGGCTGCTGTAGGGTGGAAAGGAAAAGTCTGCTGTCTGTGTCCATGGTAGATTGGACAAGAAGTAATTAAATGATTTTTTTAAATGGAAGATGTGCTTAGGAAGAACTCCTAGCAAATTCCTGGGGTAGCTTGCCTAGGCAGGACACAGGGTGTCTGTCATCACCGGTCTGTCAAAACCAGCTAAGATAAGCATCTGCAAAGACTGACATGCTGCAGAGTCAACTTGAGCAGAGAAGTGTCTCCCAGCTTGTGCTCCCATGATGTAAGACAAGCAAGGCACAGCCGCTGTGTGGGAACAAGCTGGCACAAGCACGGTTCATTGCTGAACACACAGTGACGCCAAAGTCTCTCGTGTCTGTAGGAACCATTTTGGGTGCGCCAGCTTCGGAGAACATTGCAGCCCTGAATTCAAATGACCTCGAGAGAGAGGCCATAAGGAGTTGTTCAGGTACACGAAACCCTCGTGCTTCTCATTTTACGTCAGGCTGCCCAGCCTGGGAAACGCAGCTGTATCGCAGAGAGAGCGAGCGGGCAGGAGCACAAGGGAAGCAGGATAAACCAGCTCTGTCCCCAGAACAGCCCTTGCAGTGCTGGGAAACCCTGATCCCTGCCGTCTCGTCTGCAAGCTCAGTCTGTGCGGATAATCTCAGCATGCGGATTATGAGTGAGTTTCTTAAGCACTCGACCAGCTTTTGCTTCTGCTGCATGGGGTGAAGAACGATACGAAAGACCCCGGTGACAGTCAAAGGGCACTGTCAGGGCGAACAGTCGTGTTCAGTGTTTGCAGCAGCGAACAAGGAGCAAGAAGTACAGCTGGCCCAGGGTCATGTGTTTGCGAGCGTGCAGGGCTAATTGCTAGAGCTGACAAATGAGCCACAAGGAGTAGGGCGGCAGGGTTTGCCAGCCGACTGTTTTCTGGTGGCCGTGGGCAGGCCCCAGGCACATACTGGCCCCTCTTTAGTCACTGAGCTTCCTCGTGGTCCTGATTACACTCCCTGTTTTAGAAACTTCCAGGCAGGCCTGAGCGCGCCCATGCAGCTGCAGACCCTGTGACGGGTGCTTGGTGGGACCTGCACACCGCTGGTGCGCTTCTACTGCACGCACAGCCTGCGTGCTCACTCTTACGAAACACCGTCCTCTGTCACAACTCGGTCCGCTGTGAACTAACCCCCCCCGAGCTGACACACCGCTTGACTGCCGGTAATAATGCTGAATGCAGCACAGGAGGGTGGCGGTGGCTGTGCTGGTCTGAGACCCCTCCCTGCGGACGTTGTGCAGACCCTGGTGCCTTTAGCTAGCTGTCCCTTGAAACGTAGCTGCTGCTGAGTTGGTAAGTTAAGTAAGTCCCTAATATCTGCTGATGTCTTTGCCCTGGCATAGGCCTCTGCGTCCTGTGTGCCCCTCCGTAAAGCTGTAGTGAGCTTAGGCTGCACAGCTGGGTGGCTCGCCAGGTAGCTCTTTGCAGCTCTTTCTCCACAAGCAGAGCCAGTCTGAGCCCCTAGATACCATTCTCTGCAAGTTTACAAAATTGCCACGTGTGCCTCCAACGCCACGCCTGGAATAATGATTTTTCATTCCTCCAAGTTCCAGGTGCTGCCCGTCCATCCAGAGCAGACATAGGGCTTAAGGTAGTCCCCCTGTCCCCATATCCTGGAGACGCTGAGGCTGTTGAGGCTGGGGATTTAGAAAACATTGCTCGTAAGTGTTGACTACAGACAAAAATCAATTGCTGATTAATTGTCCCTTCTGTCCCTTGAACAGGTTGCGTGAAAATTGCTGTTCGCAAAACGCTTCAAGGCAGCTTCAGTGCGCGGTGTCTCATGGCCCCCGTCTGTACCAGCTTAACTGTCAGCAGGTAGAAGGCCAGGCAGGGAGAGCGCATGGCCTGCAGCGTGTCTGTCTCTGCCAGCGATCCCAGGCAGTTTGCCTTGTTTTGCAATCACGGATCCTGGCAACGCAACCTCAGAAACGGATATTTTATCTGGCTAACGTGCATGTTGCTAGCTTGCACTGTAAAGCATGACTGTTAACATTTTGTGGTTGCCCTTGTGGCTGTGTGCTTTCAAAATTGGTCAAGGGAAGGTGCGTAGAGCTTCTGGATCAGTGTGGTGTCTCCAGAGATGATTTGCTTTCTTGCCTTGCTGTGTTTCTCATGCCACGTCTCCAGGCAGCGCTCCCTCCGGGACGGCTGTGCTCTGGAGCAGATGGGTTGGAGTTAGACCTGTACGAGCAGATCGAGGTGTTGTAATGGCAATTCTCACTTTCCAGGACCTTCTTCAGACACCAGAGCCTTTCCGCAAGGTCCGCGGAAGGGGGAATGATCACAGGCGACCAGCTATTTGGTTGCAAAAGTCTGCAGTTTCTTTCTCACATCCAAAGCTCTCGACTGAGCAGTGGCAGAGCTTAGCAGAAAAACATCCAAACTGCAGTCATGGAGTGCAGTCATAGACTGTCCCAGAACCGAAAAGAGCACATCCGACACTGAAGGCCATTGGCAGTTTCCTCAATTCAGAGAGCACGACTTCCCCCGCTGTGGGACTCAAGGGACTCACCTCCTCCTGGGCCCCTCTCGTGGTCAGGGACGCTCGTCTGACTTTGCCTTTGGCCTTGTCTCATTTACAGAATGGCACCAGCTTCCACGTGTTCGACCAAGGACGCTTTGCCAAAGAGGTGCTGCCCAAGTATTTCAAACACAACAACATGGCCAGTTTCGTCCGGCAGCTGAACATGTGTAAGTCCAACCTCCAGAGCCTAGGCCGTGGGGGTCCTAGAGACACGGGGGGGGACGACAGAAAATAGGGGTGGGACGGGAGGCGTGAAAGAGAACCGTGGATAGAAAAGTGGAGATCTCGCGTATATGCGTTATTGTGGCATTCCTGACTTTGCAAAGAGGACTGGCCTCTGAGATGCCAGGGAAGCAATCTCCTCGCGTTGACCTGAGATTCCAGCAGGAAATGTCTGTTACGTTACATTGTAAGATGCGAGCTGAGAAATTTCAGCTACTGGCTTTTCTGCATCTCTTGCATCCTCTTGATAACCTATTATTATTTCTTTTCCATTTTATTCTGTATGAGGCTTTTTCAGCAGCCTGATACTGTGACACCTCCCTCAGAAACTGCTGCTTTTGAGGGTAGCGTGCCCAGAGCTCATCCATTTCACCAGCTGTATTGCTGAACTAATAACGGACAGTACTTCTCCCTGCAAACCTCGCCTTGCTGATCGGACATTTTCACCCATTAACGGAGGTTTAGGTGTAGTTTTCGGCCACATTTAGACCACGACTGTATTAAATATGGTTCTTTTCTGATAGGTTTTGGAAGCTTTTCCATCACTAATTCACAAAGTTCCTCAGTAAAGTTTTAACTTCGCTAGTTAACTATACAGTAACCCTATTGTAATTTTTAGGCCAGTCTTTAGATACGGTTTAGAAACCTTTCTGGACTTCAGAGAAGCACCCAAAGTAGATTTCCAAAGGTGCATGTGACCCTTTTTTCCAAAAGTGGCACCTGATGCTGATCTGCGCCTTTGAAAAACCTTCCCCGAATTGCTTTGGCTTGCGAATCAAAGTAGAGATTTCATAAGAACAAGCGTTTCAGCTCCTGGCAGACAGCCTGATGTGCCCAAGGGATTGCCAGTGAGGCTTTTGTGGTGTGGGCCAGCGGCAAGTGTGGCCAGTGGGATGCACAGGGCTCTCCCTCGTGCTGGATGTCTTGTAGATACGGCCCAAAAGCGTGCCCAGCTGCGGGGAGGGGGCACGGCTGTGCCTCGAGCACCGGAACAGCTCAAAAAATGGAGCGGTGAACAGAAATGTCCTCAAAAGTGATGGGGTTGGGAGGCGAGGGGGAAGGCCTGGGTCTGTCGGCCCTTCACCCGTGCCTTCTCCACACAGACGGCTTCAGGAAGGTGGTGAACATTGAGCAGGGGGGGCTCGTCAAGCCCGAGCGGGACGACACCGAGTTCCAGCACCTCTGCTTCCTGCAGGGCCACGAGCACCTCCTGGAGCACATCAAGAGGAAGGTGAGGGGACGCTGGGTGGGGGGGACACACCAGCCAGGCCTCGGCAGATCCCTCAGTGAGCCCCTTGGGCGCGAAGGCTGAGACGTGGCAGACCCCTGTTCCAGAAGGTTCCACACCAGTGGACGTTTTTCAAAATGTCCCTCAGCAAAACGCCCCACAACTTAACTAATGGTCCATGTGGAGATGTAACTTGCTTGGTTTGCTTTAAGCCTGTTGTCTCTTTACTTGTTTTCCCCGAGCCTTCTGCTCAGAGAGAAGTAGTGAATACTGTCTCCCATCCCTCAGGCATCTCAAGCGGGAAACGCCTCATTTCTCCCCGAGCAGAAGCCCTTCAATGCCTGCTGCGTGGCTCTCTGCCCTGGGCCTTTCTAACCTTCCCATGTCCTTTTTTTGGGACAAATTGACCAGAACAACATTCCATGGTCATTGCGAGGGTTCCTACCACAGCTACGTTCCTCTGGTAACTCCCAAAATGCTTGTTTGCTGTCAGCCCGTGGGCCCCTGTGCTATACGCCGCTCAGCATAACTCCAAGATCACCCTGTGGTCTGGTTTCTGTCGTCCCCATATACATGTATGGTTGGGGCAAGGGTCCTTGCTGTGCAGGGCTTGGCTTTCATCAGTTTTGTCTGTGTTTTTTTGCTCTGTCGCTAGTATCACAAGACCGTCGTGTAGTGCTGCGCGGCCAGGCTTGCTTCGCGCCGCTCTGCTTTGGAGTCGTTACCCGCTTATCTAGAAAAGTATGGCATAACTCCTGCGGGGTCTTCCAACAGTCATCTCCTGTTATTATAGAAGAGAAAACCTAGTCCTGCCCTCTGTTTGCTGTCTTTTGACCTGTTATTGATGCCCCCAAAGGGCTGTGCTCTTACTGAATTAGCATAGCAACTTCAGAAGAGGGACTTCAGCAAAAGCCTTCAGGGAATACAAGTGTAATATGTCAATTTGAAGCATTACCTCAGGCTCATGCCTGTAAAACACAAGGCTGGATTGGGTCACTCTGTAGTTAAAGTAAAAATACTTGGTCAAACAACCCAGTTCAGTTCCTCCCTGGTCCTCAAAATACCTTTCTCCCCAAAGCTGGTTTGACATAAGTGCCCACTCTGGTGGGGAATGTTCTGCTGCCAACAGACCGTCTGTAGGAAAGGATTTCTCCTGCTCTTTGCTTTATTTGATCCCTTTGGCCCTTGCAATAATACCCTAAGGATAGTTCAGATTCTTGTGCACGTCGCCTGTCCTAGTATTTCAGCACATCAGAGCCCGGCTGGTGGAAGTCCTGCACCTGGGCCGCAGCAATCACTCTCTCTGTCCGTGGCCCTTCTTGCGTTGGTAAAATCCACCTTTGATTTTCCCTCCTCAGGTGTCGGTAGTGAAAAGTGAGGAGACCAAGATGCGCCAGGAGGATCTCAGCAGGTTGCTATACGAGGTACAGATACTGAGAAGTCAGCAGGAGAACATGGAGTGTCAAGTGCAGGACATGAAGCAGTGAGTTGAATCCTACTCAGGCTGCTTCTTATGGGCATTTGCTTCTCTAGAGTTGCTGATCTTGGGGAATGTTTGAAAGGAAGAACCTTACACACCTCCCTCCCAGGAAGCACGTTGCTGAGCCAGGGACTAATCGTAGGGACTAGATCTGTTGAGACAATAACATGCAGGATTTCTATGCAGACCCGATGATGTGCAAAATATGATTTAATGCTCAGCCTCTCTGTCTTCTGTGAATGGTAGACATATTCTCTTTGTGTTTTCCCTTTACAGATGAGGAAAGCACAGAGGAGGCCATGTAGGAAATATGTGTATAACCTGGGGACTTAACTCAGATAACTGTATTTCCACCAGACAGAAATGATGGTAAAGGTGTGACTCTTTCCCACACATAGAAGAGTCGTTGGCAGAAATGTGACGGTGTCCATGCCAGCTATTAAAAATATAAAAACCCCCCTCTCTCTGTCATCCTCTACCGCCAAAATATATGACTGGCCTGAAATACGTAAGAACACAAGAACTGCTGTAGTGTTTAGTCCATGGACCCATCTCTCTAAAGCCTCTGTCTTCTGACATGGCCAAAATTGTTGTAGAAGAGCAAAACAAGCAAATGCAATGCTTCTTGCATGTGGCTGCCTGGCCTCCAGCTGTCTGAGACGCTGGGATTTTCGGAGTCAGACACAATCACTAGGAATTTAGTAAATGGATAAGATTTTATAAATCATGTACTTGGAGAGGTTTTTATTTGCCTCCAGGATTTGAATCCTTACAGAGAACTTTGTTTCAAAAGCTCTTGAATACCCAAAAAGACCCCAAACCCTGCTTTTGTAATGGAAGCTTATACTCATGGATCGGCAGATGACACTGGCATCCTGGGCCTTGAGAGAACACCATACACTGTGAAACTTCATTCCAGCCCAGCACCTTACGTGCGACAGATAAATATTTTTATCCTGCCTCAGTTTTTAATGACTCCCACACTTAGCACATGCATGAAATCACACCATGAAATCCAGGCACAGTGGCAATGAAAGAGTTTCTAGGCTTGTTTCTTACTTAATTTTTAAGGAATTCCAGTATCGATGACTTGGCATTGCTTTTAGTTTACTCTCGCTTTTGCTTGCTCCCTTCCTCCATCTGGCAAAAGGCAAAAATTACATTCAGTTGATGAAAACAGTACAATTTTTGTAAGCTAAGACAGACCAGAAATCCCAGGCTGAAACCGTGTTAAGAAATCTATTCTGTTGAAGAACAATTAGGACATAACTCCAGTACAAGCTGTCAGACTAAGGAAAGCTGCTTTGCTGAAAATCCTGTCAGTACCAGTGCGAGTGCTCACTGCAGAGATTTGAGCTGTACAAGCTGTTGTACTAGGGCAGCTAGTGTGCTCTTTTGATCCCTGGACCTTATCTTCCCAGTTCTAGCACAAATCCACACTCGAAAGGCTAAAACCACCTAAGGGATGTGTAGCAAAAGGATTTATAAATTTCACCTGTAGCATAGGTTTTGCTGGCCTGTCGGTTTTGGTACATCCATGTTCTCTTGAGATAAATTGAGTGGCGAAACCCTTTTCAGCATCGACACGGCTGGAATCCGGATCTGGAGGCAGCACAGCAAACCCACTCGGCATCTCCCCATCCCACTTTCTGGGGCTGGCTGTTCAAGAAGCCTGTAACTCCCTTGTGTGCTACGTTTGCAGACTGAAAATAAACATACTCTGTGCAACTGCAAGCTGGATACAGGGCTGTGCAGGATGAAATCAGTGACTCCCATTAATGAAATCCTTCCAGTCCTCCTAGTTCAGGGCTCTCAGATGGAGCAGCGTCTCTCTAGCTGCTCCAGTCACTCCCAAACATGCCTTTGTACCACCGTGTGTACAATGCCTACCATCTGTCCATAGGATCTCTTGGTCTTTAGGGGCACTTGTAGAGAGGTTGGGCTTTCTTGGCTCCTGCTGGGAGAACGGTCTTGGTGATCCAAGTAATTCAAAGTCACAAACCAGGCCCTCCTGAAATTCTGAGTTTGGCCCAAATGTTCCACGAAAACTAAATACGTGTCCTCCTGTTACCCTCCCCTATATATGTTGGCTTCTCTTTATTTGTTTTTCCTCCATGCTTTGGTCTGTAGTTCTTTGGAGGTCAAGGGAAAACAAGGAAAGCAATTGTGTGACCCTGTTTGGGACCCGAAAGAGCCAAGCACTGCGAGAGCCCCAAATTGGGTCACGCAATTGCACAACTTGGTCTGCTGTGCATCACGGCAGCACCGTGGGCTGTTGGGATGTTTTTGTGCTCACGGAAAGTTTCTGTTTCACTTTCAGGCAAAATGAAGTTCTTTGGCGGGAGGTCGTTTCCCTCCGGCAGAACCACTCACAGCAACAGAAGGTGATCAACAAGGTAGTGGACATGTGAACTCCAAACTCACTTGTACGGCGTGGTGTATTGTCTGATTTTTTTTTCTTGTCCCCTCATCTTCTCCGCACTCTGATCCTGCAGTATATTTATTTTCTCTCTCTTTCAAATTGTGTGATGCTCTTATGTGTGCTGTGGGAACCGGTCATTAACGAAGCGTAGATTATGGCCTTGAGCAAAAGATTTTAATTTCCCTGTCAGTCCTTGCGGTGATGTTAGAAACCACTTTTCTGTCGAAGTCCCGACCAAGAGAGCCCAGCTCTCAGTAATTGCCCTCATTGGCTGTGGTGGTGTTGTACTGATGCCTTTGGGTTTCCCAAATCTTTCCTCTTTCCTTCGTACAAGAGAGGAGCCTCCCCCTCCTGCCAGCGCTGAAGCTGCAGGCAGCCGAACTGGCTAGCCATTCCCCCAGTGGGCACCTCCAGCAACTGTTACGTTTTCTGGTGATGCTGGTATAGATGAGGAATTACTGTACAACCTTTTAGACTGAAGGAGTACTGCAGAGCCATCTCCCTTAAAATCTTACGTGACCTGTACTAGAAAAGGCCTCTCCAGTTATTCCCAGATGGTGCTGACATGACCGAGCATATCACATCTCCCAGTCCCCCTGAGAGCCGTGTTCTGACCCTCACGTGGCACCACAGATTTGTTGGCCTGGATAGAAATGCACGACGCTACCAAACCTTCCTCTGGCTCTGAGGCTGGACCAGCCCCATCACTCATTGTGGAGGCATTTATGCCACTCTGTTTTGTTATATTGAGCAACGAGTAAGAGACAGCTGTGATTTATTATAATAATGCTCTCTTTGTTTGCAGGTCAAAGCAGAGCATTAGGCTCAAGCTGACCGGGGAATATGTTGCTAAGTGATTCCTCTCCAAAGCCTTTCTGCATCCTTTTTAGTGTCCTGTTATACCAACACTGAACTTCACAGGGCTGAAAAACTCAACCGAAAGAGCCAAGGCCCCCGTCCATGGTCTCCCGTGGGGAGTTGCCTCTTTCGCTTGAAAAGTCTTTGTCAGACTTTATAGAGCCTTTTACAGAGGCCAAGTCTAGCTCCAGGCCTAGGAACGTTTGCATGTGTACTTCACAGGCAGACTCCCAAGTCTAATAGGGCTGGCTGGAGTTCTGCGTGCACAGAACTGGAGAGAGAAAGCGCTGAGCACACACATCTAGCAGCCTTTGCACAAAGCAGGCACCTAGCTGCGTTTCCTGACAGCTAGGCAGGTCGTTTGAGTTCTTGGAAAGCTTAGTTCAGTTTTGGGCTCCGATGTCTCATGCAACTTGGTTCCCATATTTCATGGCTGCTCCCAGCTTTGGGGTGGTGTCGGGAGGGAGGAATGTGTGAGATAGATAAGAACGGCTGCGGGAGCGGGGAGTGCTGAATCACTCTGCTGATTAACACTGGATTTTGATCTCTCCGGACAGCTGATTCAGTTTCTGTTTGGCCAGCTCCAATCAAGCCCTAGCAGCACTGGGATAAAGAGGAAGCTGTAAGTACCCTTGTGTGGTGCACACACGCTCACGGGTGCATAATGCTCCCCCCTCACTAAAAGCACAAGCTCAGCTCGCGCAGGCGGGCGGTCACCGGATCAGGGCACCATGGTGATGGGAAATGAATGGGCTGAACTGTCGAGTCAGACCTGCTGACATGCCCCATTCAGTGGTCTTTAGAGAAGCACCGTGTCAGCTCGTGACCTTTATTTGGGGAATACAGAGCGAGATGGGAGAGGGGAATGCTAACTAGCGGGAGGGTAAAGGGCAGGACCCCACGGCTGGTGCTACAGGTCCTACAGGTGCCACTTGTCACCAGTGGGAGCACGGCTGGGCCCTGCCGGCCCACAGGCAGCTTTAGTTTGACCCACAGGCACTGAATGAGGTGTGAACCGGGCACGGGTCTGATGGCGTGTAACCCACAGGCCTTACAGAGAGGAAGGTAGAGAAAGACTTTAGCTAAGGGGTATCTGTAGTCGTAAATAAGCTCTTCAAGGCAAGTGAATAGAGGAGCTTGAGTTGGGAAGCTTAGTGCCTTCCAGGAGAGCAGCCGTGCGTTTCTTGTTCTGTGGTGCTTGTGATCTGAAGAGGGATTTACCTTGGCGGCGCAGGCTGAGCATAGGAACCGGCCTTCAGTTCCCACCTGTATTACCTTGTGGCCTTTGGCAACTCAGGAACTTCTCCATGCCTCAGAGAAAGGAGGCAGACTTCCCAAGAATGGCTTCTCAAGGGGGTTGATTTTCTTTAAGTCGTTGTCCTTGTTCTTGGCTGACCCTTCTTGCGAGGATTGTAAAGGAAACACGGGACTGAATGAAGGAGCCCGTAATCTGTGCAGGCAAGCTGGGTACCTCTGCCTACCCCCTGTACTGAGCCTGTTGGAAGGGATGAACACTGCCCAGAGAATGGTACCAAAGAAGAGGGCTCAAGGGGAGCACATCAGCTGCGCTGAGTCGCGGAGGTTCATGAGCGGGGAAATCTTCCTCCAGTGGAGTGGGGAAGCAGAGAAATGAGATGCCAGAGCTCATCTCTAATTTCCACCTTCAGGGCCTTGCCCTCCCTCTGAAAGCTTTGCAGCCCAAGAAGCGTTGTCTTAGACTACTGCTTTTTGAAAAAGGCAAATCATTAGTTAAAAACTGTGCTGAGAGGCGTGGAGGAGCACAGAACTATCTGCACAGCGACCGTGTTGGCCTCCTTATGAAGAGGGATCTCACTGATAGAACCCAGCTGCAGTTTGCCCAGTATCGCGCACGTTAATTTGAGTTCCTGCTTCCTTGTAAACACGAAGGTCTGTGTTCGAAGAACCTCGGCTCTTTTGTCTGTATCTGCCTGTCTATCTTTCACAGTTTTGTTTTCCTGCCTCTCGTTTAAATGACTGCAGGAAAGCACAGTGTACAGCCCGGAGCAACTGTTGGCGCAGACCTGAGTGCTGACAGGGGACCCTGGGTAGGTTTGGACAGGATGGGTACGTCTGCAGGTCCCACAGGCACATCTGAGCTGGGAGGCTGTTAGATGGGTTAGATGCCAATGGTACTTTGATAAGAAACGCTGGACGGGGAGGTTCGTTTGTGGCTCCTGGAGCAGAGAGCTGAACACTTACAAATTCGTAATTATCGCAGGGCTGGCTGTGGTATCTCGGTGTGTACTAGAGGGTAGATCGTGCCATGACAAGGTCCGTGCCAAGGTGATTCAAATGTTCTTTTTTATTCTGTGTCCTTAGTTAATGTCATAGAATAGAAGCGGCTGTTAAACAAGCTGAGCTCTCAAGCACTGTAGTCACTGTGTCCTGCTGTATAATGCCCTTCACTCCGGGGTCTAACTGGAGTCTGAGCAGGCCCGTAATTTCTCCCAACATATCTGGTGTCTGTAGGATGACGTGAGCTAGGAACTACCTTCTGTCAGGCCTGTTAGACATTTCTATGGAAAAAACTGTTGGGATTCCTCTCAGCCAAATCCCTGTCTGCTAGTGAACACTGAAGATGCTTTTCCTGCCTGTGGGACAGTGAAAGGAGAAGAGGGATTTGCTAGGCCGTTTTTATAGGATCATCACAGCACTAACAATAGCGGGAGTGCAGCAAAATATACCAGTTCCCAGCTTCTCTGGGACTGCATCACAAAACCGAGGACTGCCGCACAGGAAGTTCCGCGGTGGAAAGGCAGTGCCGTTTTGAGGCTCCTTCTCATTTTCTCTTGGTTTCAATTGTTCACTAAACACAAAGCACTCCTGCTACAGCACCCAGCATGCAGACCCACTCCTTGTTGTCAGCGGCCATCTGTAAAAGCCTGCCGGTCGTTTTTTTAAAAGCCTGTATGCAACGAGTTTAGGCTCTGCTCTGCTTTGTGTCTCCCTCTGTTTTATTACTTAGTTGGTGGGTGGCACGGGTTCCTTTTATGCAGTGCTGTGTACCGAGATGTAGCTCTGCCAAAGAGGCCCTGAGCGCAAGGGAGCTGGTAACAAGGCCAGATTCCCAGTATTGCACTTAGAACTTCAGCGTAGCTACCTCCAGTTAAATAAGCTGAGAATCCAGCCTAGAGCTTGAAACCACTAGCGATTAGAAGAACACATGGATTGAATTTGTTCAATTCAAACTATGAATTGAATCTACTATTTTACGTGCGTCTTTCAAATAAGATCTAGAAAATCTAGATCAACCCTTCTCTATGTGGCTAATGCCCCCTTTTTTAATGGTGAGGTCCTCCAAAACTCGTTTCCCTTCCCTGACCCTAACACTGGACAAGACAGTACCTTACAGCTAAGGAAAAACAGAGTACCCAGGGGAAAATAACCCTTGGCTGAGAGGTCTTTCTTGTATGAGCAAGCAGGAACCAGTCAGGACATGCTGGGAAAACAAACCTGTTTCTCTTCACAGACCTCTGATGCTTGACAATGGGATCTCAGCTCCACAAGTGTCCAAGTTCAGCCGGCATTTGTCTACGGACCCCCTCCATGACCCCTATTTCATACAGTCGGTGGGTTTACGCCGGTCTCTGAGCTTTGTGGGATTTCTTTGGCCGGGGTGGAAAAACGTTTGAAGCAATTATACAGATTACAGAGTAAGTAGTTTGGCAAGAGTTAGGCAGTGAAGAAGAGAAGAGGTTTGCAGGGCTGGGTGACATTTATTATTTCTTCAGCTCCCCTGTACCAGGGAGAGGTGCGTGCTTGCACACGCTTGTGCTGCCGTGTTCGCGTGGGAGGCCACAGGTTGTGGGAGGGAAAGGCAGACCCTGCACACCAAACTCTCCGTGGCGTTACCCCACCCTGGCTTACCCTAAGGGCAGAGAGGAAGAAGATCGTTCTGGGAGTGGATACTACGATCTTTCTGAGCAGAGCCAGATTTTTGCGGTCGCCGAGGGATCCCCACCACCGTACCCCACCAAAGCAGGCACCAGATACATGACGTGTCATGCAGTTAAAATACTTGATCTGGCGNGTCGCCGAGGGATCCCCACCACCGTACCCCACCAAAGCAGGCACCAGACACGTGACGTGTCATGCAGTTAAAATACTTGACCTGGCACAAGAGACCTGTACCCACCTGTTGGGCTCTGTAGGATCTTTCCCTCCAGAGGAAGCTGAGCAGTCTAGGCAAAATGTCAGACATGGTAAAACCTCCCAGTAGCTGACACTTCAGTCACAGTGCTTATTTTACACCTGCACCTCTGCGTGGTTCGAGGAAAGACCAGAGGAAACTATAATGTTGCATAGTAGGTAAAAGCTTTCTTGGTTTCCTTACGAGGAGGACTCAAGGTCACGGTGAGTAAACAGATAGGGCCTTGGACTTGTTCTGGGTCTCAGAAGGATAAATCTAATATGATTTTTGCTTTCCTCTTAGCCGTTGACAGAACCTGCCTCTTGCTTAAACAGCCCTGCAGTTGCTGGAGGACCCATCATATCTGATGTTACTGAAGCATCGCCATCCAACATAATAAATATGCAATCCCCTCCTGAAAATGACAGGTAAAGATGTTTGTGATTAAAACCAGGGAGAGTTGGGTATGGACATGCGTAACTTGTTTCTGTCTGATTCTCAAAGCTCTATAGAGATGGTGGCCTGGAATATTTTTTTCCCGTTCGCAGTGTGGGTCAGATTTTCAGAATTAGGGAGGGATAAAAACAGCATAACTTTTGAAACAAAGTAATGAGTTTCATGCTGAGAACTTCCACTCGCCTCTTTGAAAAGTATTCCGTGTTTCTTTATATTTTGTTTCCAAGGCAGGAGCTGTCTCAGACTTTATCAAATAATGAGATGCTAACGCTGTTGGGTTTGTTGAGTGAGAGAGAGACGAAGGAAAGTTTCCTTTTGGCTTTGACACAGAGGAAACAGAATCAAACTGCACATCTTTCTGCTAATGAGAACAGAAAGGTTGCATCACAACAACTTCCGATGTTTGACAACTTTTCTGTGAAAAGGTCCCAGTAATTTAAGAACTGAATGCAGAGGTATTTTAATGCTTATCTCTTCCTGCCCCAGATATGCAGTGTATTTAGGGCTAGTAGCAGAATAGCTACAACTATGTCAGTGGAAAGTTAGACAGATGAATCACGGAAACAGTTTCTCAGGCATAGAGACAAGGCAGCTATACGCTAGAAATTGCCTGCAAATCAGCCTAATAATTGAAACCACAGCCATAAAATTAGCTAGAAGCATGTAAAGAGCTCCAGATTAAAATAAACCCCACCCCAAGCCTGGAAGCCATTTCTAAAGCAGAAAATTTTTAATATAACCTTCAAGTTAAGTTGCTTATTTTTGCTAATTACTGAGTGCCATCTGGTGGCCTCTGTTCCATGCTGTGTCTGCATGACTCGGGAATCCGGGGCAGCCACGGTCCTAGCGAGTTCAGGAGTGTGGTACTGCCCAAGCCAACGTGAGCCTCTGCTGCGAGTTTCGGATTCACAGATGAGAAGGTGATGTGAAAGGAACGCCGAGGAAAGCTTTGTAGTCTCACACACCATCCCACGTTGTGTGGCACGCTCATGCGTTGTCTTGCAGCAAAGCTACCCTGTAAGTGCTGTAAGACAATAGCTTTTCAGGATGGCTTTCCATGCCTGTCGCTCTGCATGTCTTTGCCACTTTGGCTCCAGTTGTATGCGTTCGCAGGGAGCTGTAAAGTCTCCTGTAAGTAGTACAGAGCAGATTTTTTACATATGAAACACTACTGTTAAAAGCTTCGATGCTGTATGCCCGTCTAGGAATAACGTGGAGTGCCTCTCCGACTGGAAAAATGCAAACCTCTGCTTCCAAACAAGTAACGCATCTGACTGGGACTGTCAGGTCTTGATGGATTCTGTTCCAAACCCTGCAGGGCCACAAGATCCTGACCTGTGTCACTGGGATCTCTAGAGCGCTTGCTGGCCCAATCCCAACTCCAGCATGGGAATGTCTTACTGATCCCATTCCTACCTTTAGGGTGACTTTTCCAGGGGAACCTCTCTAGCCTAGTGACCCTGTAACCTGTCTCAAGCCTAACAGTCATCTGAGGAATGATCGACACATGGAGGTCTATTTTCCATATTTGCCAAATGGGGCAAATTTCTTGTAGCCATGACTGATGAAGTGAATAAAGGTATTCCAGCTGAGCATGCTTCTGGAGCTTGCTGAAAAGAAAACAAGGTTGCTGGTTTCTTTTGCCTGCCTAGGGGAATGGAAAGAGTCTGGGGCAGTTTGATGGGAAGTGGAGGCAAGCCCTTGTGCTATTGCCCTTCCCAGTAGCATGAGGCCTTTGTGGAGCAGATGCGTGTGTGGTGCTAATTCTTGTCTCTAATACAGGGAGAAGTGCCTCATGCTGATCAAGGAAGAGCCAGTCAGCCCTGGAGTGAAAGCCACCGCTGAGCCTGATGTCCCCCTGCCAGGTTGCCGGGCTTGCCCAGAGCCGCCTGTGCTCCCGGTCGCCATGGTTCAGTCTGTTCTGGAGGGCAAGGGGAGCTGTGGTGCAGCCCCACCAGGGACCTCACAACCACCCGAGAGAAGAGGCAGAAGGGCATTGCTGGACAGGTGAGGGGAGTGAGGGAGAGCTGTGGCCCTGCCTGTTTCATGGCCTTTTCTTCCCATTAGCAGGGAGAAAGGGAGGCTGACTTTAAGTCGCCTAATGCAGCCTGTTGAGCTCCGTCTTGTACCTGTGACACCTGCTTAGAGGACCCTTGAAGCGCAGGGGACAGTTGAGAGAGGTACAGGGTCTGTGGATGACTTGCTTGAAGGACTTAACAGAAAAAATGCTGTCAGAGCACGTGCGTCAGGGCCACAGGAATGGGAAGAGGCTTTCTGCAGTGCGAGGGATTTACCCAAGGTCAAAGCGAAAGCTGGAGCCCAAGACAGCATCCACGTCTGCAGGCTTGCAGTCCACTGGCCCGCACTACGCCTCGAGTAGCTTGTGTGCCCTCTGTCATTTGTTTTGTTGAGTCTTCAGTTATATAAAGTCATACGGAAATATTTGCCACTGATGTTTCTCTGCAGCGTGTAAGGTGTCACTTGTGTGCCAACATGCAGACAGTGATGGAAGATGACAGTCGATCATCTCCATAACCTCTGCACTAGGTAGGGCATATATTTGATAAGGCATCAAGGCATTTATCAGGCCCAGGCTTGGGCTTGATAAGGAAATAATTTACCCCCTTTCTTTTTCTCTCCTGTGCTGTGAAGTCAGATAGACTTTTCTCTTTAGTCTGCTCTCTGTTTGCATCTCCTCCTGTCACCTTTCCAAGGTGACTTTCCTGAGCCAGTGCTAGGGCTGTCTTCAGGGGCAGCCAGTCACTTTGGCACCATCCCGGGGGCCGCGTGCTTCTGGGGAGGTGCCGGGCAGCCGACACTGCAAGAGATCTCGGCTTCCCCATCTCTGACTAAGAGTGAGAACCCCCAAAACTTAGCTGCATTGCTGTGCTTGTCTCCCTGGACCGAAGGGGCTCAGTAAAATGCTACACAGTCCAAAGCAAGGCTTTACAGAAGGGTATAAAAAATCATGAAACAGCAAGTGAGGTCATTCACGGGGGTGGGGAGTTGCGAGTTTGTGTTCACTGAGCGCAGAAGGGATGGAGGTTTCGTTATTTTCAAGGCAGGGCATGCAAGTTACCTTCATCTGACAGTCACCCTGTCGTGGTTTGAGCCCAGCTGGCAACAAAGCCCACCGTGGCTGCTCGCTCACCGCCCCCCACACTGGGATGAGGAGAAAATGTAAGGAAACCTGGTGGGTTGGGACACGGACAGGGAGGGGTCACTCACCAGTTATGGTCATGGGCAAAACCAGACTCAACCTGGGAAAAAAGTATTCCATTTAATTGGTTATCAATCAAAGCAGAGTAGGATAAGGAGACACGAAAAAACCCAGATCTTAAAACACAAATAAATACCCTTCCCCTGACATTTTCCTCCTTCATGGGCTCGAATCGCCCTGCTCCCGATGTCTCCCCCTCCTCCCCCTCAGCAGAGCAGAGGGATGGGGAATGGGGGATGCAGTCAGTTCCCCAGAGATTGCCCCCGCTGCTCCTTCCCCTCAGGCAGGGAGGGCTCCTCACACGCTGCCCCTGCTCCAGCGCGGGGTCCCCCCCACAGCACACGCTCCCTCATGAACCCCTCCGGCGGGAGCCCTTCCCGCATGGGGCAGGCCCTCAGGAACGCGCCCACCCAGCACGGCTGCCCACAGAGTCACGGCCTGCCCCCTGTGGCGTGGGGTCCTCCGCGGGCTGCAGGACCCTCTCTGCTCCTCCATAGTCCTTCATGGGCTGCAGGT
>VZSC01008487.1:0-85223 GCA_013398225.1 Steatornis caripensis | reverse complement strand
TTAACAAAAAAGAAGAAAATATATTACACTAAGGATACAAATTTCCTCACATTTATTTTTGAAGTATTATTAATTTAATATTTTTATTTTTCATTGAGTGGNGGGTTGGACTAGATGATCTCTAGAGGTCCCTTCCAACCCCTACCATTCTATGATTCTATGATTCTATGATTAACAAAAAAGAAGAAAATATATTACACTAAGGATACAAATTTCCTCACATTTATTTTTGAAGTATTATTAATTTAATATTTTTATTTTTCATTGAGTGGAGACAATGAATTTCTGATAATTCAGTATGTTAAGACAGTTCTGGCTTACAAGTTCTTGCTTGCTGCTTGGAAAATGTGCATGTTCTTCTGCATGAGGAGAGAGACTGGCAGTCAACTTTTCTCTTCCAAACTTCCTGTTTCACATCTATTTTTTTTTTTAATATGTTCCAAAAATACAAAATTGAAAAAGATCGGTATTTTCACAGGATCATAAAACTACACTGGCAAATTGTTGGGATGGGAATATCGTATTGACAACACAATGAATTCCTGACATAGAGCGTCAGTATACGTATATATACATATATCAAATAGATATAAATATGTATAGAAGGGTTTTTTTATATATATATAATCTTTACTTCCCGAAAGTGTGAGCTTCTGCACTGAAATTAAGACTTAATGAAAACTGGGGAAAAAGGACACTTACACGGTGAAAACCTCACTTTCTGCCTTAGTGGTTTGAGCACTTGGCGAGGTGAAGAGACATCAGAATCTTGTTTCGTCAAGGGGGATTGTTTCTCTGTGGCATTAAACTGCTAGTAGCAGTAATACAATACCATCTCTCAATCATTAGACCGAGTTTCTTTGGCTTATCATTCTCTGCACGAAGGAGGGAGCTCAGGTTCCCTCAGGAGAGATGTCATTCTGCTCCTGGAGTTTCTGGGTACGCTCAAAGAAAACCAGAATAAAACTAGCAGGTTTAACTATGCAGTATAAGGCTTAAGCTCTGATTCAAACAGAAGTCTGTTGGTATTCTGAAAATATTCTCACTTTTCTTTTTTTCTGAATTATTTCTCAGGTTAACAAACTTTTCAATTCTTTTTGCAAAATAATGCAACTTTCTCTACAGGAATAAAAGATGCATCTGTTTATTTTCCTTCAGTTGTCCTCTGTCCTGCTAATTAAGGCTAAAGATACCGTTTTGAATTTTACAGTCTCAGCAGGGCTTGCAAGCAAGTTTACCACTTTGGGGACAAGTGTTTTTGATCAGTAAATAATTAGCAAAAACCTCAGCAGCAGCAGAATCATGGTAAGCCCCACATGGGAGTTTTTCCGGGGCTGCTTCTGAAAATACATGGCAAAACGAGGGCTCTGTAGGGAGGGAGGTGGGGGCACCTCTGGTTTCTTGGGGTTTCTGGACAGAGCAAGGATGGGAGGGGGGCTCCAGGCAGTGCAATGTGGGGTGGTTCTGAGCATGCCGAGCACTGCAGGTGCTGCCTGAGCTTTGCAGGAGTTCATGCTTTTCCAGAGCTTGGTAATCACTGGGGGATGTGCGTGCCTCAGTTCCACACGTCTGTAGCAGGACCTAAACGCTATATTCATTCTCATCCTCAGTACTTACTTCAAAACACCCTTGAAAAGTACCTACTCATATAAGGACACTTTTCTGTTTCATAGGAGTTAATGTCTGGCTGGTTTTGCCTAAAATTTTTTACTTAGGTTTTAGGCAGAATAATCAGCAAGATATTACCTTGATTGTCTATGACAACACTGGATTAATTCTTACATTCCTATCTTCTGAAAATATTCTGTAAATATGGAATGATCTGAGATTATTGGTACCCGTTTTGGTTTTTATTGTAATCAAGTGTACAAGAACTATGATTATGGATAATATGCCAGTTTTAGTTTTGAAGGCAGGTAATTGAAAGTTGTTTCTTTTGAATGCAGCCTCAGGAAGTTGTAAAGCTGCTGGGTTTTATTATTCAAAGTTGACGTGTGAAAGCTAACCCTTAGTTTAATGCTCAATACATTACAAATATTTTTTCTCAATGTATTGAATTATTTTGTGTGGCTTTTGAATGCTTTCTATATAAAGCAGTTTGTATTAAAGTTTAATAGCTGAAAGATATTGCTATCTCTTATGTGATGTTTTCCCTTATGCACTATTCATGTTTGCTGAACAGTGCTAGCAAGAGCTAACGAGCAGTTCCCAGCCTGAACCGTGGAGTCAGGGATTTTTATGTTCTTTATGCCTTGTTTGTACATGTCATTAAATTACTGATACACTGTGTAAATCGACTGCTTTTTTTTTTTTGCAGTTCAGTTAATTTTTAAATTTCTGAGAAATTAAATAAATACATGAAAGTATATAGATCTAAATTCAAAGCAGACTACTGGAGTTGATGTTCTTTACTGCCTGGGAAAAGGAATCATGGATTATACTGGGAGATTCCTTTCTGAGAAAATCTTACAAATAACAGAAACTGCTAATTCTAGTAAATTAATTTTCCAGTTGTTTTCCCAAAGCTGTTCTTATGGGAGCTCCTTAATCAGTAGTATATTTTTAATCAATTTGTGTTTTTACCAAAAGTCAACCCTATTAATATTTTTTACTTGCTTTTATGTAAAATATCTTGATGTTCAGCTCTCTGCAGACCCTTTCTTGTCTACAACACTGTTAATCCTGCAGACTGCCAAAAGAAACGAGCGATGATGCTCTTCAAATGGTTCTGGCCAACGTATTTGCAGCTGTACAGCAAATGGAAACAAAGTGGGACAGGGAAAATGAGAGGGAAGCCTTGAAATGTTCATGTCCTCAAACACTCCTGTGATGCTACCAAGAAACCCAGCGAGCGTGCCTCTGCCTTTCACCCAGAAACATCTCACGCACTCTGCCTCTGTCTTTCAGAAATCTTTTTAAATAGTGTTATTTCAGGCCTATTCTCTTAGGTGATATTAAATTTCTCTTGTCTGCAGACCAAAAAACTTAAAGTGGGAGGACAGCCAGTGCCCTTTGTTTCCATGGCAGTCATGTGGGCAGAAGACTGTGAAATGAGCAGCATAGGCTGTCTTCAGGTGAGTGAACACAGTCACTCAGCTAAATGTGAATGAACCAGTCAATCTAAAAATGATTGTATCTACAGGAAAAGGCTGCCCACAAGCATTCTCTCATCTTGGGATGAATAATCTTATACAAGCATATGGAATAATAAATGGGAGCCTATAAATAATTTATTCTAGCTCTCTTCCTATGTAGAAAGTGGTAGAAAAACGGGACTTATTTCCAAATATTAAACAACTTGTAGACCGACATAAATAAAAGTTTCATTTTGATCTTCTGGATAAGAAGTACTTTTGGTTAGACATCAATGCTTATCTAAGTATTGAAGCAGCTCAATTAATTCACTGTAACCAGTGATACTGCCTAACTAAACATAAAAATAGTGATCTGTGATCAAAACACAGTGCCTCCCATCACCAAATGCCGAGTGAAACTCCAGAATTATTTAAATGAGAAGGTAAAAACTTAAAATGAAGTAAAACCTGAGGATATTCTAAGGACAGGATGGAAAGGGTGAGATTTCTTGAGGGGAAAGGAGCTTGCCCATTTCCCCTTTGCTCTTCTGACATGGCCAAAGTAGTCAAATTTTCTGTCCTTCAGTTCAGCCACGTGTGGAAAACTCATTAATCTCTACAAAATTTCAAAGACTGCCAAGAAAAGTCAGTTGCTGTTTGTAAAGCCTGGATAAAAAGTATTAGCTTTTATGTCAAAACCACTCACTACTCACATTTCTAAACATTTGGTAATAAAGAAAGTGTTTTTCATCAATAAAGGTGCAAAAGTATCTTCAACTGGGTAGGCATTTGGGGGAGTTACCTACTCTGGTTTTCTTTTATTTGTGTAGGTTTCCATTTTGGAGTTTGGCTGCGTAGCCTTGTAGTGTAGTACTGTAGTGCTGTGTAGTACTTAATATGTGCAGATTTATTGTATCCAGTGAGATTACCCAGTAGAGTAAGCAGCAGATAGCGTCAATACACATTCTGAAATTTTCTTTTATTTCAGTGCTAATGTATTAGGTCATTGCAGGCCCTCCTGAAGAAATTTAAAGACTCTCTTGTGAAAGACTGCGTTACTTCCACACTGTGTTACTCTATGGTTTGAAAACCTGAAATGGTCATATCTGTTTTCAAAAACTCCCATGCTTTGGAACCAAATTACTGGAAAATGCCACCACCAGTGTAGAGAAATAACAGCTCACAAAATACCGTGAGACCATCTCAGTGCAGGATTTTTGAAAGTGAACTGGAAAATAAACAAAAAGCTTAACTGACAGTCAAGACCCAATATAATTCATGTTTATTTTCACTGTGTACAGAAGGTGGAGCCAAATTCATAAGGATCTGTGAACTCATACTTCATTCTTTGTTTGAATGGTGTTCTACTGTCTTTCTAGACAGCTTGCTCTGAGAATATATTGATCGGAATCAGTTACAATGCTGGGATAAGTCCTTTTAGGACCAACTTCTCTTGTGTTTAAGCTGTCTGTAATGACCTCTAGAAGTTCCCTGGCACAGCTGAAGAGCACCTGAGCCTCCATGTATTACCCTTCTCGCTTTCCGTCCATTAGCAAACCAGGAACAAATTGGTATTTCTAAACGTAGCACAGGAACGTGAGCAATCACCATGAAGAAGCTGTGGTGACATCTTAGTGGTATGAAGTGGCAGGCATCAACCAGCAGAAACAACGGAAAGGAGAGAATCACCTCAAACTTTGAACACTGTATTTTCCTTCTCTGTGATCCTCACAAATTTAAAAAAGAAACACCTATTTAACTGTTTTCACTGCTAGCTGCTATTGCAAAAAGCAACTAGAGAATAGGACAGAACAATTTTTGGCTTAAAGGACAGAGCCAGATCTTAAGAAATTTTGTTTCTAATCCTGGTTGTGCCATGAGCTGTCTATGAGCTGCTATGATATTCTCCATGACAAACTTCCCGTCTCCATAAAAGAGGTTAATATAACGCAACTTGTTCTGTGTTAATATTTATATACTGTACTCTGACTTTTTAGACAGATGACTGTGCAACAGTGCAAAACATTTCCAGAGAATAGTGACCATTTGCTAGGCTGGGCTCTGATATGAGGGTGTCTGTCACTGAGAACTTCTCCACACTTCCATCTGAGGTGCTTCAGTCTCGATGTGTTTCCAGCAGGGTCTCTCTTAAAATAGCTGCTTTTTTCTTTTGCATACAGATCAGTAAGAGCAGAATCTATATTGTGCTGACTAAGCTTCCTTTTCCCCTGGGAAATATCTAGTTTTAATAGCCCCGTAGCAAATGAATCTCAGACCAGTTTCAACAAGGAACGGCAAGTGTGCTCACTAAGAGACAGTCTTGTGATCAGCCTACTTTTATTATTACTATCCTTACGATTATCAGAATATATTCTCTTCTATGCTATATGCTGTGCCACCCAAGTGGGAACAGCTACCGCCTTGAGGGATGACGATTGCCTTTTCTTTGAAAAAGTGATGACCCTTTGAAACTCGGGGTGGGGTGGGGGGGAAGCTGTGATTTGCAGACCCAACAGGGCTGGGTGCAGCAGCTTCCAGTGGGCTCCAGCCCAGTCAGCCCAGCTGAGAGAACATGCAAGCACTGTGGCCAGCAACTTCAAAGCTGTGCTATATTTCTATGTGACGTAAATTCCTTAAACAAGCGAAAACCACTGGCTGCTTTAAAAAAAAAAAAAAAAGCATTAGTCTGCACATTTATGTGCTTAGGTAATCAAGAAATACCGCATTATTGTTCCTTGGACATTCTGAGAAGCTTTACCTCAATAGGACATGAAACAGGGCCGCGCATTATTCACAAGTCTGTCTTTAAAGCCAAATGCATGAGAAGGGATATTGGTGCAAACGTGCTGAAGCCTACGTGCCATCCAGGGACGTGGGTGACTGCACAGCTGCCTTGAGAGACACCCAAGAAAATTTGTATTGCATGTGTATGTTCACTTCAGTTTACTGTATATTCAGTTTACTCAGTCCATGGACTCCTCTCCCAAATTGCATAGTATGAGGACAGTGCTGTGCATGGGAGTACTGGGAAGTGAATTTCGCAAACAAGTCAAAACCAAGTAAAGATACTGTCTTTGTCTTAAAACCTCCATAAATCACAGACAGCCTTACCAGCAAACCACGACCCCCACTGATATCAATGGGAAATTTTGTAATGGTCAAAGGACCAGAGAGCCTTCCAAATGAAACGTTCACTAGGGCTTTCCTGGCAAATCAGGTTACTAAAATATTTTTGGGGAAGTATTTGGAAGCGATATGAGGAAAAATTTCTATATAGAGTTCTGTATTTATGTCTAGGTAATAATAGAAAGAAAACACTGGACTAAGTTCTGTATTAACTGTGAATATGTGTCAAAGGCTATAAATACTAAATAATTCAATTTATGGTTCCCTTTGGTAAGTCTGTGTAGAAAACCAGCAATGGTACTACGGGCTCTGAACAATATCACTGATTCAGCCAAGGATTCAGTGGAGAGTGGACAGAAATCCTGTGGAAGTCACCTTGAGATTCAGACCCAGAGAGCCACTTGACTTGGCTCCGCGAGTGCTGCGTCTGCGTCGCAGTGAGAACGTGCCCTTACGGCTTGTACTGTAGCCTGCCAAACCAAAGCGAAACAGGTTCTGCAGTCCTAGCTTTGCCACGCTGAGATTGCTTCACAAGGCAGTGCCATTTGCTCCACAAGGTAAAATGTCAATGGATGACAATATAGGTCCCAGAGAGCTCTGAGCCCCAAAATCTTCATTTCTCTCATGTAAAAAGAGTCTGTGTCCCACAATACAAGGCTTCAAACATAACTGTGACCTTCTTACCTGTCTCTCAGTCCATAATTAAGAACATCTCGGGTCTGACACCCCCATGTTTTACTGTTGAACACAGCTTCAGCTGAAAAGGGGTTGTGTGTGAAGACCTCTGTTCAATCTGAAAAGCTTCTTTCCGTTGCGATGCAAATGAGCATGAGGCTTGCTGGTAACCTTGTAAATGGTAGATCATTGCATCGTCTGAAGCTGAATACGTTCTGGTAATAGGCTGTGAAATGTGATCCTGGAGACATATTTCCAAACTTTAAAAGACATTTCCAAGGCATTTTTATCAGGACTAATAATAATTCTTCTTAATTCTACACAGTATCACAGTGGAGACTTAAAATACTTTCCCTTTTCACGTGGGTAATGCCGTAGCAAAGCCAAGTGTTACGCTTATTATTGCTACAAAATTATTCTTTTCTTGTTACTAAAATATACATTTTAGTTTTGCAAAACGTATTTTAAGGGTGCTGGGCTTCTCACAAATACTGTTTGTTTATTTAAGTAAGTAAGAGGAGGAATACTTCTCATCAGTCCTTCTTTAAAAAACAGGCTCCTTGAAAAATTGCAAAGCCTGTACAGGAAGATACATGGAAAAATGCAAGACCGGGCAAGCTGGACCCTGTGATCATGCCGGCCTTGACAGGGAACAATAGCACTGTATGCTAGCATGCTATAATTTAAGGGGTTTTTTCTGGCATAAAGCTGCTTTCCTAAGGGGTAGCTTTTTCAGCACCAACACACAATATATCCCAGATCTCTTAATTGTCTCAGCATCGGCACACACGTAGACATGTTGTTGGTATTTTGTACTTTGCTCTAGAATAACCAGTGTTTTGTGGGGCAGTAGCAGGAACATTATCTGTACTCCACTCACTGTCTATACCACAGTCATGAGGGCAGTGAAACACTGTGGTTTGTACATTGCACTCTTTTAATTCTCAAGAAGAAGGGCCCACAGGCTGTTAAGCACAAAGCTCCGTTTTTTTGTAAAGACAAAAAGCAACCTTAAAACAACACTCAGAGAACATGACAAAAAGGCTTCTTTCTGCCATATGACTTGGACAACTGTAAAAACTAAAAAAGCTACCAAAAGTAACAGCTAGTTTCAAAGAAAAGCGGGCAAGCTAGGGAAACCAGCCGTCTCCGTCTATAGATGAAGGAAGGAGAATGGAAGGTGTACAGGTGTAGTGCACTAGCTCTTTTTCTCCAACAGGAGGCAGTGTGGTCTGCTACAAACAGCTCCAGAGCAGGAGCCAGAACCTTGTGTTTGTTTCCCAGCTTCAAAGCTCCCTGCTGAGTATCTTTCTACAAAGATCTTGTCTTAGTTTTCTTCTCCAGAGAGTTCTGGGTGAAAAACTGTAAGTAAGGGCTGTGAAAAATAAGCAGTAATATCTAGGTTGTGTTGTAGAGTGTAACATTCATTATTTCAAGAAGAAACTGTAAAGAGGACCTTTGTTTGGGAACCTCTCGATGGCCATTACTGGACTTCTCCCCTTCTTTAGAGCCTTTAAAGAGCAAAAAATGCTCATCCATTCTACTAAGCCCAGAAATAGCCCATGCGGATACTATGAATTGAAACCCAAATGAACCTGCTGCAACTCAAAATGTGAAACTTCACTGAGAACTGTCTAACCATGAACACTTCTAGAGAAGCGCTTAAGCAGTCCCACAGAGAAGCTGATACCCCATGACAGGAACACGTACAGGACCAATTCCTAATGCACTTTGGACTCCACATGTGAGGAGCTTAACACAGGCAGAGAAATAAATGACTCCCTGTTCTACAGAAGAGGCATTTTCAAGGCTTAACCAGGGACTGGTCAGGAGCAAAGGCAAACTAGTTTTGTTATAATTGATCAGGTTTGGAGCATGCTTCTATTCTGTAAAATGCGCTCAAAAATTATCAGGAGCATGTCTTCTCACTCTTGAAGACTGATTCGCTGTGCTGTGCTTTATTTTCTGAAATTTCCTGGAAAGAGTTTCCTGGAATGTGAGATAATTTCTTCATTTCTCCCATGGGACGGACACACGCGCGCACACACACACACACACACACACACACAAATAATAATAAAAAAACGTGTGATGGGTATCAACTGTAGAAACAAACATGCTGCTCCTGGTGTGTGCTTTCATGTGTGCACGTAAAGGAAATAGACCTGAGTAAACAAAGCTGTGTTCACAACAAAAAGTCGAGAGGGCTTGAGAGGGCTTCCTCTCCAACGTGGTGGCGGGGAAGCAATGGAGACAGCAGCTATGCGGTCCGGCCCCAGCATCCAGGAGGCTCACGCTGGTTGCCCATTAATCCCTTTCTACGCGTTTTTCCCCTTCCCCGCAGTGAAACTCCTGGTGCACACCAGAGAGCTAAGTCGTTTCATCTGTCCGGGGCAAGCCCAGATCTGGATGAAGTGCCACCCAGGTGCCCTCAGTGACCGGGGGCGGAGGAGGGGAGGGGATGGGATGGGGGATGGGGGGCGGCTTCTGACTGCCCTTCCATTTGTTTTGTTACATCAGCAAGAGTGGACCTTCATGCCTCCACTCTCTTCTCTCCCCCGGGCTGGTTTTTGCTGTGCCTTCAGTTCTTTGCCTCCTCCCCCCCCTTCCTCCTCTCCATTTGCAGAGCGCCCCTCCTCCCGGGCTGCCACCCCTCCTTTTCCCCTCCTCTTTCGCAGTCAGAGGCTTGAAAACTTGTTAAAAGCTCTCCCAGTGTTCCAAGTTAGAAAAAACTTTTACGAGGTATCAGCACTTTTCTTTCATTAGTGGGGAAGGCAGGATGAAAAATACGGAACAGCAGTAGACTTTTAAAGTTTAAATAGACAGGTCTGAGTGCCTGAGCGTGCTCTTCCATTTTACTTTAACCCTCCAAAGAAGTATTCTGATCCAGTTTCACTGCTGATCAGCAAGGGTAAGTTGGAAGTTTTCTTTTTTCATCTTTTTGTGTATCACTTTCCTCTGAAAACACTTTTTTTTTTCCCTCCGTGCGAATCTTGTGTTACTGCGCTGAAGGTTGAACTTGTTTAAAAATATACCTCTGCAAAAGCCTAAGTTCTCTTAAAGTGCTGAGTTCAAACTCGTAGGAATCCTTTGCTTTCTTTGGTCATATTTCTGTACATT
The DNA here is from genome assembly GCA_013398225.1 of Steatornis caripensis. Lineage (NCBI taxonomy): Eukaryota > Metazoa > Chordata > Aves > Caprimulgiformes > Steatornithidae > Steatornis > Steatornis caripensis. Next base: position 75,228 of record VZSC01008487.1, on the reverse strand, counting down.
TCTTTAGATGCTACACTTTTGCAACTTCTGACCTTGTTCCACTGAGAGAGGAACTGCGGTGAAGTTGTGACTGCAGGGCTGAGTTGCAGACTTGTTGCTGGTGTCTGGGTGAAATCGCTGCTCCGTGTACTTGCCTAGGACTAAATGGGCTCCTTTAAAGAAAAAAAAAAAAGCAAAAAAAAAAAAGCGAGGGGCGCTTCAGTCTCCTCTGTGGTACCGAAATTGCATCAGAAGTTGGTGATAGGGGGACCTTGCCCTGAGTGCCTCCCATTTCTGCCCCACACGTTTTGCTTTCATATGGAAATCCTGATTGATGCCTAATAGTTTGTGCCGAGCGAGGTTCTTAATTAGGTGCTTTGTTACATGCTGCAGCTACTACAGTGGTGACTTTCACGTGGTCTTCCTGATAAGTTTTCCTCTTTTCTTTTAAATACATGTGATAAAATCCAGACGTGGGTTACGGATTTTTAACCTGCTTTGTGTATAGTTACTCTGTTTTAGCAACCTCGGTGAGGGATTTTAGAGGAGGAATGTGAGATATCATGATATGCCTTACCACGTTGGCAATGTCTGTGAAAGTCTTGGGTGGTTGTAAATAAAAGTTGTCTAGGAAGAACGGTGAAGAATATCCACGATATGTGTCATAATCCCAATATGACACATTGCCTTTGTGTTACCTTGAAGGCTTAAATACCAAAATGCAGAGGGACAAAACGCTCGAGCAGCATCTCTTGGAGAACTAAAAAGCCTTTTGCATTGCAAGGCTTGGAGTGGTTCCTTACAGAGGTTGTTGCCTGCCGCTTGCCAGTGGTTAAAGAGCAACACGAGGAGGCAGGGGAAAGTGCCTTCAGCTGGAAGACGAGGCGCAGAGTCTGTCTTACCGAGTAACACGCTGTCCTCTTAAACAGCAATTTTGTGCGCTTGTGCGTGTCCTCGCATTTTGCCTTGAGATAACCAGCGAGCCTTGTGAAGTGGCGTATTTTGTCTGAGGCGTTCCTTTAGATTTTTGTGAGTGAGATTTATGAGGAAAACCCCTGGTAATGAGGTTAAAAATGGGCTACGGACACCTTGTGCCTGGCTGCTGTGTGCGTGTGCGTGTGCGCACAGGGAGCGAGTCGGAGGACTTGCGTGGAGTTTTCATCCTGCCATTTTTAACATCTGGACAGCACACTACACAGCAGAATTTAAGCCTCTAGTCTTTGGGATGTTTACTGAAGTGTTTCCTTCAAAAACTTCAAAGCCAGACGCTGGCACTGACCCATGATACCTAACAAGCGTGCAAACGGGAGCGGGGTGAGCAGCAGGCTGGCTTAAGGAGAGGGAAGAGAAGGACACGAATTTGCGACACAAATCTGAGTACTTACTCAGCAGCGCAGAGGTTCAGCGCTGTAAAGTTATCTCGGCTCTCGTATTATGCAAGCCCAAAAGATTAATTTTATTTGTCTCCGAAATGAATGTCGGTTTAGGCCAAGGATTCCTGTGGGCATGAGGAAGGTTAGACGGCATTGAGCAATGTATCTGTTTCATCAGATATGTTGCTCTCTTTCCCCCAGTCTCTGGTATCTTCTCCCCATGTTACGCACTGAATTTATCTTGCGTGGAGGCACCTGGTCTGTTGTTTATGCCACATGTGCGTTTTAGAAATCCAGATTTCAAAATCTGCAAGCATCAGAGGGCCCGAGAGCCCCTGAGGGAATTGACTGTTTCTTCTCTTTAATTCCAAAGTGAGTCGGGGAGGGATGAATCTGGGCAGTAACACAGAGGGCAGACCTGACTCCTACAACAAGAGAACGTCTAACGAAGTGCTTACAGTTGCCTTTGGTCCCTTTGCAACTCTGATTTAGAGTTCAAGTAGGTGGAGAGGGTAGAACACAGGAGAGGCAAAGGCTGAGGGGTAGATCCACTAGTGGCTGACCACCAGCGATACTGGCGGACAACAAACAAGTACATAGCTGTGACACTTCAGGTTCTAGTTACTGCAACCACTTAGTGTGTAATCTTTGTCCAGTGTATGAAATGAACTGAAGCTCAACTGCAGACCTACAAATGAACTACACCTTCCCAGGGGAATGTCTGAAAGACGTTCGATGATTTTTGTAAGATTTCAGGAAACTAGCTTTCCCTATTCCAAGCCATCCAAACCCCGTCAGTTGTACACCTCAGCAGCTTTCTTGACAATGCTGGTTGCTTTTGGGAAATACTAAAGCTGATTGACGTTCGAAGTCCAGAATATTCTCTTTTGTTGGCTATTTATGTGTGTGTGAGCACACAGAAAAAGGCAGGAAAGGTAGGAAAACCAAAACTTTGGCCTGTTTCCCAACTATTTCAGCTGCAAAATCCCATTTGAGAACCCTTACTGCTCTTCCATCCACTGGCATGTGACCTTCTAACAGTAGTTAGACCTGGCCATGTTACCACAGCACTGAGTTTGCATTATTCTTCCTGGAAAATATAAAGCAGATGACATGATGGATGCCATCCATAAAAAGTAGTTCTAGAATTTCTTAATTGTGGCTTACAAATCAGATTTCTTGTATACGTGGTCATCTAAAACCCATGCAGATGAATGTTGTCATATGTCCTGCTGCTCTGTGGTGGTTTTTTCCTATCTTTACCCACACACAGTAGGACCTGGAAGAAATCCATCTTTTAAAGAGTTCACTGGGCCGGCATTAGTCTGTCTCAGAAAAAGGTTATAATCCTGTCAAGTAATAATCAGTAAGAACTCATGAAATGCACGTAGTCAGGAATTAAGCATATGGCTGATGATGAAGTACTGAAATTGTACCAATCAGTCAGGTCAACCCGTGTCTTTCAGTGGGCTCATTTAAGGTGTTTGGAAGTGTTGAAAGAAGTCTAAGTCCAAAATGCTGAAGAAGTATTTTTAAAGTTTATCTTCCATCCATTTCAAACTACTTACAAAGCTAGAATACTTAAATAACTGTTTGATACAAAGCCTCTTTTTAAACCTAGTAAACAGATATTGTAATCAGTTAATAAAAAATGGTCTTTCAGTGCCCTGAACGTAAACAAGTTAGATCCGATGAATGAATTTTCTCTACAACAAAACAAAGTAACTGTGTTTCATAAAGCAATAGAATCCACTTAAGCAAAGGAATAATATATTTGTGCCACCACAAGGTTATCTGATTAGCAGTACAATGTTTTGGATTGATGTGGGGCTTTTTATCACTGGCAATGGCTAGCGTGTAGCTGATCTCTTTAAAAAAAAGTTGCTTTTCAAAACTGTGTATGAGTAATTCAAGCATGGAATATTTCCTCTTGGAGTTTGTATTGCCAGAAGACATAAATGAAACGTAGCAGTTTTGCATGCTGAAGCAAATTAAAAAATAGGTAGTAAATTCTCTAAATATTGCAGGTGTGGGATTAAGTAGGTCAAAACTGAAGTAAATCATGTTGCATTAATGGGCCAGAGTGGGTTGTAATTAAAAAACAAACAACGCATAACTGCCTAGAAATAACACATCCTCTGTTTTCTTAATCAAACTTTCAATCTGAAATAACATTTAGACAGTAAAAAACCACGTTGAGTCTGAGGAAAGTCTGTTAATACAGTAGTTTCAAATCATCAGAAAGCTGACTAATTAAATCAAGAATCTGTTACTTGAAAAAGGCTCCTTCTGTCCACTGCCACTCCTAGGACATGGAGCAAATAGCTTGCTTTTAAAACAAACTTCACGTGCTGTGTAGTTACAGGCTGTTCTCTGTTCTAACAATCCCGGCCTGAGGAGGAACGTGGTCACATTTCATTCCAGCCTTTCCAGAGCCCTCCGGGCTCCTGTGCCCGACTCCTTCTCTGCCTCCTTGAGCCCCTAAAGACAAACTAGCCTTTCCCTGGAAGGACTAAAGCTGGGGATGGCTAAAGGGATGTATGTGCCAGAGACAAACACGCTGCGTACTCCCCCGAGCGCAGGCTTACAGATTTAAAAGTCTGAAGCAGGCCTGAGCTTTTGATGGGGCTTTGTCCTTGCCAAGACCTAATGACAGCAGGAAGGGTCTGCACGCCGCAGCAGTAGGTGAACCTTAGAGCAAGCTGACTGAGCAGACTGAGGAGGTGGCCCTGGGATATTTTGTCGGGGTTCAAAAGATAATTGCCATCGCGGAGCTATCGAAGCAAGTACTTTAAACACTTGTCTCCCATTACTCTTCTCAGACTCTTTCCGATGGCAGGAACGGCGGTGTGTTTTTATTTGGCATCTGTTGTTGCGATTGAGTTCACCAGATTTACAGTCTTCTGTTTCCAGTGACTCACTGCTTCTTGAAAGAAAATCTCCTTGGTGCTAAAATTTCCTAGTTTATGAATTATCCAAAAAGGGCTTTTCCTATAAATGACCTTCGCTAGGGAATATAGCCGTGATGTGATGGGGAGGAAATCATTTGGACGTGATCAAAACTATTAATACCAGGGAGGGATTACTCAGCATGCATGGAACGCATATCTGTGCCCAGCAGCATCTGCTTTAAAAGGGAAACTTTGTGATTTTTTTTTCTTTTTAAGTGCCCAGTTTCACATGCTTGTTCATGTGGGCAAGTGAAAACGTAAGTTTTTGTGCAGGTAAGATTACAGTTCTTCAGTTGATAAAAATACTATAATGAATTTTGTTTTTCCTAGGAATCTAGAACATGAAGCAAACCATTTAATTTGTTTTATGTCATCCTGGGTATTTCCAGATATCCCCGAGAAGCTGCCTGTGTCCCAGAAGTGCGCACTTTAAACTCCAGTCGAGAGAGACAGTTTAAACTTGCAGTGTTCAACACTTGGAATGCAAACTGCACGCCAGGAGTTGCCTTAAAAACAGAAAGGGCTCGTTTACCTTTTTTTCTTGCTAAATCTTTTTTCCTTTCAAAACAAAGTGAAGGAATTTAAATACAAAAAGCTGCAAATACAAAGCTGAAACTACAATAAATTAAGCAAGCCACAGATAAACAGGAAACCGGTTCCTCCAATATGGTAACATGAGCTTAGCTGTGCTTTGGGTATTCACCATTTTTGGTTCCTTCATAAAAGTATAGGTAAAGAATACTAACTTTGATCTTTGTGCTGCAAATACTAATGTATAAACTTTATTTAGATAGCAAGTTTTTTCTGAAGTTGAGTGTAGTATAATCTTGGCATCATTAGGAACTACACTCTTAAGTGTGTTACACGCAATGTCGTGATATGCAAGAGCTCAGCTTAATGTTGCTGTAGGAAAAATAGTGCATGTTTCGCAATGATAAAATTTTAGCTATCTGACTCTAACATTAACTTAGTATAACCTTTTGTATTTAGGTTATCCTGTGGTTTGCTTTCTTCTTCCCTTAAAGAGTGAACCATCCACACTGGAAGAGAGAAGTCTTTCATTTATTGCTAGCATATGCAGGCAGTGCCGCGACGTACTCGCACACCCTGCTTCAGCGGTGTGTCACAGATGTGTGCTCCCTCCAGCAGGTGCAGGTGCTTGAACTGAGGCTGCCACCAAGGAAGCTGAGCCAACCACAGTGGCAACCGAGGGTTGCCATAGACCTCTTGAAAACTGGAGTGAAATTAGTAACTGCTTTTTACATCGTGCTCTGAGACATCATATGTTACTTTCTCTGTTCAGTTTCCCTGACTTCCCACTCTGCCAGCAGACTAGTTAAAACTCTAGTTTCTCTCTTCAGATCTGTAAGACACATGAATTAAAACAAAGCTGACGTCACTGCTCTGTTAGCATTGATCTGTGATTCAGTGTACCAAAGGTATTAAAGCTCTGCCTTACCCATCCCTGTTTTTTTTTCTTTGTGTCCTTCTTTAGCCAGCATCCCGTGAAGATGGGTGATTGGAGTGCCTTGGGAAAACTTCTTGACAAGGTTCAAGCCTATTCTACTGCAGGAGGGAAAGTGTGGCTGTCTGTCCTCTTCATTTTCCGAATCTTGCTGTTGGGGACAGCAGTCGAATCTGCTTGGGGAGATGAACAGTCTGCTTTCCGGTGCAACACTCAGCAGCCTGGTTGTGAGAACGTCTGCTATGACAAGTCCTTCCCCATCTCCCATGTGCGCTTCTGGGTTCTGCAGATCATATTTGTGTCTGTACCTACCCTTTTGTACCTGGCGCACGTGTTCTACGTAATGAGGAAAGAAGAGAAGCTGAACAAAAGAGAAGAAGAGCTCAAGGTGGTCCAAAATGATGGCGTGAATGTGGATATGCACCTCAAGCAAATAGAAATAAAGAAATTCAAGTATGGGATCGAAGAGCACGGCAAAGTGAAGATGCGTGGGGGACTGCTCCGTACTTACATCATCAGCATCCTGTTTAAATCTGTCTTTGAGGTGGCTTTCTTGCTGATACAGTGGTACATTTATGGGTTTAGCCTGAATGCCATCTACACCTGTGAGCGAGACCCGTGCCCGCACAGAGTGGACTGTTTCCTCTCCCGTCCAACTGAGAAAACCATCTTCATCCTCTTCATGCTAGTTGTGTCTTTGGTGTCTCTTGCCTTGAACATCATTGAGCTTTTCTACGTGTTCTTCAAGGGTGTCAAGGACCGCGTGAAAGGGAAAACCGACCCCTACTCCCACAGCGGTGCCATGAGCCCTTCCAAGGACTGTGGCTCCCCCAAATATGCTTATTACAATGGCTGCTCCTCACCAACCGCCCCTTTGTCTCCCATGTCTCCCCCAGGGTACAAGCTCGTTACCGGAGACAGGAACAATTCCTCCTGTCGTAACTACAATAAGCAAGCCAGCGAGCAAAACTGGGCCAACTACAGCGCGGAGCAGAACAGAATGGGGCAGGCTGGCAGCACCATCTCCAACTCACATGCCCAGCCCTTCGACTTCTCCGATGAGCACCAGAACACTAAAAAACTGGCGTCGGGACATGAGCTGCAACCTCTCACCATTGTGGATCAGAGGCCTCCCAGCAGAGCCAGCAGCCGAGCCAGCAGCAGGCCTCGACCTGACGACCTGGAGATCTAAGCTTCTACCTGCAGTACTTGCTCAACTATGAAACGACGTGCATCGGAAGATGCAGTCAGTGCTGATCTTGTTCCAGTGGAGGTGGTACTTAACAAGTCTCAAGCAGGAGATTTTAACAATCATAAAAACAAACAAGTGAACAAACTTTTAAAATACTTGCTGTTTTTGAGGGGGGATGTGGGGTTGGTGTGGGGTGGTACAGTACACATTGGTATTTAATGTAGCTGGTTTAAAGAATTTAAATACTAAAAAAAAAAAAGGAAAAAGATAGGTAGTCAGTACTAAGGTAAGGGGTTGTTTTTCTAGAAAAGCTGTAAATATCTGAGTGTATGTGTATGTGTGTACTATCATGTTTGTTTCTAAACAATCTTCTGTAACACTAAAACCCATTAATAACTGAACTCACATTTGTCAGGGTGAAGTGCTGCCTGAAGATGAAAACATTTTTCCTACTCAACAAGCAGAAAAGTCCAAGATTGCCTCTGATCATTTCCCTGTCAAGAACATTCCATTCTTAGAAAGTGCACTTTGAAGGTAAACTTTCCTATGTGGTCCTCCAGGTTGTCAAAAGGCTCCTGTGAGGGCAATCTACAGCCTTTGCATCATTCAGTTCAAATTTCAGACATGGCCCACCAAGAAATATTTCTAATATTTCTTTGGTCACTTGCTTTTCCAACTCTTCACGCAGGTGGATTTTGTGATGTGTGTAAGTGGGATGGCTCCATGCTCATAGAAACAGCAACCACACTCTCTTGCCCACAGCGATACTCGTGTCCTGCTGCTCACGTACAGTCTAATTAGCATCATATAAAACCCAGTTTGCTGCCGCTCGCAGATCTAAGCGTTAAGACAGGCAAGCAACTGCCCTCAGTGAATTTGATCACACCTTTATGTATGTTAAGGGTGTACATATGTGTGTGGATGTGGAGGTAAAGGTATACACAGAACACCCTCAGAAGCATACCTTGAGAAATGAACACACACAGATTACTTGCAGTTGACACTTTCTCATGGACCTTGTGAAGTTGTGGGCCACTGTGGTGTTTACATTCTCTGATTCCTTCAATGCAAGTGAAGCACATGTCATTATATTTTTTTAATTCTATAGAGTATTTTCCATGTATCCTAAATGGATGCTTTTTTAAAAATAAAAAAAAAAAGAGGGCCTGGTCCTGAATGTCTTACTCTGGAAAATCTCTCTTTTAAGTCAGTGAGAGTTTTGCCTGAATGAAGGCTACAGGATCAAGCCCAAGATGTAGCGAACCATGTTCTTGCTGGCATGAATGATTTCCTTGTGTAGAAGTTAGGGGTGGAAAAGACCCATTAGGTCATCTAGCGAATCTCCCCGATAGGTAATAATGATGCTTGAATGATAGAAGATGTAGTACTGTAAGCAAGCTTTAGTCTTTTATGTGAGAAACTTAGAAGAAATGCTTTGTGCTGGATTAATAATAAAATATGCCTACATGACTTTTGCAGTAACTGGTATTTTTCTTGTTCTAAATATTCACATTTACTGAACTGTAATGCCCACTCTGAGCTTGACAGTTAGGTCTTTCTAGATGGCTCTAGCAACTTTAGTGTTTACACTTTTTTTTTTGAAATGCAAGTGAAGTTGAAAGGATTTTTAAAGAGTACAACTCTAGCTAATTTATTTGACACATATGCTAAAGAAATCTACCAGTTTCTTCAAATGCATTGCCTCTTAGCTGAACACAGATTGACCAAGGAAATGCATAGCTTGGTTTCATTTTGCAGCAACACAGATAAATTGTTTCATTTAAAACATTATATTAATTTGTTTGACATTCCATGTTAAACTACTGTTGTGTTCAACTTCATTGCATGTATGCAACCATAGTCCATCGGATCATGTTGTCTGGAGAACATTAGTCAATAAAGTTTTAATTTAGTATAAATATATTTTCTAATTGTCTTTTACTGTTTTGTATGTCCATGTATCTTTTGTTTCAGTCTTATAATCCAAACTCCTTCCTCCCCTCTTCGTTTTTCCCCACAGTCACTCTGCATTTCAGCAGTATTCTTGATTTAATCCATCTAGATTTACTTTGAACTGAAATTTCATAGGGCCAGATTCAGATACCCTCACAACACTGGAAAAACAAACATCATTTGTGCCACTCCTGCAGCAAAGTTTTACTCTGCATGAACTACTGTAATTCAAATCTTGCCATGAGCATCAGAGAATATATACTGATTTGCAAACTATTATAAAAAAGATAGTAGTAAGATGCTACCGCATAATTTTTCAAACAATGTGGAAATTCAAATCCAGCCTAGATTCAATGTTATTAAATCTTTGCCTCTAGTTTATGTTTCCCCATTTAATCAGATTGCTTGACTGACAGTCAGTTTCAGTTTCTGGAATGAAATCCTTGTTCCTTCAGAGTCAATGGGAGAAAGCTACTGATTTTGGTAAGGCAGGAATTTCACGTACTGTTTACTGCTTCACCATTGATGTTCCCACCATTAATGAAGACATACAGTGCTTGGCCTTCCAGCATTGGACTCTAAAGGAAAGATGGTTCAATTCCTTTTTTGTTTGAAAAAAAACAAAATATAATGGTCATGCAGTTACCGTACAGCTTTCTACTTTCAAATTTGCTTGTCATTTAAAGTCCAAATTCTTCCCCCTCCTATCACTAAATAAAGAGAAAAATAAGCAGGACAGTGGTGGTGGATTTACAGCTCTGACAGATAGTACACAAGCACAAGGAGTGACTCCTTGAAGTGTTCCTCGAATAATAACGAGTCATACTTGTCCTAGTTCGTCTGTACAAAGGGAAGGGCATTCCAAGCATTTTGTGAGGGTCGTGCCCTTGGAAAGGTGGGTACAGAAACTTCCGGAGAAGGGCTCACCCTGAGACAAAATCTGGTGTCTCCTAGACAAGCTGGTACGTCCCAAGCTATGGGCTCTGTTCCTCAGGGCATCTTGAACAACAGATATAAATTAGTGCTTCAGTGCCAAGGCTCTCCCAGTGATTTTTTGGTGGTGATGCACATGTGCATGTGTAGGGTAAAGAGATTCTATGGGTCGTTTCTCCCACCTAGATATATTTCTGTGGAGTGTATTTCTTAACATGCTTCATCATATGGCTATAACTTTGTCTGCCATTCCTCCAATTCTTTATACTCTTTCTCCTACTGCATCTCCGCAGCAGCAGTTGCATGGTCTGCAACTGACAAAAAATAACCTGTGATACAATGCTAGTGCACATTTCTCAGCCTCTGTAGGAGGATATGTTAGATATTTAATTCAAACTGGAGAAGATAGATACAGTAAAAACACACACCTCTGAAGGCAATTAAAACAAAAGCAGGGTTACAAACAAAACAGCAAGAAACCCCAGATTCAAAACCTGTTAAGTATTAAAAATCTTTGTTGATGTTTTGTGCAGAAGTATTTTGAAAAAAGGCAACTTCGTCCTAAGGCCCCCACCCTGCACCAGTAATTTGAAATGTTTGTAAAGAGTAAAGTTAGAAGGACAAGTTACAGACAGCCTAAAATCTATATGCAGATCATGTAATTTCAAGTTGTTTTAAATACAGTGAGCACACGCTGAAGGTTATTTCCTAACATAGAAGTGAAATTTCCATATTTAAAGTGGACACTACAGTAGTAGTTTGAGAACTGGAACAAACTTTGTGAGTGTAGCTGTCACACCCCCTGAAATAAGTCATTTTTAAATGATGTACTTGTCTCACTGTTCCAGAACCATAGCATCACCGGCTCGACCGCGCTTTACCGCTGTGCTGGTGTTCCCCTCAGAATTTCTCTGCAGCTTGGCATTGATTCAAGAAAAAAAATTCTGGTGTGAGGGGTAGAGTTTTGCAACTCAGACCTGGCAGTCGATCCAGATCTGAAGTTACCTTGACTGGTTAATGTGGAGTTCTGGGCATGTCAGATCAAAACTTAGTCCAGTTTTGGTAGTGGCTGTTTCTACCCCACTGGGTCAGGACTGCTTTTAATTCTTCTTGTAATTCCTCCACGATTGCTGCTGCTCCCTTTTCCAGAAATGAAACAAAATAGTCCAGAAAATCGGGTTTACCTGCCTTCTGTAAAAATTTTTCTTCTCTATTACTAATGCAAACCTGGCAGGACTGGGCTATCTGCTGAGCTCATGGACTACTCCTGATAGACTGTATTTTTTTAATGCACTGTATTATAAAAATGGTCAGAGTGACCATCATCTCCTTGAAGATGTCTTCCTTTCCCTCTCACGCTATTCACTCCATCCATTTGCAGCCAGATCTGCTAGAGGACTCTGATGACTAAGGTGGGGTGCATGGCCCTTGAGGATTTCTCTAGCAAAGAAAGCAATTCTCTGGTGATACAGAGCTGTTAAAGCTACTTCTGCATTACTTTCCTTTCTAATGCCAACATAGGCAATAAGGTCAGAAACATAATCCATGTCTGAGAAACCACTAACTAGACATATTCTCTGGCCCAGTCCCTTGAAACTGTGCAAGGGTCCTCCATTTTATTCTAATTTATTCTGACACAAAGGCTCCAGAAGGCTGTAAGATCAGCTCTGCAAGAGATGACTGCCCTTCCCTGACTTTAAGCACGTGCTTTTGACTCTGCCCAAGGACATATTCACACCCAGACTCTGTCAGTCCTGGAAAAGTGTGTCAGATGAAAATTACATGATGCTAACACATCACTAGATTGAAACAGGAAGAGCTTATTGGTTCCTGTACTTATTTAAAAGGTATTTTGATAGACTCAAAAAAGAATGCTTGCCTTACATACTTCCTAATTTACAGCACTACCAGTAGACCCTATGTAGCAATACAGACACCGTGCATGTATACATGGTAAGCGTTATCTATGGGTACTATGTCTAGAAACAGTTTAAATAGATACAGCTCTCAGTAATCTGGTAAAACCCAACCGCCTCCAAAATGGCTGTCCTCACTCTTTTCTCATGGCAGCCAAAATGCTACATCCGGCTTACTGGCTTGCTGGAATTTGCAATGCAAAGGCACCTTGGGCAAAGACGGACATGTTTTTACAGTGATGCTTTTGCAGTAATTCCTTTTAAGTGCTGAAGAAGCACAGTGCTAGGAGCTAGGGCAGAGGGTCTGGGATAGGCTGTACTGGGTGAGTAATACACAGTAAAGGGAGTCAACCCGTCAAAAGTAATGGCTTTGTGGTGACTGTGGACTCTCCCATCACTTAAAAAGACAGGGGCTCTCCTACTATGTTGAGGAAATGTGCATAACAAAATGAGACATGTGAACTTAGACTAGTATAAAAGGGAAAATGTTCAGACATTTAAATTGCTCCTTGAAGCAAAACTAGACCGCAGCTGCATACTTCCCATTAGAACTGACAGCAAATACCCACATGAGTTCCAAGGTTTCAGTCATTTAAATCAATGTAAAAGTTCCTCTCAATTTCAGACATAAGCAGATTGGATCCAGAAAGAGATATTATGGCATCTAATTTGCATTGATATAACTGCAAAGGGAAAGCATATGGGTATAAGCTACTGAGTCTTGAATGGTGACCGCTTGAATGTGTGTAATCATACTATTTCCTCACAACTTTCTTCTTAGCATAACTCAGTGCAGAGGCAAGTTTATGAAAAGTAATCTAAGGGTTTGCTTGTTTTACAAACAGATGTGAACTCTGTAAATGTCACGAAATATGTTTATGTGATGTCCGTATCAAATTTACACAGGACTGCATAAGGGAGTGTAGGGTGCTGTATAACATGCTTGTAGCTCTGCTGGGTTTGGCAGCTGAGGAATGTATGTTCACTTTGCCTCTGCTCATCTTTGTTAGAAAGTTGTTCACGTCGCAAACACCTGAGCAGTTTTTCCATATTGCTGAACGCGCCTCTGTTCTCAATAGCTCTTCCGTGAGCTTTTCTTGCGTAGGAGTCCTTGCACCCTCCTCTTCCTGCTTCTTTTTCCATCTACAATATAAGCTCTGTAGGGGAAACCATAAGCAACCCCAAATATGTAAGGAGATACAATGACAATTGATAGCAAAAGAGTGCAATCACGGAATATGCAGTAGTTCTCTGTTACACGTCTGCAACTAACTGAATAGGAAAACAGCATGGAAAATAGTTTAAGGGATTAGAAAACCCTCTGGATACTTTAGCATCTTAAAGCCACTGGTCCTTGCTGAAACACGCATTTTCAGTCTCAGCTTCTGCTGAGTCATAGAGTTTGCTGCCTTTGAAGGTTGAAGTAGCTTGGCTCAAAATTGAAGTTGTTCTGGAAATGTTCAAAACTCACTAATGACCGCATTTGCATAGTGTTCTCAGTGGTATTTACATATAATAGGACACCCTCCACAGGGAGGCCTCTTCAAAACACAGGCGCTGCTCACACTTCGAATTTCCCTAGTTTTTATCTATGCATCATTACTTCAAAGTGTTTCGCTGGGAGTACTCTGCCATATATTTGGGACACTCACCACTGTTGTTTGGAAGCTGAATATATAGCCAACTGTAAGATTGTCGCCTGTGTTTTGTGTGTGCAGGCGAAGAAGTATTACTCAGGCAAGAATTCTACCTGGTCTGACCTGGTGTTCTTCTGTTGAGGACAAGGAGTTTCAGTTGAGTGACATGAGATGAAAACCCTGCTCCAAGCTTTACTTCGTACCTTCTTTCATTCAAGTCCCTGTTGGTTTATTTCAGGAGCACACAGAGGATCCAACCGTGAACCCGTGCAACTTGCTGAGGTCTAGGACAATCTCTGAGGAATTTCCTCTGCCTCCATCTTGGTTGTTGGAACCCCCCAGCTCTGTGGACTCTGAACTGACTATAGTGCTCAATCCCTCAGTGGTGTAGTGGATGTTCAATTAGTGCTGTCAAAGGGTGTGCAAGTAGAGAAAGTGGGTCTGGATTGTTTCCCGTCGGATTTCCTGTAGAATCAAGGCAAACTAGTCAATCACTGTTCCTTGTCCTGAAAAGTCTAACTGTAAGGGTGTGAAGGCATTTCTGCATGGATGATAGTGATAACTGTAGAAATTAATCCCTCACCCATCCTGTCCAGGGCTTCGGGTGGAGCTGTAATATCCTGTTAACGTCCTTCGTCATCCCCACTCCTCCCATGCGGCCATCTTCTCCCACTGCCTGCTTCTTTTCTGCATATCACTTATGCAGCAGGTCTTTAATGTTTTGTACTGAAAAAGCTTTCTTTAGTCATTATTTTTTTCCTTGCATCACGTTGTAAGGAACACTTAGGTATCTTAGAATATCCTGCTCCTTTAAATATCTGTTAATTAACAAGCTGGTGTTTCTCCTGCTTCATTCATTCAGAATGAGTGAATTCATGCTATTAATTTCACTCAGAATGAATCTCACAGGTGTTAATTACTATAACTAAGTTTTGGCTGAGAGCTTAGAAAGTAACTTTGTATCTTATCTCATAGAATTCCACATTTGCTTCAATCACTCTCTTTTTGGTACTGTTTTATAATTGAGGAAGACAGCAGAGGAACTCAGGATGCTAGTTATCTACCTTAACCAGATGCAGGGAAAGTGTAAAGACATGGAGTCTGTCCAAAGCTTCCTCCCACCTTAGTCCCAAAGGGACTTAAAGCTAGGCTTCTACTAATGATTATGTATGTTATATAAATAATAATACCTGGAGTCACACTGATACAGCACTTTTCATCTTCAAAGTACTTTGAAAACCCTGTATAATTAGTGTGCTATGGAGTCATCTCTTATGATACTGCATGAACTCCAGTACTACCCACTGTGGGAGCCAAAAAGGGAATCTGAACAGCCGTAGAAATTATACATAACCTCCATTATCACTACAAGATGAAATCAAAAATGCTGAACAAGGGTGTTTTAGTACTTCATGCAGGAGGAGGATCCACAGCTAGCAGGAAGCCAGTCTCCTTAAGATAAGGAAACAGGAATGTTTTCTTTGCTGGTAGTCTACTACTTCAGATCTCTAAACAGTTTTTACCTTGAACTGTGTCTCAATCAAGCTGGCAGCAGATCACAGGTAGATTATCTCATTGTATGGAGTCTTCATCTTCATGCAACTAGAATACATCCATCTTTATTTTATTAAAAAAGCTTTAGTTTGATGGAGCCAAAAGGAGTGCAGACATAATAAATATAACATTAAATAGGTTTCTACAGACTTTAGTGAGACTCCAGGGGAGCAACTTATCTGGAGTACACCATCGGCAATTGACAATCCAGCTGAGTACAATTTAAAGATTATAGTCTTTTCCAAGTATTTCCAGCATGCTTACAACAGGTCCTTGTGAATGTTCAGGAGCTTGCACTTTAAACCAGTTTGGCGTTTGCTGGAGATTATCATCCCAACATAAATTTGCAAACAGCCTTTTCAAAACTACACCATTAAGAAAAGAGAAGGAAAAAAAGAGCAGTAGCAGCCCGTTCAGTCTGTCTGACAAATATAACAGCGCAGAGGAACAGAACATTTTGGATAAAGAAAACTCAGAGTATTTCTGAACTTTAATAATTTCTGTCTTCCCCAGACTTGTACACTGACTAGCGTATGTTTTCTCAGCAGAAAGGCTAATGTGTTTTATTTGCCTTTTCCAAAAAAATTTTTCTTGTAGAGATTTAACAGGGCGAATGGATACACTTTTAAACCGTAGTATATATTAATGGTCATCTGAAGAATAATCTTGAGACTAGATTTCAAAAGTTGTGATCAGGCAGAAGTAACTCTGCTTCCCACACAGTTAATGGACACATGCGTCCACATGCCTTGATTTTTGCTTTATTTTAAGATCAGCATTTTTTAAAAAAAATTATGTTCTTCCCTGTTATATTTAAATATCACACAAAACCATTAACATAACTATATGTCAGAATCAGGTTTTTACTGATTAGTGATGGTTTGGACTCAGTCTTTTTGCTTTTATTTTTACTGCTTATTCCACCTGCTTTACGTGCAACATATTATCTCTCTGTGTTGTATTCCGCATATTTTTAGCTACTCATGTGCTACTTAGGGAAAAGTCAGCAGATGGCCTCCAGAATATGAGAGGTACCTCCTAAAGCTTCCTTTTCTCTTTCCCATGGTGAATCAGGACAGTTTCATTAGCACGGCCGCAACAACCAGCTATCTGCAAATAACAAATAATCCTTTGGAAAAGCAGCAAAGCAAGAATAGGGCCGGGGAAGAGCAGCAGGATGAATCATTTGGGCAGTCCTTCCACATTTAAAGCAACCACAGCAATCTCAGTTCTTTAGCAAGAGAAGTTAGCCTTCCACGCCAGCTATTTTTACAGTGGTGGAGCTGCAGGTCTCGGAGCAGGAGGAAGGAAAGGGAGTGGCTAGGCACAGCTACATGAGAAGCGGTGTAGGAAAAAAAGTTGACAACTGGGAAACGGATGTTTGAAAAGAAAGAGTTGCGCTACAGTTGGTGTTCTGTGATCTTCCCATATGCAACAATAAAGGAATGTTGAATTTGAGATTACAGTGTAGAAGGTGTTGGAGGTGAGAAACTTGGACCTTAAGAGTCCCCAGAAACTCATGAGGTTTCTCTGGGCCTGATAGTGCACTCTTTTGAAACTTATGATGAATACAAGTCTCAGCAGATGAATGCAGCTTGCTTCACAGTTCTGTGGAGCAGTATAGAGCCATGCTGAGGGGTACTGTCCAGTTCAAGGGTATGCGGAGGACGCTTACTCTCCTTTTTTTCTTTTTTTTCCAGATTCAGACTTCGCATTTTCAAAACCATTTGCACAGCTGTGTTTTCCCACTGTCACTCCCTGTTGGACCCCTGGTTGGCCCTGCTTTGTTTGTTGTTTATCTGTCATTGCTTCCTTTCTTTTCCTCCACTCAGGGGTCAGGTATACCCTGCGTGGCTGAGCATGGTACAACTCTCCAGAGGTACGGCCAGCCCTTGGACTATGGGCAATATTTCTACATCCTAGCGACGCTGCGGCTGACTCAATGCGCCCACAGAGAAGGTGATGTTACTGGCCGAGGCTGAGCACCACAGCTGTGTGGCTGCACCGCTTCTGGAGCTGTCACACCCTGCAGCCCTGAGTCACCTGCAGACGCTGGCCCAGGCTGCTGCTGGCTCAGAGATGGGCAATCTCAGAGAACAGCATCCAGGCGCTGCGCACACCAGACTTGCTACTCCTTCTTCCACGCTACTCCTTCTCTTAGGTTGTACTCAGGCTCTGGGATCCTGTCTGTGCTGTGTGGCATCTCACCTTTAAATGCCACCAGCCCTTCTCTTCTTTGTTGTGTTTTCCATTGCTCTGGGCCGTGCTCAGACAAGCTTTTCAAACTGCCAGCTTTTCAGGCAGTCCCTGTCAAATGTAAATAGGCCATGGGCAGCAGCATGCAAATTGAGTAATTGATCTGTTAATGGTTAGTTGCATGGGGCACAGGAGGAAGATTCGTTTTGCAGGGTTTTAGAACCAGAGTGTCAGAGAAGTGGTTCTTTTGGCATCTGCTTGCTGTTGAGCCCTTTAATAAATTTACAAGTGAATCAACTGGAAGTCTTATGTGGCTTTCTCTAGGCAACTTTCATCATGAACGTACATATTTCTCGTAGACTTTTTACTTATTTTATTCACTCCTGAAAAACTTAAAACTGACATACATTTTCTAAAATCTTTAGTGAAATTTCTCAGCATGACCTGATGTCACCCTTGACGCTTAACATCTGAACTGGACTTGTCTGAGCCAATAGTAGTGACTGCAGGTCACTGGAAGAAGACTCAGGAAATCTCCAGTCTGTGACTGAATGACCTCGAGTGCAGGATTTCCTTTCTGAAAAATACTGATTGTACTCCTATCTCTTATCTGCCTTATATATGGAAATTGTAAGGTTTGGGGACAAGAAGATGACTAGTGTTATGCAAAACTAGGCTTAGCTGAGCCATAGGGAGAGCACACATTTGGAGAAGGGATGCAGTCATTGCTCTGGGCTGTTGCCATGGTCCTCACCGCAGGAAGATCTGGCCTGCTGAACAGACAGTTCCTGCAGAGATTTCATGTGTAAAACAGTATTCTAGAGCAAGATCGAATCACTAATAATTTAAAACAAACCTCGCTGTAACCTAGTGTCTCAGGAGCAGATGCATGACTCTGTCTGTTCTCTGTGCACTGCAGATGGAGCAGGCAGCTGAGCACCTTGTCTGCCATCCCTACGGACGGCACCATCATTTGTCTGTCAAAAGCGTGTAGAAAGAAATTCAACAACCAGGAAACCCTGGTACACTTGACTACAATTGTTCAGAAAGTTTTCTCTTTTCCATAGGCATTTAATTTCGCAGGATCAAAAAGGAAAGTGGAATTCAGTGGAATTCCAACTTAAAATGTTCGTGAAAAAGGAAGCATGCTCATTTGGAAAAGCTACTCCAGGTCTTTGCAGCAGCTGCTGTCTGGACTAAGCTCTTCTGGCTGGGTTCCAGGCTACTTTAAAGGTTCCATGATGCACCATGGCCAGCCCTCTTGCTGTTCCCATGGTGCATCCTGGAAAATCCAAAACATGTTGCACCAGAGGAAATATTCTTTTCCATTCATGAATATTCGCAAATACTTAAAATCCAACCGGCTCATAGAACCTGATATGTAAAATATCCTGCAAGTTCTTTTCATTAAATGCCCCAATTAACTTATAATCCTAATCAAGATGTTTCATGTTTAAGGCTGGTGACTTAAAGTAAGCAGAAAGGGGCACAAGGTGAAACAATTTCAGACAGAAACTGTCTGCCGTTCGGATTCATGACATCTTTTGCTTACTGAGATTTTACCACGACACAGACAAACAAAACTCATCATCAAAAGACACGAACAAAAAAAGCAGTAAAGTAATTTCTAATATTGCTTCATTTTTAAACATTATTGCACATAGCGGTTTTCGTGGTGGGTGCCAGGCTCACCACAGGTAAGTCGATGAGAATCTTGTGTCCCCACGGAGAATCTGATTGAAGGGAAAGCAAGCGGCTGAAGTGCAAAAAAAAAAAAAGGAAACAGGTCTAACTCCTGCTGGGAACTCCTGCTGCAGGGTGGGGAGGCTTGGCGGTGATGCTTACGTGCCTGAAACCTCGCCAGCATTGGTCATCTGGTTGCTCCTGCACTTGATGAATCGACTGTCAGAATCCCTCCTGCGCATACCTTTTCTCGACGCTTCGGGTGAGCGTTACCTCAGTCTATTTTTAACAGCTACACTTTCCATGATTAGATTTTAATGCTATTTATTTATTTAAACTGAACCAAACAATTCCGCATAAGCTGAGCATTCCAGTGGGCATCATGCTCGGCCACGCAGAGGAGTCTAAATCTAGTTTAAATTACATTCCTTGAATGGTAGAAAAAGCTGGATCATGTGCCGAAGCTTGGTGAGGAATAACAGAGTCACTCTTTCATAGATTGCAAAAACTTTATTAAGGACAGATAAACAGGTTAAAGGTCTCTCAATGACGGCACTGTCTATACATAGCAATTACCCCTCGCTTTTTCCCGTCCCTGCTCTTAGTTGGAGGTGTAGTGTTTACAGTCTCATCATCTGCCATAATGGAGCCAGGCTCTCTACGTGTTCACTGAAGTTAAAGGGAATGAAAGGCTTGGGATAGTTAGAACATCTTACTCAGTTATGTCCTTGCAGACATCTGGGAGTGTGAGGCTTTTTGGTCCCTCCCTCCTGTACAGGTAGCTAAGGCACGTGTGAAAATTAGGCATCTCTCAAAAACACCTTTTCCGAGACAAAGAGAACATCTCCCCAGTTCTGTGGCATCGCTGCTTCTGAGGCTTTGTGCTAGGCTTCCAAGGCTTCCTGGTAGGAAGGGAGAGTGTGCTTACCATTTGCATCTCCATGTTAATAAATTAAATTGCTTGTGTTAAAATTAGCAGTGGGCAAACTGTTTCAGTTAAAACAAGAATTGTCCTGGATTGGTGCCAATCCCCAAACTAAATTCAAGCCAATTTTATTTTTAAGATTTAAAAGTAATAAAAAGTAACAAGCATGCAATGTGTATATAGACATACACACAGCGAATAGCTCAGGGATTAGAAAAAGATGTATTTCACATCTGGAGCCCCAGTTTTGCACATGCATATGCATGCAAGTAACTTTACTCACGTGGATTATCCCCTGGTGCCATGCACTATTTCCTGTCTAATCAGGCAGCAACACATACAAAAGGCTTTAACGCATAAGAGTGCTACAACCTGCAGAACATCACCACTTGATGCACCAAGTGAAGAAAACTGACACTTGTTAACAGGACAAAGCTGGCACCAATTAAACCACGTCCAGCACATCCACTCCACTTGCTGGAAGCAGCGTCATCCCCAAGTGTTGTGTTAGGGAGTACAGCCAGCCCTGCCTACAGCAGGATGTGGCTTCCAAATATCACGCGTTGCATATAATATATTGCGTAAACTGAAGGGGAGGGATGAAGGGTGGAAGGGATGAGGCTCCACTGGGCTGTTGCCTCAGAGAGGAAGAGGGTGTACTTGGGGAGCACGGGGGTTACTTCGAGGAGCAGGGGGAAGGGAGTGTTGTCCACATACATTATTTCACACATCGTAAACTTCATTTCTCAGGGATTTTGTTTTAGCAGCCCAGAAACAGATCATTCCCGTGTGAGGTTTCACAGCACCAAACTGTGAACATAAGGGTTGGGGGGGGTTGTTTGGATTTTTTGTTTTCGTCTTCAACTGCTTCAGGGTGTGTGGATGTGTCTGTGCTCTGCAATTGTGTGCATGTGTGACAGTCATGTGTGAGGGTGTGAGGATGCCTATCATAAGTTTAGACTGTCTGCCTAGACTTTAATGAAAATAGTTTCGATGCTTATGCAGCTCTGACCCGGCCTGTGGAGAATGACACATGGTGCCACCCAGCACAGCCAGACGTCTTCTCACTCCTGTATGACTTCTCTTCCTAGGAACAGGTCAGCAAGGACATTGCCCAGAGCATACCCTGACCTCTCAGGAAAATAGACATATCTTTTTATTTACAGGTTCAGAAACCCTTTCACTACGATTGCTATCTTGTATTTCCACCAGACTTGTGGCTCTCCACAGCTCCTGCTTAGATGTATCTTCTAGAGTGGTAATGTGTCTTTATAGACACCTTCTTTCAAATTTCAAATTCCTTGTGAGCATCCTTCACATATTCCTGTTGTTCTAAGAATACTAGGGTAACAATTTGGCTCTGTATCTATGTGTGGATGAGCAATGGAGCCTGCTAGAAGGGGCAACTAAAGATACACTTCTAACTGTTGGATTTGAATGGTAAATGTCTTGAAAGTGCTGACACTCATTAAAAGTGTTTTCCTGGCTGTAAGGGAGGACTGGATGAACTACTTGAAGCTCCTGTAAATATTGGCAAATCATCTTGGTACCAGCTATACAGGAGTGAGAACATTCAGGGACGAGCTCCCAGTGGTAAAAGAACAGGAACCTCTAGTTTGGCTTCAGGTGTGGATGATGCCTTGATATCCTGTGGCTCAAATCCTAGTATATCGGGTTGCCAGATTATTCTAAACATATTATCTGCCTCTGTACACTTACCGCTGTGAAACAGTCAATACTATGAAGCAGCTTCTTCTTGAACAGCTCTCACCCTGCTTTAGTATGCACAATGTATGTTGAACATAAGACGTTTTTGTCCAAAAAGTAATGAAACACAGTAAAACTGCAGGAGAACAACTCATAAAATGAAATTAAAATGCTGCCTGAGGACCTCCCTGGAACTAACGGAGTTACAAACACTGCAAATGTGTATTAATTGGGCCATATGGTCCAGTATTTAAGCAAAGGCATGTATTTTGTTGGGACAGAGTGTTCAGGAGAGGCTTTAGGTCAAACTCTTCATGGCTTTGATTAAATTTGTGTTCAGCTGATGGAAATGTTTACCTTACAATAAACCTGAAAGACTGTCCTGCACAGAAATGACACACAAGAGTCCATCATTGTGCAGCTCCGTAAAATCAGCTGCAATACCTGTATGTGTTTTGTTACCCCCAAGTGCCTTGCAAAAGACCTCTGAACAGGCCTCTGAAGCATTGCCCAGAATAAAGGGTGGTACAGGATTTATCTCTCTTGATGCACGCATGCAGAGGAAGAAGGCTTCCAGAAGCCTGCTGGCCACCAGCTGCTGTGCCACATCTCTGATGGCCTCTGCACAAGGCAAGCCATCATATTGCAGCCCCTGCATGCTGTATCCCCCATCTCATTGTTTTGTGGACTGTGGGACCCTCCCACAGCAGCAGTGGGACAGCATGAGTTGCCCTTCTGTTTGGTCTTCTGTGACAAAGATCAGACAAGAGCAGTGAGAAAGACCATCTGCACCAGCCCAGGCAGCAAATAGGTCTAAACTGAGCAATTCAGCATGGAAGCCCTTATGCTGCCTGTGAATGAAGGCAGATTGGGGAGTAGCAAGGGGAAGGCTGTTGCAGGTTGAACCCATGAACTGCACTCACTCCCCAATACTGTTAACCCCAGGGTGAGCAGGTTCCTTTACACTTATGATAGATATGTGTTTCCTATTGTATTTGATGCCATGTACACATGGGAGACCATAGTTCCTATTTTTATGAGTATACTTGACCCAGGAGAAGCTAAGCCTATCAGGATCTTTTTCTTTTATCTCTGCAAAAACAAGAATTATAGCTATTTAACTTAGGTTCATTAGTGACTCACTGTGTTATTCGTTTAATACGTTTCACACGGACAATGTTGCATCTCTTTTCAATAAGTAATTTAAAAGACCTGTTCATGACATGCAAGACACAAACAGTCTGTCTGTGAGCCACTGTCTTATGTCTTGATCAACTCTGTCACATTTTCTTGTTTTTAAATTCCTCATCTTAAAAATATGAGTCAACATAAATTGCTTCGAATCTGTGTTACCTTATTAACCAATGGCGGGTGACTCTACCCATAAAATATTTACATAGACAACAGTCTTGTGCTAGTAATGTATTTTCACATTACTTAGTAATTTAAAACATGTCAACTCCTTCCAAATAGTAGAAACAATCCAAACATGGAACTGGTGTTGACCTTAAAAGGCTGCTCCTCTTTATTTTAAGTCAAGCAACAATCATTACCACAGATTATCACTGTGCATTCTTCATACAAATCGTTATCAGCAATGCCCCCAAATATAACTCTAAATGATAAGGAAAGCAGTAGATGGGAAGGGATGATGCTACATCAACAGCATGTCCTTTAAGGGAGCTTGTGGAAGGCTGCATGGAAAATAAAACATTTTAATATTAATGAGGTAAATCAATGACTTCTATATTTGGCCGTTTTATAAAGTTAATGAATTGTGTATTTGACTATCTGAATCTGCATCTGATCTTTCTTTGCATCATGAATGTACATGAGTATGCAAATGCATTTATTTATATTGACTATATGTATACATGTGCATGAATGTGTTTTCTATATTGTGTATGTGCATTTGATATAGCTTTTTGGCTTCTTTTTTCTAATTTCAATGTCCTGTTTCTTAATCTGTTAGTAGAGGAGCAGACGATGGAATAGGAAGAAGGGCATTTAGTGTGTGATGTGGAGTACAGCATGTACTATAAGCTTCTGGTAAACTAGACTGGGAAAAATCCTGTCTTGTTTTTTCCCAGGGCAATCAATAGAATGGAATTTTGGCTTGCCAAGCCACAGTACATTGACATGGTATGAGCTAAAGCTGGTAAAAGAATAGATATCTTTAATGTACTCATTTATCCTGTGAATGTTCATATTATACGTGATATTTTCAGTGTGTTCAGCAGCAAAGGGTGGTAGTCCCCATGTTGCATAATAGACGACATGTGTCTGCTTTGGCAGATACTTAGCCCATTCAGCCAATTAACTAATTAAAATGCTTTACTTAAAAAAAAAAAGAAAAAGAAAGAAAACCAGCAAAAATTAACAACAGTCTACCCCTTTACTTCTTCTCCCTGTATCTCTGAGCCCTTTTCCAAGGTAAGCAGTGTAACTTGGAATGTTGTCCATTAAAGGTCATCTCTTAATCACATTGTTCCCTGCAGACTGGAGCAGATCAGAGAAACAATAAAACCTCTGTCATGTACAGGACAGAAAACCTGATGGCAAAATGATCGTCAGGGGCCAGGCAGGTATGGAGGATTTTGGGGGCAGTTTTTGTGATCTTACTAATTGTTCTGCTACTGTACTATAAATAACAAACTGCTAAGATTGTTACATATTTTTAGATTGAGGAAAAAAAAGCCCTTTATATTTTTTTTTCACCTTTATCTCTGTATTTCAGCTGTAGTGGTATGGGAATTAAATACAGTCTTTTCTAGAGGACATGCAATATTTCAGAGAATTAATATCAATATCTAAAGCTGTAGGGGCTGTGAAAATGTTCGGTTTGGCTTTTGGGTTTTTTTTCCTTTTCAATATTCCATTATTAGTCAGTCTTCTGCTGTTTTTTGTCTTGATAAGATAGCCTATTGAAGAATTGAAATGTATGAAAAGATTCATATCGAATTCAAAGGTTTTTGAAATAAGCAGAGACACCGTAAGGTAAAGTTCACACGGTCTGTCCTATGATAACGCAAGTCCACTCACACTGAAACCTAATAGCAGGGCAGGATGCTTGATGGCAATAGGGAGAGGGAAGAAGGGGATAGGAAGGTGTCTGCAGTGATTTATTAAAAATACCATTAGGTGACGAAAAGGCAGAGAGCAGCACAGTCCTCTCAAGTGGAGCGGTGTAAGCCTCTGAGATGAGAACAAAGACACTCACCTCTAGCCCATACCAGGGCCAGAGGGATGGAGGTAACTCACATGGGGTCTGTGAGGTGAAGGGGGAAAGAGATGCAAAAAAGGCCTACTGATTTCATTGAACTACCCCTAAACTACCTTCTGCCACTTGAATGGCAGGGATTCTGAGCAACCCTCAGTAGAGACTTGCAGTTGCAGAGTCCAGATAGTGGGAACAAGACAGCTCCCGAGAGCTTCTGGGACAATCTACATCTATCTGACGTCGAATGATTTACTACTGGACCTTAGAAGCCCCATGACGGCAATACCACTGGAGCAGGGACACTGTGACAGTGTGCAATTCTTGTGAGTGTTAAAGTTGATGTTTGCAGAGAGGGAGCTCTGCACAGTGATGAGCTGTCCTAAAGAAACTCTATCTGAAATGGTCATGCTTGAGGTAGGAATACGGCAGAATAATTGCCTTAGCTGATTTGTCTTTTATTCTTCCTAGTCAACCATCCTACTTGTAATGCAGACAAAATTCCTACATTCAGTGAAGTGCTGCAGCAAAAGGAATAGTTTTCTATTTCTAAATGTCTTTTGTAGATGTTTCATTTTCAAAGACAAAACGTGGAAAAGGTCTAATTCTTTAGTAAGAACGTAAGCCTGATATTTTACGGAAAGGTATTTTTCCTTTTAGACAACAGTGGGCACACTTTAAAGCGGGCAAGAAAAATTAAAAAGGTTGTAAAAACCCCATAGATGGGGCTAGTCCTTCCCTGAAAATTGAACAAATTTTTAATCTTAGTACATCGATTTTGTACTTCTATTTTTCAAACTATTTTCACGTCTATCAGGGATAGCATTTTTTGCACTGCTAGTAAGTCTTCTGATCTTAGGTTGCAGTTTGGATTATAAGACTAGTGAAGTGTTTAAAGTTAAATATGGAAGGTCTTTGTTGAATACGGTCCTTGGAATGGAACATATGTGGCTGTTCTGATTTTTTAAAAGTAATGTTTGGTTTTAAAATTTGTAATCTAGAAAATCTCACACAGAAATAAAATCCCTCATGGCTTTTTACACAGGTATTGTAAAGATGGTGTTCAGCAGAGGCAGCGGTTAGAGAACAGCATAATAGTTCTAGACCCAGAATAAAGTAGAAATGGTTATTCAGATGGATTTTTTGTAACAGCTAGCAAACATTTTTTGAACACCTACCAGCCTGACAGTTGTGTTCTTCTAAAGCAAGGTACTGTGCTCATCATTCTGAGCCTGTTCCATCTGGTTGCTCTGGGCTTGCCTTGGGTTTGCAAGATATGAGACAACTTTCAACTGGATGCAAATGCAGTAGCACTGAATTCCTAGTACAGTATTTTATTTCAACACGAAAAATCATCACACAGGAAGAAGCCTAGTAAGTCCTTTTCACCATTTGTATCATGGCTCTCCAGTACTAAATTAAGAAGGCCAAAGGCTACCTCTGATTGAACATGGCAAGAGTAAGATGTGGTGTGGTGTAACTGGGAGATTCCCATCTGTGGGGAGTCAGAGTGGTGCAAGGAGGGGAAGCTGGGACACAGGGCAAGGAGTTTGGAGCTTTCTGGAACTTCTGTCGGTCACGTATGATAAATGATTGCAAATTATTATCTATTGCCTTTTCCTCTTCTTACAGGTAGGAATTAAATCCTTCCAGTATATACTGAGTGAAACATGACCCGATAAAGCAGATGCCATTCTCTCCCAAAACATGTGGGGATGAGTATCTGGTTTTCATTACTGACTGAATGGTAAGTGAATGGGTGCTCCCTAAACCAGTCTCAACCCTCTCCTGTTTTCCCTGCTTGATTCCTTCAACTGAAAATCTGGATCTCCTCATACAATCTCCCAGATTTGTTCCAAGTTGCATGAAGAGATATGGCAGAGGCATAAAATATGGAGATAAACAACTTGCCCTAGTCCTTTCTACTGCTCCTAGAAACATCTGTGATATCTTTGTTAAATTTTTTGGAGCTCTGGAATTGTATAAGGTAAAGCTCAACCAGCCATACTGCCTTTTGTTGTCAGTTCTTGAACTGTGGCGGAGTCCCTTGGAAGAAGAACTTTCTGGAGGAGCAGAGTGGTAGCATCAGTGATTAAAACCAAAACCTATGCCAAAAGAGGTAGATGACTAAGGCTGCCAAGTGAAATACTAATACCAGGAAGTAAGGCTGAATTAATTATCTTGCATATACATTACAATTTGAGTTTTGATTATCTGATAATATGTAATCTTTTTAAGAGTATCTCTGCCTGATTCACTGCATCTGATAGGCTGCACTCACATAACATGCTAAACAATGTTCAGCTGCATTCTCCTTGTTCAGTGTGTGGCTGGATGCCTTATTTACTGCATTCCCTTCTAAAATTATAATTATGAATTTCCTCACAGGCTTTGCTGTGGTGCTTGTGGTGGTATCAGAGAGCTTCATAAACTAATTAATGCGTATCTTTGTCAGACTGCTGTGAAATAAACTGGATTTAATTTCATTTAGAGGTGAGAAACCAGAACATGGACAGATTAAGCTAGAATAATCTCTAATTTTACGCATCTGACTAGGGGTATCTAAGACCTGATTCTTAAGCGTTTTGTTTTGTCTGACATTGTGTATATTGAAACACAGCTCCCCTTAGCCTCATTTACACCTAAAAGAGCTTATCAGTTTTCCAAATCACATGATATTCTTCATGAAAAGATAAAGATGGCTACTAACCATCTCTCAAATGGTGAATGATTTGGTCAACTTTAAAAAATTACACAGTAGAAATGTATGAGAAGAGCCTAGTTCCCTAGGCTGATGTCCATCTTGAAGAAGGAACTACTTCTGCAGTCCTTTGTATCATTCGCTACCCATTTTCAACCTCTACAGTGACTGACATTGGTAGAGATCCTTCAACTGAGGTTTTCTTTCCTGCACAGTATTGATGCAGCTCAAGAGGCCATCATTACCATCCTGTACAGGAAAAATAGAGATAATGTGTGATTAAAGTCCATTGCATAATGCATATACATCAAGTTCTAAGTACCTAAAAACTGAGTTTTGTGGTGGATATTGCTGGATAATGGTATACCGGCTCTAGGTATTATAACAAGAGTTGCAGATGCCGCCTTCACAAAGATAACTGATTTCCTAGGGGCTGGTTCCAAAACCCATTTGAAATATATTGAAGCAAACAGTCTTCAATGCATCTTTCTCTTATGTTTGTACCTCAATACAAAGTTTCTTCTGATATAGTATTTGAGGTCCTCACAGCAGAACTGAACACTGCTGGTGTTCTGACTTCCACGTACAGGGCTAGTCTCTGCATAGTTTTATTCATCACTTTAAAGGCATTTTGTATTTAATGGCACAGATTTCCCACCTATGAATGTTGTTCAGGAAGATTCTTGTTCTGCTTGTCAAGAATTTCCAGCATATGATTGTTCTAATCCCAAGGAAAGACCTCAACAGAACTGTTTATGTGCCAAATATTTCTTAGTGGCAAACAAGTAACACAGGACCTTTCATCAATATCTGTCCCTTTTTCTGGAATCATGTCTGGTTTTAGATAAATTATGCATTCTCATATGCTTAAAAAATCTGAATTGCACAGATATAAGGTACTATGTATTTGCAACCATTGGTCATATTATAAGGAAAGGTGTTTTCTCTCCTTTGAAGCTTGAAGTCATTTTACATTAGAGACAGGCAGTTTGCCCTTTTACATGTGAAGACATTGCATTAAAAGAGGGCAATCACATCTCAGCAGCCACACGTGATGTAGAGACATCTAGGGGCAACGACCTTTGGAAATAAATAATAGAGATTAAGGCAGGGAAAGAAGCCTGTGGAGCACCACAGGAAGGGCAGCCCGTGATAACTGCACCAGCACGATACCTACCAGCATGAAGTTGATTGGTCATTATTTTTGAACATGGTTGACCTGGCACTGTGAATTGATATCAGATCAGTGTTTTGGACCATATGGCAAGTATCAGGAATGCTGAAATTGGATTTGCAATTTCATGGAGTTATGGCCTAGAATTTTACCTCATAATTGTTACCACACATGAACTAATATGTATCACTGGTTTAAATCTTCATAGCAACTAGCATACGGTACATAGTGCAAGTGTCCTAGCAAGCTACTGACCCCACAGTCACATCTCAGCAGTCATGTTATGACCCCCTCAGCAGGAACCCTGCCACCATGTCCCAAACTATTTTCCAGTTCTTTATCATCTAAGAAAAAAAAATGCTCACATTGAAGTCTTAGAGCATGTTTCGTTATGTTTGGATTGTTTTGCACATGTTTTGCACATTCGTTATTCCCTTGGGCTAGCCTGTCTCAGTCCATGTAGGACTTTTTTAGTGATTACCAATGCTGTACATTCTGCTTGTGGACAAAAACTTGCAGAGTTACAGAACAGTGACAGAGATGCTCTCAGCTGGATTCAGTCTCAGTTCAAAATCTGCTGCATTTTCACAGAATCACCGAATGGTCAAGGGGACCTGTGGAGGTCATTTGACGCAACCTGCCTGCTCAAGCAGGGTCATCCCAAGACCGTGTCCAGACAGCTTTTTAATATCTCCAAGGATGGAGACTCCACAACCTCTCTGGGCAACCTGTGCCAGCGCTGGGTCAGCCACACATTGAAGAAGTATTTCCTGATGTTCAGAGGCAACGTCTGGTGTTTCAGTTTGTGCCCATTGCCTCTAGTCCTGTCACTGGGCACAACTGAAAAGAGCCTGGCTCCATGCTTTTTGCATCCTCCCTTCAGGTATTTATGTAAACTGATAAGATGCCCCTGAGATTTCTCTTCTCCAGGCCGACAAGTTCCAGCTCCCTCAGCCTCTTCTCATAGGAGACATGCTCTAGACCCTTAATGATATCAGTGGCCCTTTGCTGGACTCTCTCCAGTATGTCCATATCTTGTACTGAGGAGCACAGAACTAGACCCAGTACTCTGCGTGTGACCTCACCAATCCTGTGCAGAGGGGAAAAATCACCTACCTCGAACTGCTCACATCATGCCTCCTAATGCAGCCCAGGATACTGTCAGCCTTCTTTGCAGCAAGAGCATGTTGCTGGCTCATGTTCAACCTGGTGTCCACCAGGACCCTCAGGTTCTTTACTGCAAAGATGCTTTCCAGTCAGACAGCCCCCAATGCGTACTTGTGCATGAGGTTGTTCCTCCCCAGGTGCATGACTTTGCTCTTCGTCTTGAACTTCATGAGGTTCCTGTCGGCCCATTTCTCCAGCCTGTTGTGGTCCCTCTGGACGACAGCATGACAGTCTGGTGTATAAGCCATCCCTCCCAGTTTTGTGTCATCTGGAAACTTGCTGGGGGTACAGTCAGCTGCATCATCCTGGTCATTAATGAAGATGTTAAATAGGATCAGACCCAATATTGACCTCTGGGTTACCCTGCTACTTACTGGCCTCCAACTGGACTTCCTGCCACTGATCACCACTCTCTGGGCCTGGCACTTTAGCCAGTTTTCAATCCACCTCACTGTCTGCTCATCTAACCCATAAGTCGTCAGCTTCTCTGTGAGAATTCCATGGGAATGAGTGCCAAAAGCCTTACTGATGTCAAGGTAGACAATATGCACTGCTTTCCCTTTGTCTATCGAGGCAATCATTTCATCATAGAAGGCTATCAGGTTGGTCAAAGCATGACTTTCCTTTGTGAATCCACGCTGACTATTCCTGATCAACTTCTTCTCCTTCATGTGTCTGGCAATGGTTTCTGGGACTAGCTGCTCCACCACCGTCCCAGGGATCAAAGCGAGGCTGACCATCCTGTAGTTCCCTGGGTCCTCCTTCCTTAAGATAGGAGCAACATTTGCTTTCCTTCTGTCTTTGGGCACTTCTCCCAATCACCATGATCAAGAAAATATTATTGACAATGGATCAAAGTTCACCGAGAATTTTCAACTGCATTTAGCAGATTGTAGCCCCTAGATGAGCACAACTTAATTGTCCAGTTTAATCTCAGTAGCCCTTTATCCCAGTGAAAACAAAGCTGAGGATTTGGGCTGAAATAATACTGCAGTCCACAAAATCAAGCAGATGAAAAGATATTTTTTAAAAAAGGCAAGAATCTTAATGCAACTGCAGAATTGAAATTACTTTGGGCTTTAAATTCCATTGAACTTGATGTTTTTAACATGCTGTCTCGTGCAATTCTGGTGACTACAGTACTGATAGCAAGAATAAAAGCTGGCATTTGTTGTTAAACCTTGAACAAAGTTTGTATTTTCTTTCATGTTTGAACAAATCTCGGTGTTTTTATTAAAATAAATTGATCATGAATGGAGTGTAGGAGCAGATTGTTTTCCAGGTCCTGCTGATTCTGTATTTATTATCAATATTTGCTGAAAGTAATGTAATTCTTGCTGAGCTGTAACCAGAAAATTACTTAACTGTCTAAATATTCACAGCTGTTAGGGAAAAAATTCTAGTTTATTCTGTCTTTTCAGTTCACCATTCTATTGTAGACCTACGTTTGTAATGATAATGTTATTGATCATCTTTTGTTAATACAAGGGATATATTATACTTGAAAGTTTGAGTTTGGTTTTGTCTCATGATTCTTTTGGTTTTCTGAATCTTTTTTTTTTTGCATTGTAAATCCGAGCTGCCTCATGAGATTTCTGTTGTTTATTATGACAATTAAAACAAGCCCTTTTCTCAGTATTTTTGGACATTGGCATTCTTACTTCATACTGGAAATTAAAAAAAAATCTTAGCTATTTTGTCAAAAGTCTACCTGAAGATCCAGTTTAGGCATGTATGACTATACAAAGACATTGGCAGTGAACATGCATCCTCTAGCAGTATCACACATGCTGAATGACTGCATCCAATCTCAATCATCACTTCCACTCCCTCCATGGCTAACTGTTGCAAAATGTTATTGAAGGATTTTTGAATTTTCTAGAAACTTTGCTCTAGCCACTGTTCTCTTTGGTAGGCAAGGTGGTGTCAGAAAGAGATGTGTCCTTTACTGGAGAAAGAACAAAGAGGTCAAAACATACAGTTTAGAGAAAGGAGAACGTTATTTTACTTACAAAAAAACTACCTCAGCCTTGAAAAATTATTTAACGTTTTGTGCAACACAGACTATGTAGGTAAATATATAAATTAATATATGGAGAGGTTTCTAACAGACAAGTATGCTTTGTATTAAATCTTTGTATTAAATTCTTAGTAATCTTCACTGGCAGTTAAGTGTGAAGTTTGAACTTCTACTTTCAAAATACTCTCCTCTACATCACCTAAGCGAGTAAATGCCATACACTTATTTTTGGGAAAAAAGAAATAAATTAAAATATCTTGAATTCTAATTACAGGTTTTTATTTGGCTTATTCAGAGTACTTGGCCAATTCTCAGCTATTCGGGAAAGTAATTATACAAATTTTAGCCACCGTTATGAAGAATCATACCAAAAACTCGTTCTTTACAGTTACTTGGGAGCTATGCTTAAAATGTTAGCATCCAGTCAGCAGAGATAAACTATGCATGTGATTTCGCTGACCAATCTCACAAAAGAAATAGTGAAGAGTCATAAAAAGGTCATAAAACCATCAGGCCATAAAAACATCAAAATTACAAATATATTTTCAGGAATGTTTCAGAAATGTTTTTAAAGAGTAGCTAGGTGCTATGCACTACTAATACATTTTCTTTCCTAAGGATAAATCCATCAATTTTATGGATTGGCGTGTTACGAGCTCCAAGACAGACACTGAGAGTGAGTAGTACTTTACTTCAAAAATAAGTAGCTAAGTGGAATTGCACAGACTGAACAGTTTATTCAGTGAAAGTCAGAGTACTAAAATCTGGCCATTCACGAATTAGGGTCAGATCAAGCCTCCCATTGACCTCAGTGGGAGTTTTGCCATTTGCTTCAATGGAAGAAGGATCAGGCTATCAATGCGTTAAAGTGGTTCAATAGAAAGTGTTATTGAAATGTAAATGTCCATGTTCTCTTAATCTGAACTTCCCATCTCCCTATTCATTGCTGTTTGTAGAGAGTGTTATTATGGACTGTTACTCTGGGACTTGTGCTAAACAAAGATTTTTGTATAATCATACAGGGGAATACAACTACAAATTTTGTGATAAAAATTCTAAGCAAATCTAGTGAGTCTGGTTTGAAGAGCAACCAAGCCTTGCTATATCACTAAGACTGAACAAAGATGAAGTTGTCTGTACTGTTGAGTAAAGCACACTCATTTAATACTTAGTGTGATCTGACCTGGTCAATGTCAGAAAAAAAAAATTCTTCCAGGTATTCAGTTGCCTGGAGACACTAACTGCAATAGTGTCAAGTAACATTTAAAATGACTACAGCTGAAAAAGACTTGTATAGAGAAAACCAAAGTTGGGTTCATGTGTTTGATGTAACTTGCTGCTAGCTTAGTTTCATTCTTTGTGGATCAAATGTCATCAACACAAATGAGTGGATAAACCAGTAAAGATTCAATTTTATTAAGATTAAACCATGCCTCTCTCTTCCTCCTTCCTACCACAAGTCCCCTTCCTACTGCCAATGCCTGGCTTTCTCCTCCTCCTCCCCAGCAATAGTAATTACTAATACCAGACCAGTTGCACTGGGGAGTAGACACATCCTGTTTAGCTTGCTTGAGATCTTGAAAAGCAGTCTAGAGCTCTCAGCTGCAGCCAGCAGGCCAGCATGCATATTTCCTCTAGGCTCAGTCAGAAGAAGTGTACACGCATACACACAGTTGGTTGCTTGCCCAGCCAGGAAATACATACCTTCTAACTGGTGGCTTTGAGGCAATGCATTATCTCAGCCTCCGAGGGGGACAGGTGTCAGCATCACTCTCATTGGGAAAAGACCAAAAGAATTAATTTGTGAGATGTGTGTTATACAGGCCTGAGTCAGCTATTTCCCAATGTTTTGAATACAGCAGCCAAGTCAAAAGAAGAAGGAATCATCGAAAAAATAAAATAAGACTTTAAAATGAAATTGCAACCACTTCGTGGTGTAGTGACGGTAGACAAGAGGTAAATGTATTAGTTTAAACTCTATATTTTCTGCTGACTAGGTAACAAGCTGATAGCATCACTTGGGCATAAGAGTATGGGACACTGCTGGTCAAGTTACAGTTTGTTGCTATTGCATATGTCAATCGTTACAAATTTAGCCTTACTGGCTGCTATGTACTAAGCTAATTAAAAAGGCAATTGGCTTGTTTATTATTATTAAAGCACTAATAATAAGATCTCTTTTTTCCCTATCAGTAATATTCTAATTGCCAAGGACACGTGGCAGGTCACAGTGCCTACTGCTCATTTTGCAGGGACCATAGGTTCCATCCTTACTGTAATACAAAAGACACAGGCTTGATTACTCTCTTGTAACTATCCACATTGTTTAGTTTTTAACCTACATTCTGGCATGGTTTTGGCCCTTGCCCCTCAGATGTGTCCTAGACACAATTTAGGAAGAAGCATGGCCAATCACCTGCTGTTGAGTGGTGTCAGTAAGCTGTATGTCTGTGGCTACCGTGTCCTAGGGTGACAGGGAGGCAGAGGAAGCCAAACAGAAAGCATGCAAATCATGAGCTCACACTTTTGAGGCAAGAGAATGATACCTAAACAGTTTCATTTACTAAGCTAGATTTACAGTATGAATTCCCACTGTCATGATACATGTAATTGCCATTAGAACAATTCTTGGTCTTGCAATGCCAATAGCACTGTGCAACGAAGGAGGAGACATAGAGCTCGGAAGAGTTTCCCCACAGCTGTTTAAAAGAACATGTTAACGCTACTTACAGTATCTTGTACCTTTGGTCATAAGTCAGTTGGATTTTTTACAGCTGAAGAGGATTGTAAGTGCATGAAAGTGGTGGAATTGCTCTAGAAGATGCAAAAGATCCTGAATGGCCCTGGGTCTCAGTGACGTTTAGAAGGGATGTGACGTTTCATGCACTTCAATTCAGTACATATTATTAAACTGGAAGAATCGTCAGGGGACCTTTGGGTGGCATTGAGCTATTAGGGAGAGATTAGAGTCAGGTCACTTCGCAAAACAGCAAGATGAGCATCATGGGAACAGAAGTATGATTTTCTCCCAAATTCTTACTTTTCAAAGTGATGCATACATACCTGTATGCTTGCACCTATGAGTTACAGAGTAACATCTTTCACCACCACTTGTTTTAGACACTAGTTGCAGTAATTTTCTCACTAGCAAAACTCTTCCTAAGGTCCAGCATGGGTCCACGAGTCTGAGAGGAGTGCTACTTCCACTCTTATTAAAACACTGTTTGCAAGCCCTGCAAGCACCTGTGCTTGTCTTGGAGGACTTGCCATTGAGTAACTGCTGAGCAGGCTTAGCTCTGCTTAATGATATGCAGCATGATCACAGTCGAGGTGATGTAGCACCTAGTCAAGAGAATAAAGCAACTGCATCTTGCGTATATGAAGGTGATCATTTTGTAAAAAAAAAAGGTGAACTAATTGAGGACACTTTGTGGAGAGTTTTTTTTCCCCCCCGCTCTCTATAATTAGCTACACTTTGTTCACCATTTTGAGGGGATTTATTTTTAACTTTGGTTGAAACTCTTTTGTACAGAAGTCTGTGTAGTATGAATTCCAGCCTTTGTTAGGGATGGATTAAGTTGTGGAGACTCTGACCTTGTGATACTACCATGTTTCTGCTAAACAAAGTCCAGTGTGCCAAACAAAGATATAGCAAGTAGTTACGAAATGGCATGGCTATTACACATGCTTTTGATTCTCATTGTCTGGTGTTTATTTTGGGATAATTCTGTTTTGAGAGTGGAAAAACCAGACTGTAAATAAAAAGGAGGCCTATGATAAAAACGTGCTATACAGTTCTCAAAACGCTAATGGAAGGCTCCTCAGTGAGTGCCTAGGAGATAGGAAAATTATTTTCAACAATGAAAGAAGGAGGTAAGCATATTCTGGGACACCATGACAAATCAGAAAAAGAATGAGATTCAAAGCCTTGCGCAAAGCCCAAGTAATTTACTATTGCAGCTCACTGTCTATGTTGTTTCCCTCCTACGTAAGGTTTCTAGGTCACTGNATTCTGGGACACCATGACAAATCAGAAAAAGAATGAGATTCAAAGCCTTGCGCAAAGCCCAAGTAATTTACTATTGCAGCTCACTGTCTATGTTGTTTCCCTCCTACGTAAGGTTTCTAGATCACTGCCTCTGGTGGTGTTCCAAACCATGCAGCTCCACTCCCAGCTCACATCCCTTCTCCTGGACAGTGGGAGAATCTCTATCGCAACTTCCAGGAGATGTTGAGTTAGCCCATACTGTATTTCTGCTCCTGACTTCTCTCCTATATTGCCCCACCTGTGAAACCAGATGATAGGAAAGGGGAGAGGAGGGAAGGGAGCCGTGCTGGCTTGCTGTGCAAATGTAAATTTTACCTTTGTCAGATCAGACTGAAGGTCAAATGAATCCAAAGACCTGAAAGAGCATAATAATAATCCAATATCATATTCCAAGGGATGCTAATGCCATTTTAAGATTAAACTTTTGTTAGGGACGTGGATTCAGTCCTAAGTTCCAGAAGACATCATCTCAGCTATCTACTTGTATTTTTATAGCTCTATAAATCTTTAAGGCCAAAGTCTATGCTTCTACATATGCAGGACTCCATTTATTCCCGGGAGAGTTGCACTTGCATATCAGAGGGTAAAATCTGGTCTTATTTTCTAGATAGCAATAGGAAAAGGAGGATGTCTTTCACTTTTAGAAACATTTACCGTACTCTAGCAAAGTGCAAGCGATACTATGCAAGCCTGACAACAGACAAATGGCTTTGTGAGATATTAAACCTTACAGAAATACTGTAGGAAGGCAATGTGATAATCTTTGGGAGTCTGTAAGTAGCACGTGTTCCAAACTGTCTTGATTCCAGGCACAAAGCAACTAAGGTAATATAAAAGGAAGCTTCTTAAATACTTGTGTTGAGGTTGATGCAGAGCTCAAGAAAATCTGACTGTCCAGAAACAACAACAAAAAAAAAAATCAGAGGAATCAGGAGAAGAAACATTTTGTACTCAAGGTTTTGCAACCCAAAAAAATTAAATCTACATTTTTTTTGTGTGTGCGTAGGCTGTCTTCCTAAAATCTTAGCTTGAGGTTGTTGCTTTATGGCTTAGAGCTTAAGTGATTTTAAAGTTCTTAAAAGCAACAACTAAACTCTCTGCATAAGCAAATAAAGTATGAATCAGCTGTTCTAATTCTCCAGGATAAAAATTTAAAACAACAGGAAGAAATATACTGAATGATCAGCTTTATGATCTTGTTAGCTACAAAGCCAACAAAGCTTCTGGTTAGAAAGAGACATTCAAAATTTAAACTTTGCTGTAATGAGGCATCATTGTTACTCACAAAGGCACAGTATGGCTGCACATGTAGCCTGCTACTGTCTATGATGTCAAGTTGACTCTTGAATAGGATGTGTAATTACCAGAGGAGTTGAGAGATAGATGTGAGTCTAAAGATGACAATTTAGAAACTAACAGAAGGCTGCTGGTTTCCACAAGCTCAACTTCTTTCAGCTATCAGTAAATATGAATAGAGGATAGAGTAAAAGGAAAATGGAACCTCTGAAACCTTTTCTATGGAAACCTTGTAAGAATTTTTCCATCGTCTAAAATACCATACAATGGGTTCTTGGTCTTCATGACAAGATTCTGCCTCTTCATCAACTTGCCTTCTTTCAGTTTTGAATAGTACCATTTGGTCAGCATTTGTCATTGCACATTAGTGTTCTACCAAAGTCTTTAAAGTGAAGTGTCTCCCAAAAGAATGTGCTAAGAGGTATGAAAGAGAATTTGGGAAATATCAGACAGGGAAAGACTAATTCACAGTCAGACCACAGTGCCTATAAATGTAGCAGCTTAGTATGGCTTCATATTTTATTGACTTGCATATTTGTAACTCGACAGCATCACGCTCTGGAACTCAGCCATAGACACGATAGGAGGGAACAGAGTTTCCAGCGGGAATTGCAGTGCCGCAGACCGTGGTTGCAGGAAACTCTACTCAATCCTTTGAGCGGAGTTGATGCAATGTTTGAAACATTTACATCTCATGTTCGTACTGAACAGTACAGCAATTGTAAATGAACTTTGGTGGAAATGGAAGTTGAGAGAAGAACCTGAGTAGGTTTTTTTTTATAGATCAGCAGTGGATTCAGCACAACTATTTGGCAAAGATCAGATGCTAGTATCTTAAAGGGCAAATATATGATATTTAAAAAAAAAACTCAACCCTGTCATATCCAACTGTCTTAATATAATGATCAAATCATTTAAAATGCATACTTAGAAAACAAACAGAGATACAGTATTCAAGTCTTCTCCCTTCTAAAATGACTTAGGAGAGAAAAAAATAAGATCTTTTACGGAAACCTTAAAGCCATTGTTCCTCTAGGTGCAGTACATTTGGATTCATGAAGAGGAGATAAAGGCATGACTCTTCCTTCACAGATGTTTTTACATCTACTGAATGACTGTTTTGGAGCCATTACAATTGAGGCCCTATCTCATGACAAGTCGTTGCTGCTGCCTTCTGCTGCAAACAACAGATATCGGAGACCTTTTTCTACTCAGGCTGCTTCCCTTCTTACGAGTTTTACCAAGGAATTGGGTCATTCTCTGTGCCCAGTGATTTTGTGGTAACTCTTTGCTTTAGAACCCTTCAGAATTATGTCTTTAATGCACTTACAAAACTTCTTTACTGGTAAAAAATGTGGGCTAAGCCCAAAACCAACACTGGCACATCTGGGGTGTCTATATTTTCTGACTTCACTTTCTGGTACAGCCACATAATAATTAAATATCTAGCTGATATCATACCCAGTCTGGATAGCTGTTTTATCAGATATTAGATAGCAGAAAAACATACAAAAATAACAATGGTAAGCTCTGCTTAATATGATAACCACAGAATGCATCATGCAAAATAAGACATTATTAGCTCTTACTGCTGGTTAAAATAACACACATTTCTGTGGTAGTGAAGTCACCGAAATGATAGCAATGGGAGTCCTAATAATTGGGTTCTGTGAGTTCCCCTGGAAGCTCTAGTGTTGAATATAGCTATTCCTGGAGGTAGCCATGATGGAGGTGGATGGGCTGCCAGTGGGGTGTTTTCTTCATCTAGTGACCAAGAGAATGTGCTGCATCTGACAATGCCAAGCCAGGGGCTGCAGTTTCTTTTGCCCTCATGTTTCTCACTTAAATCTGTGTCTCACGGTCCATTTCTAAGTTGCTACTTGTCACAGCCAATCTAATTGTTACTGTCCTTATCACTGACACTGGTAAGGCTGAATGAGATCACTCACAGATCATTTAATCAAGCCAGACCCTCTAATTTCTGTTTGCGTTTTGTTTTTCTTGATACAGATTATCTGCATTAGTTCACTACTCCACCACTGTGCCCTGTCCATTTCCAGCAGACGTAGTGCCCCACAGTGCCCAAAGTCTCTGGACAGTGCATTATTCAGCCTTGTCACAGTTCTGCCACTTCCTTTTCATGTAAATCTGCTGTACCTCCATCTGCCACCTGTGGCATGGGGTTAATGAAATTTGCCTTGTGCAGTGGGCTGCTGGGTAGGGCTTAATTCCCTGGGTGTGTCTCTACTGGTGCTTTGTTTCGCATCAGGACATGCTTTTGAAGTGGACTGGTTCATCCTCCCCAGTTACCAACCTTTCATTCACACCATGGAGCAGACTTACCATATGCTAGATGGCTCCTTTCTTGTGCTCAGGTGGAGGACGTAGTCCAGCTGCACATCATCTGATGCAGTCCAATTAACAGGAATGGATTGAAGCTAGTCCAAAGTAAAACCCCCAAAACATTTAGTATTGGGAACGTTGGGTCCTTGGTACTGTTTCGCTCTGTGAGTCCGTTCTTACTGTGCCATGGTATATAATGGAGACATAGACATTATTATAACTGATGGTTGCCTTTGTGATCCTTGGATGAACAGAGCAGCAAAAGTATGAGATTTTGTGTGTATTTCAGAGAATAAATACAACCTTTGTGTTTTAACCCCAAATTTTGGCTTTCTTTCACTGTACTATTTTAGTGGGAGATTCCATAGTTTATACAAGAAAGTTTACCTTAGAAGATCTAATAGCAAATGGAACCTGCTTCTGCACTTATGTAAATAAAATCTATTCATGCTGAGCTCGTTCTGCTCCAGGGACATTAACCAGCAATGTTTATTTTTTTGTAGCTGGCAAATTTCCCTGAAATTTTCATTTTGAATAGATGCAGAAGGTTAACACTAGTAGTTTATTTTGATACTCACTCTATACATATCCTCAGATACTAAGCCACACTTTGGGGTTACAGTAAAGTTAGTTTTGAAGACTTAGTGCTCCAAAACAATATCCCCCTTACCTCACGATATGTTTGAGATGGAAATATAAATCCCAACAAAAGAAGAACCATATATATATAATTTGGTTGCAGCACTTCTGTGTTTTACAGCATATCATTTTTACTGATGCTGTCTTCTGCTTGATTCTTATTCCACCTTCAGAACCTTCCTTGATATAATTCTGATTGTCTCTGCAGTATTACTTATGACATAGAGAGATACATATGAAGAATCAAGCCTAGAGAATTAATTTTTATAAATTTCTCAAGCCTCTAGTTATTCTTTTGTCCTGTACAAACCTATTTTTTCTGTTTATCATCACTACAGACAACGCTACAGAAACCGCTGGCTTTCTGAGTGGTGGCAAAATATCTCTCAGCTTTGTGCACATGATTTTATATGCTGGCTATGCTCAGCTAGCCGTCATGCCAAGAAGTCTCTCCATGTCTCTTAGCCAACAGGAGGTGCTGAGGAATGATGCAACAAATATCTTTTCACTGAGATAGTCAGGTTCCCTCTGTATTCTACACAAAGATTTTAACTGACTTTTAAGTTGGATCTGAACATTGTCACATCAAAGTAAGGATTTCAGTTCTATTTTTAGGATGGAATTTTATGTTTGACTAGAGCAGGGACATTCTTCTTTTGCGCATGTTTTTATTAAATAACCTTTAAGACAAGTGAGCAGGAACATTCAACCCAAAGCAATGCTTTCTGTTACTCCAAGAGGGAGCAGTGATAATGCATTTATTAAACACTTTGCTCTTCTCAATGTATTTGGGATAGATGGCAATATATTACAATGATGAGGTGGTATAACTGACAAAGAGGGGAAATATTTCTAATCCTTAAACTAACTAGCAAGAAAAAATGTAATGACAGCTTTAGATGTTATATTATGTTAGGCAGTGATCAAAGAAAACATGAAAAGGGCAAGGAAATATATGAAGATATTAATGTTGTCCGATACTAATTAACTGCTGGTTATTATACACACCCCTAAAAAGTCACCTTCGCATTTGTTAGTATTAGTCCTAACATAACTGAAATGACTACTCAGCCCTTGAGACAGGAATCCCCTTCCCACCCCACTGCTGCAGCTGCAAGTTTCTTTATATTGACTGAGTATATATTCTCAGTACTCTTCTAGGGCACCATTAGTAAGGACTGAAAATATAGATAATTTCTCATATCACTGTATTCCTTTAAGTCCTTGGAGTTCTCTGTGTGTGATGTGGAAACCTTCCTTCCAGGAAGGTGTATCAAACCTTGTAGTCATCAAACACAAACACTTTGTTAACAAGAACAGACTGGCATACGCACCTTGCAACACTTCATCAGCTAGCCAAAAGCAATCACTGAACAATCAACATGTATTTTAAAGAAAATAAGGAATAACATGGAAGATACCAGGGTGAGAGAATGTCTGCTGTAACATCTATCCGTAAAGCTGGGAGCCTAATAAACTGTAGAAAGATAACCCTTTTACCAGACAAATACTACAACACTAGAGCGTATAATCAGTTTGTGAATACTTTGAACATTGTACGGTGATAACAAAGTGCTGCATGGATTTACCAAAAACAAATCCATCTCATTTTCCTTTGACAGAGTAATTGGCCAAGTGGGTAACAATGAAGCTGTTGACTTGCTAAATCTTGATTTTAAGGTGGCTTTCCACATAGTCCTACATGCTTTTCTGAAAAGTAAACGGGAAAATACAGTGCAGATGAGTTCATCATAATGTACACATGGAACAGATGTCACTTCTTGGTCTGGTCCTGCTCAGTATTTTTATGAATGACTTGGAAGGTGAAGCAGTAGATCTTCAAGTTACACCAGCAGATAGGAAGTGCCAGAACTTCAGAGAACTGTATTAGAGCCTGGAGAGATGATCTGATCTGAGTAGTGTGAATTCAGAAAAACAGTCAAGTGTAATTTGCAGATATGAACTGCATGAATACAAAATAGGAAATATTTATGTGGAATGCAGGACAGGAAAGAAATTTGAAGCCTATACAGCGCCTAAACTGAATAAGAGTGAGCTGCATCGTATGGCTTCAGAAAGACAAATCTCACTGTAGTGCATATTATCAAGAGTATCTTATGTAAGATGTAGGTGACTGTTCTGTTTTACTCTGCTGGCACTGGAGACCCAGCTTGAGTATTTTGTCCTGTTTTGGGCACCACACTTCAAAAATGATAGAAATAAACTGGAGAGGGTCCAGAGGAGGAGAACAAGAATCATAAGTGGTATGGAAAACATGCTGCATGAGGAAAGGTCAAGAGAATTGGTTCTGTTTAGTCTAGAAAGGGAAGACAAGAACAATGCGACAGCAGCCTTCCTGTATACTGAGCTATCTGTTCTCCATGTCCACAGAAGTTAGGCAAGAAGGTGTTGATTTAATTTGCAGCAAAAAGGCTTTGCTCCGCTATTGGGGAAAAGCTGTAAGTTGAAAGATAGTGATACAGTGGAATAGGGTCCCAACAGAGCTTGTGGAATCCACTGCACAGGACAGTCTTGTGCAGGGGTGAGATGTTTCTCCATCATGGTCCAAAGGATCAAGGATGCCTCAAAGCAGGCAGAAGGAATATCTGTCCCACAGTTCGTCTTTGCTTTCTGTCATTTAGCTTGCTTATGAGAAAAGAAATCACTGTTGAATTTCAACTTGTGATGTAAAGTTTCTGTGTCCTACCAGTAATTTCCTGAGCTTCAGAGGATTTATTTACCCAGTTTCCATGATTTCAGCATCCCCTCTTTCTCCAACTGCTCCCTAAAACTCATGGCAACACGTATGTTACTATCACTCTCTCGGTTTGTGTTTATTGCTCGCATTCCCATTTTGTGTAATATGAAAAAATATTCTCACATTTAGGAGCACGCAATATACTGATAACGGTTTAAAAGGAAAATATTGACATTAGTCTGGTTGTGATAACACAAGCAATTAAATATTTAGCTGTTTAGTAGCAGGGTAGTCAAGAAATGCTGTACAACCCAAAACCAGAAGTGTAATCAGAAGATTCAGTTCCGTTCAGGCCATTCCTAGCTCCAGATATAGGCACTAGCACAGAAGAAGAGACTTTGCTGCTTTCCACATGTCTGGACATGCCAGTGTCTCAACTCATCTTACTTCAAATGCCACTTTAAAATACATCTGTGCTGTAATGCATGAAAGGAACCTGCTGTGCAATAACATCTTATGCAAATTGTGACTTGTGGTTGTTGCTACAGCTCCACTAAATATTACAAGCACATTTCACCTCTCTGCTTTAACTGGCCACTGCTTGTCTTAAAAACCTGCCTTGTGCTTGGGATTGCAAACTTTTCAGGTCAGAGTTTTCCTGGTGTCTGTACAGTGCCTCGCACACTGCCCTCCTGTCCATCATTCCCATTTGTACTCTAAGCATTATCCACACTGTCTCCCTTAGTTCTACAAATCCAGACTATGTCTAAACTCTTCTTGGTAGAACCTTTAAGAGAAAATTTTCCTGGCAATCTAGAGTTATCCTCTAGGATCTTTATTAATGCATCACAAACCTTTATACTGTAACATTCATTTCTCTTTCTTTGGCTGATGCAATGCTGTCCTGCTCCTGTCTTTCCAGGAGGCTTCTGCAGTGCCCGTTCCTATGGCCATCTGCCCCTTTCTGATCTTCTGCTGACTCTTCCTTCACTGCCACATCAAATGAACTACCCCTTGCTCTTCTGAAGCTGCCTCATGGCTTGCTGCCATCCTTCCTAGCAGCCAGTTCTGTTCTCTCTGTTGGCCAGCTTTCACCACCCACATCCTAGATTTTCAGACGTGTACTTGCATATTCCCAGCTCAAGATTTCTCAGCAGAGTAGGCAAAATCAAATTTTGCTACCCCAGCAAGTAGGCTGCTGGTGTGCTGGCACGGCTGATAATGCTTTGTAATAGTTTCTTCTACTGTCTTTTGCACTGACAGTCCATATCAATCGTCTCTCTCTCCCCGCCTCTCTTCCTGCCCCCTCTCCCTTGGTTTAGGTTAGAAATTTATTGAGGAAGCAGCCATTCGTTTCCCCTTCCAGTACAATAGGGTCTTGGTCAATGACTGGAACTCACAGGCAAGTCGTGCAGTTATCATTAGCATCTCAAATTTTCTGCTTTCCGTTGCAACATACATATCTTTTAACGAGAACAACAAACAAATTTACTCCCAAACTTGGATTCTGATCATTAGGCATTTCTTCATTTTCTTTCAACATTCATAGATCCAGCTCTCATTTACTTATCAGTTCAGTCACTCTAAATCTATGCTTTTTAAGCACTGCCTAGGACTTTCTGTTTTTCTTTTTATGTTCTTTGCTGGTTATTTTGTCTTCTTCAACAGGTAATCCTTGAATCATGGTTCATCCTGCTTGGTCATTTTTCCATGCCCAAATTATATTACTAATATTTTTCAGCCCAGCAAATCATATAATCAGTCCCTACCGTTTCACATTAACCCTGAAGAGCATTATATGCTCAGATGAGTTGTCGGCCTGTTTCATAGAGCTCACCGGAGTCTGGGGTGACCTCTAATGGCTGTAAAAATCCTGTACCGAGCACAAGAACAGAGGGATTTCTGGGTTCCCACCTTTCTGTTCATCTACAGGGAATACTTTGAAGACTTCTAGTGATATTATTTTTTATTCAAACTGATGACCCTGTAATAAGAATGAATCTGATGTGCCTTTTACTGTTGCTTATCATGTTCAACTATTAAATACCCTGGAGGAAATAATGAAACATCTAGAAGGTCAGCAGCATGCAGGTACCCTCAGCCATGCATCTTCTTCATTCCCATGCTGATAATCC
This sequence comes from Steatornis caripensis, assembly GCA_013398225.1. NCBI lineage: Eukaryota > Metazoa > Chordata > Aves > Caprimulgiformes > Steatornithidae > Steatornis > Steatornis caripensis. Next base: position 30,326 of record VZSC01008487.1, on the reverse strand, counting down.
AGAGGCCTGAATACCTCAGCGAAATTAGCACATTGGTAAATGTCAACTGGCTAAAACTCACAGTGAGTGAAACAGAAGCAATGATTTCAGGAAACAGAAAATATTTGGCAGAACTAGCCACAGTATTTCCCACGGTGAGGGGTTCTGCTCTGTCAGATAACCAGCTGTAGTTATCATCTTTATGGATTTGCAGCAATGTGTTGGCTTTGTTGGTGAGTAACAGAAATGCTAGAGCTACGTATCTGGCAACTTGGTCACAGTGGCTTCCCTGTTGCTGGGACTTCCAGCAACTTTCAGCATATTTACTGCAGTGTAGTGTACTTGGGAAGAATTTACATCCACCCTGGAAAGAGTCGCTACGACAACATTTGTGCCTGCAGCAAGACTGGAGATTTCAACGCTGTGCTTGTTTTGCCAGATGGCTGATGTATGACAATGTGCTTTGAAGTCCCAGGTCTGCAGCTGGAATGAAGGATCTTCAGCCAAGACGTACCTGCTCTGTGCAACACAGCATGTAAGCTGTTAATAAGGGTTATTTGTAAGAACTCTTTTCATTTATTAAAATATAACTACATGTACAGGCAGCGGCAAATGAAAAGGAGAGCCAGGCAGAAACCACAGTTGGCATTTTAACACTATGGCACATAGGTGAAAAAAGAAACAACAACCCAGAAGTCAGAAAAGAGCATACTTGGTGAGTCACACTCACAGTCCGTGGCTAGGACAGATAATGAGAATTATCATTACCATATACAACATTAGACTTCGTGGAGAACCATAAGCATTGCTTTGGCATTATGAAACTGCAGAACATGGGTTTTGGCCAAGTCCCAAAATCCCTCATTAAAGTTTCACTGTCTGAACGACAGTTTGACTGAGGAAGGAGAGTAAACCCAAATGACTTGGGTTGGAATTTGGCCTCCTGAACTCTTGATCATCTTGCCATTCTGTAGCAAAAATTGCAGCATATGAACCATTTGTTGAGAGAAAAATACTTTTTTTCCTGCCTTTGCTTTTTGGTCAAAAGGTGAGAAAAATTTTCAAGCTTGGTAAAAATTCATTAGTGTTGGATAAGCACTGCAAAATATATCTGCAATTATTTCCTCAATTATAAAGATTAAGTCAGAAGTTTGCCTAATTTGTTGCTACTTGGACTCAGTTTTGACATCTCAAAAGCTCCAGGTCCAATCTCTTGACTCATCAGAGAGTTGTTTTAAGAAAATAAGATTAGTAACCCCTATAATTTTTTAGAGAGCCACTATGTGCTCATTAAATGAGAAGACTCATCTTCCATCCTTTTGGAGACCACTTTTCATAAGTACTCTAATGATTGAGTTTTACTGGCACAAAAGTTACTGGAAAACAAATGCACTGGTGGCAGTTTCAATTTATATTTGCAGCCCTGGAAAAAGTTTCAACCAGCAATTTGATCTGTACAGGAAACCCACAGATGTGAGTGTGAGCTAAAAATGGCCCTACTTGGGATAGTGGTTAGGTACAGCACTGGTCAGACACAGAAGATTTCATAATCAGGGTAACAAAAAAGTGGAGAAAAGCTTTGAAGAAGCAGCAAAAGAGTCAGAGGATCATTACATTAAGATAATTTTTAAAAAGGCATGAAAGTTTAATATTTTACTTAATGCAGAAACAAAAGAAAATGGTAAAGGACTTGAAGATAGATTTATTTTTTAATGAGGGAAACCAATTAAAAAAACATCTTTAGGCATTTTAAAGCAGATTCTTCATTCAAAACCAACCATAAGTGAGATTTGAGCTGTAAAATAGAGTAGGAAGACGGCTACTTACTGTCTGGCCTGACACTTTAAAAAGAATTTTCCTATACCTATACCAGACAGCTATCAGAAACAGAAATTCAAACAAAGACTTCCAAGAAAAGCATCAAGCCTATAGCATGTAAACAAGTGAGGAAAAATGTCCAGAAAATAAAAAGGCTAAGGATAAGAAATATGCCAAACAAGCAATAATGTATGTGACGTGACTGTCCACATGAGAACTGGTCATCGTTTGATGCGTATGTGGAAACTCCTAATAAGCCCGATTTTGCAAAAATGTGGATTTGTCAAAGACATCAGCAGAACTGAAGAGTTGAAATACTTCAGTGTGTGAGCAGGCTGGAATTTCTTTATGTCAGACAGACCAGGAGCTGTGCAGATTCCCTAGTCCATGCTAGGGGTTTGGGGTGGGGGGGAAGGCTTACAGGGAACTGTTCCTAATCTAACTGATTGAAGAACCAGATTCAGAAGGATATTAGAGATAGGAGTGACAAAAGGTTTTATCAGCAAGGGATCTGGTGTTTTAAAGGTCGACAAATGTCAATGAAAAACTGGATGTTGCTAGAAGCTGAGATAAGTTCAACTTTGCAAAGAAAACTAGAGCAATAGCAAAAATATTTTTAACAGTTATATAAAGAGCAAAGGAAAGAAGAAGCTTCTCATTAAACATAGGTTTGGCCCCTAAAGTAACTGAATAATTTGCCTTTGAGTTTTGTGGGAAGGATGATTTTGGGCACAAAGTCCAGGGTGGAGGAGTTAGTGAAAGTAGACTTCTCCAGAAGTGGGAAGGAAAAGACGTGGAGAACTTGATTTGTTCAAAGCCTCCACAAAGGTCAAAGAAATGTTACAGACCTAATAGCTCTCTGTCTTGAGTAGAGCAGCTGGGACTGACAGTATTTTTAAAACTCCTTCGTACTGATGAATTCTGCCATGTCAGACAGTGCTGAAGAGATTACCTGCCATCACACTGTTGCCTAGTGGGAGGCGTTTGGTGCTTCTTATCCCGATGCTCTCCCACACAAAAGTGTCTATTTTGCAAAAACACTTTTTCGCTGGCACCCTCCTTGGAGAGGCCAGTGCTGAGCAAGGCTGAAATTTGGAGTCGCTTATGATTAGTGGGTGAAACATTAAAAGAGAACATCTACTCTACTTCTGCTATTGAACAGAATGGCAGAAGACTGCAGACTGTAAAGGTATTAGTTAATTAGAATAGTGTATTTTAGGAGTTTCCTGTAAGACAAAGCATTCAAGAGCTATTTTGGAAGAAAGAATCTTCATTTAAAATGCCTTAAAGCAACTGTGCAAGAAAATACTGGAGGAATACTAAAAAGAATAGCAAATACAGTGGAGTAATTTTAACAATTAATAGAAACAATTAAGATGAAACAAATATAAGCAAAGCTAAAAAGAATTACAGCATAAAACATGCACATGAATGCTATGATTAATGTAAAGAGGGATTGTATATTCTATTATAAATGTTTAGTGCCTTTATTTTTAACATTGTGGTTTATATTATGGATGTAATGACCTTTCAGAAATGGCAGATAAATGACAATTTCAAGCTAAGAATTTTTCAACTACTTAAGGAAAGTTTGAATGCCAAGTTTTCTTATGATTTTTATTGCACTATATTTACATTAAAAGCTACAGATATATAAACTAGAGCAAAGAACTCTTTACTCAGAAATATCATTTGTTTGGAATTCCTATGGCTCTGCTCACTTACAGCAATATGCATATATTTAAATAATCACAATAAATCTAAAAAATAAAATCTCAATGCTAACAGCTTAACACACATAATATTTCACATAACATTTTATTTTGAAAGTTAATTTGAAAATTCAATTGATAAGAAAAACTCATGCAATTACTTGTAAAAGACTATCTATGGAAAAAACAAAATTTCCTATCATCTCAGCTGTTCTTTATACATACAAAGTAATAGTCTGTTTTGCGGATTTTGTATCCTCTACAGATTACTTTTTTGTATTTTTACATTACTACTAGTCAACGCATTTCATAAGACATACATCTCCTTTCAAGACTGGGGCAAACAACCGAAGCATTGTTCTGATAAGATAAAAAATACACTGATGTGTGATATAAGATGGCCATGACCTTTTTCATATTGCTGGAAAAATATTTGCTAAAAAAGGAAATAGGCATTTTTGGAGAGCATGTTATCACTATGAAATCAAAGCCCAGTTTGGGAAACCTCTTGCATAAACATACTGGCTCTTTCTTAGCACCACTGAAGTGTAAAATGGATGCCATCGTGATTACAGATACTGTGAAAGACTCGGGTTGAACTTAATGAACCCACTGAAGTCGTTCAGCTTCACTGAGGTCTTTAGCTGGAATGAAACCATGTGATCACTGAAATGGATGTTGCTGTGATCGCATGGACCAGCTGAGGTGCTGTGTTTTGATGGTGCTACAGAGTGATGATATGAATTCAGGGCAAAGAAGTATTGGCCTGAAAACAGACTCTTTTATGTATGTGTGTTTGTGTGCTGCCTGCAGTTTAACATACGTTCCTAAATTTTATGTTTGCTCTTAGCAGTTGATTTGGAGTTAGGAGAGATCCTGTCATATGCTGGAACTGTCCTGGTGTGCTGTGAATGACATAATTCACCATTGATATGTGAGTTCATGGTGAAGAATAGAAGGCTACTCTGGTTTTGGACAGTTCGTTATGCTGTTTTCTGAGGCATTACTAGAGCCTCTTTGGCAGAGCAATTAAGCTAGTCAAAGCTTTGGTATAAGACTGGTTTGCTGGGAGCACTGTGGGGTGGCCTCTCTGGGCCGCACTGTAGATTTATGATGATCTAATTCAAATTTGTGCCACTGCATGACTTTGTATAATTTTACTTGCTTTATGCTGCATTATGTGTGGCGCCACTTCTCTTGGACTGGCAGATTAGTTTGGAAGAGGATCTGGTATTGTCTTTCCAGTGTTTTAAATACTTTTTTATATTTGGAAATTGTTAAGCTTAAGTTAGGATAAGAGTCTAGTAGAGTGAGAAAGAAATCAAAACGACGAGCAAAGTAAATAAATTTACCTACTATTCATCAATCATTTCACTTTCCAAGTGTTTATAAGCCTCTGGCCAGAGTGGCTATCCTTAACCGAGGCTGATGTTCCCTAACTAACTGTTTCTATAGCAATGTCCTTCAGTCTCCCTATAACAAGCATCTGTTATGCAAATGCTGGCAGTGGCATGATAACTGCAGTTCTGTGACATCGCACTTTCAGCAAGCGAGACTTGTGCCAAGTGTGGGAGAATGACACTGTGAATTCTCAGCTACAATGTACTGTCATTTTTGCCAGATGCTGTAGTTGTGTTTTACTTCACTGACACCAGTCCTGATGAGGGAAAAAATAACTAAGGACTCTTGTACTTCCACAGTTGGTGTCATGTTCCACATTCAGGGTGGGCAATTAAAAAAAGAAATAATTGAAAATATGACAAAACAATTCAGAAGCACAAATCTCACTGGTTTGCAGAAGGTTGCCAGTCTGCACTTTCTGCTGGAGTGAAGGAGGCTACCTGTGGAGCTGCGGGGACTATCCAACATAGGTAGTGGGGAGCTAAGAGAAATGCAAGCAGCCATCTACGCCGCTCTCCACCCCAGGTGGGCAAAGAAAGGGCTGAGCACAGGTACATTCCTTGATGCCATAGAAAATTGACTGCAGTTTGCAGACAAGGCTTCATTTTCAATCAGTATACAATACTGTCGTTGCCACACCTTGTTTAATATGTTTTAAGCAGTAGAGAAACTGGTTCACTGCTTTCCAAATGAGTTAAGTTTGTAGAGGCTTTAGTGCTCTTAGAGAAGCAGTCTGCAAAGATTTAACGGGATCTGTGTAAAGAAGAGGCTGGGATCAGTTTCTGTGTTCACTCATCTGTGTATTTTTTTGTGGGATTTATCTGCAGTGCTTTACATGTTTCTATTTCACCTCTTGAATTGACCTCACAGTCACGGCTTATTTCTTGCTGACTGGCTTAATGAAGTTTTCACCTGGAGCGGTTAATTGGAGATTAGGGTACAGGTAAGGTTAGAGAGGCTGATTTGTTAATGCAGCCGCCCTTTCTAAAACCCTCTTTAATGCCCTCACAGGGCACAGGATGCGCTGTCAGGTTATACAGCCCAGCTCTCACCATTACGAAGGCAGCATCAGAGCCATTGACTAGAGAGCAGCTGAATCTGGCACCTCAGGGAGGGCTTGGTAGCTCTTAGGTGACCTGGGTTTGGCCAGAAACTGGGGAATGCTTGAACATATGACCCGCTCCAGGCAGGAACTTGTTCTCAGCACTCAGGGCACTAAGAAAACAAGAATTCCTCTTTAGTATAGTCTGTTTTCTTGTTCTATGCTGTGTGAGGATGACTGTGAGCGTCTTTTAGGTGAATGGAGCTAGGCGTACAGACGAATCTGTAATTATAAGGCTTCTCAAGTAATTGCTACAGAATAAAAACAGCCAGTTCTGAGTTCAACTCAGTTCAGAGATACTCATGCACGGCTGCTAACTTCAGTGGAAATCTTTGTGGCGTGGATGTTTTTTCCAGCCTGCCTGCTTAAGAAGATGATAAGAAAAGGTAAACACAAGTGTTTTGCTAAATAAGAGTAGTGCTTAAACAATTGTGTTGAGTGAGTACCTCCCGAATAAGACGTTTCCCGCGACCTTGTCCGTATTATCAAATTTTCACCTTCCTAGAAAGATAATACTTTGAAGAGTGGAGTAAACAAATCACAGTCCTTGAACACAGATTCGTAGGGTGGGTTTGGTTTTTTCTGTCCTTTGTGCGATTTGCAATTTTCTGCACAATGTCACGCGATGGAAAACATTAGCAGAGCTGCCCTCAGATGATAATCTGCATTCACTACAAATTCAAGCAGTTTGAGTGAAGACTGGAGCATGATAAAAGCACCTCAAAATCAACACTAAGTAACTTCAGCCCATTTTGTCCCCCATTAATGGGTTACCTGGTGCAGAGTGGACTCAAGCCAGTCCCCTGAATCAACTGTAAGAGTGGTAGAGGTATTGAGAGATAAAATAAAGACTAAAAGCTATGTACCATCATCCCAGGAATAGCCTGGGGTATCAGGCTGTCCTGACATCCAAAAAGGTGGAATCCAGTATGTTATTAGCACTGTTACCCTCAGACTGGACACCTTCACTTTGCCATGCATAAATACCTGCCAGTCAATGCACTATTCTCAGAAAGGGCTCTTAGGAATGACGAAGGAAAACGTGATGGACCTAAGATTTTTTTAAAGTCTGAAGAACAAGAGATTGAGAAGTAATAATAGCATGAATCCAGCTTCTTTAAATGAAGCTCTGGTGAAAATAGTTGTATTGAAAAACCTGAGCTGCTGCTTCTGATGAGGATCCACAACTAGTCAGGCCTAAACCAGCACAGAGAGAGAAAGGTGGGTTTACCTGCCTGTAGTTTCCAAAAATTGGTCCTGAAAACATAATTCATCCTTCCTTTTAAAGGCTAGAAGAACAACGTCTTCCTGGCACCATTCTAGGTTTAATGGAGAAGGATCCCAGACACAGGAAGAGTGCACTTTTCTAATAAACCATGAGGATGACCTCCTAATAAAATTGAACAATAAAATGTCTTGTACCAGCTGAACCTTTTGGACTGCTGAGTGTAACTTTGTGGTAAATAATAAAAATGTCTGGTGTCCCAGCAGCACCTCAGAGTGCTCGAAGATGTGAGTGAACATTATCTTCATAAACACACTTGGGAAAGGAGTCACCGAGTAGTATCTGTGCCGTTCCCAGACAGAAACAGCACACCTGGCTCAAGCAGATGGAGCTCTCCCTGAAGCCAGTGGGAGCTGCTGTGATAGCCAGAGCTGAATGTGGCCGGATGTGACAAATATCTGAGAATAGAACAGAAAACCCTTGATACCAGGCTCATGCTTTAACCACTAGAACATCCTCTTTACCAGGAAAATGTATTCCCTTTTGTATAATCTGACAAATGTGTCTTATTCCAAAGAAAATGTTTTTTTGGGAAAGAAAAAAAAAGATATGTGAAGAAATTTAATCAGTATTACCTAATCTTCCTCCCTTCATCTGAGTGTTCTCAATTCATTGATGTTGCACAGGCTGCATTAGAAAAAACAAATCAATCACGCCATGGCACTGTTACTGGCTCAGCCTCTCTCCAGCCAATGATAAGTTACATTTTTTTTTCCTTTTTAAAGAATGCATTTCTTCCTAGTGGGAGAAACACCATCAGTCTTACTCATGTCACTGCAGGTGGAGACATTCCACGGTGCCGTCCTCCCCTCTTCACGTACCCCGTACCCTTAAAGACAAACTGAATACTAAGAAGTGTTTTCCTCTCTGTACTAGGATTTTTCTCACAGGACAATCAATCAATAAATAACAGCAGTAGAGTTGCAAGACCTTATGAAGTTGGAGAAATGCAGCAAAGTGGGCAAACTGCAGGATTTAGTTTCAAGTCAGGAAATCAAAATCTCTGTAAAGCCATGTTCTGCAGCAGAACCATAGCCTTTGTCTATAATACGAAGTGGCTGCTGCGTAACAGTACTTTTGCTGCTAACCCATTGGAAAATTATTTTCTTTCTTTTGTGCCAGATTTCCCCTATTGTTCTCGGGAGTTTTGCCTGTGTAAGAACTGTTCAGTTCTTTCTTCAGCTACTTAAGAGCTGTATTATAACAAGTCAGAAGTATGAACTGGTTGTATGATTCAGCTAATTGAGAGCAGTCTATTTTCTTTTTTTTTTTTAACAAATCAAAATAGATTTTAGAGATAGGCAAGTCTGAATGTTAGGCTTGTGTGCTACCTTCATGTATAAAAGCATGTGAACAGGGACTAATTAATGATGAGAACTCATTGGCAAAATACAGTAATCCAAAGAATTTGGTGCATATATTATATAGATGTGTGTGTAAGAGAGATTGCATTTTATCTTTCTTTTTTTTCTTTAATACATGTGCACCCTGCTCTTAAAGCTTGTAACGTTCCATAATACCTGCTCTAATAAAATAGAAATCCTGCAGAAGCCTAAAATTCCCCTCTGCTTCCCAGCTAGAGTGTGAGCCTCTGCTAAGCGGTCTAAACAACTAGACGTGTGTTTGTAGACTTCTCTTTCTGGGGACACATCCCAAATGTTCCTGCATTCCCTCAGTCCACGACTTCACGGTTGCATATGCAGCCACATGGCCACTGGCTGCTGGACGTGAGCTCTGTCTTGTAGCACTGTAGAAAGAAGTTACAAAATACGAAGTGGGAGTTAAGCTGTCTGAGGCAACACTTGGCTATTGTATGTGATGAACTGAAGTCTGGTCACAGACACATCATCAGCTAATGTCTTCTTCAGCTTACCTCATTCCAGTCTGGTCTGATTACTCCTCAGAATCGTTCCCTGTACTTTGCTATGACAGGAGAAAATCACTGCAAGTTCCATTTTTTTTGCCACGTGGTTTTGCTGCTGATCTGCAGCACACATCCAGCCTAGATATGTTTGGGGTTTTTTTCTCAAGCAATGTTACCAGTTATATTTGGGTTCTAAACCTACACCCATTTCAGTAATCTTGCTCTATAATTGGGTCCTGCAGACCCCAAAATAAATGTGGCTGGTTCTCTGATTTTCTTCCCTTCGCCTGTTTTTCCATTGGTAGTTCTTTGTACAGTCATCCCTTGGTGATCATTTCCTGAGTGCCTTGGAAGTCACAGAAGCTGAGGATCAGCATCTGTCAGCTTTAATTGATGCATAGTGCTCCCCTAGATGCCTTTGAAAGAAAAAGAGTAGAAGTGAACTAATTTGGAGCGTGGCAATTCAGTATTAGCCTAGTAACTTACTGCAAAATAATGGAAAAAGGTTCTTGGACCAGAGGTGATGTATTCTGCTTAAGATTCTGTTCTCACACATTTCTTGCCATATCTTATCATTGTCCACAGAAAAGGCATTCATCATAACAAGCAAGAAGGTTATAATCTGCGGTTGACCTTTGATGGAGATAATGATATATTTTCTTCCAAAGTCTGTGTGAGGCAGAGTTATTCATAGCTTCATGAAAATGCTGTTTAAAAAACAGTGTATTGTTTTAAGTGAAAAAAAAAAGATTTCACATTTGATTATAGTTTAGAAATGGCATAATCCTACCTTGCACACAATAGGGGAGCTATGTTTATGTGGAGATTTGAGAACAGAGTCCGTATAGAATAAGATGTTGAAAAGGCTGAGATCAGTTTTAAATATAAAATAAATAAAAATAAATACATAAAAATAAAACCAGAAGCAAGTTCAGGTTTTGCACGTATTTAAATAAGAAATTTAGAAGTGGAGTCATCAGATAAACATATGAATGGAGCAAAAGCATCATAAGACTTCACGTATTCTGTACTATTTGGACCTAAAAATCTCTCCCTGAATCACGTAACACGAGTTTGGTGCATTCAAAATTCCAGTGGAGTTTCATACAATTTTTTTTATTTAGGTGTTTTTCTCATCATGTAAAGCACATTCTCTGCCTTGCAACTTCTGAACAATAGTACAGATAACAGCCCTGATCTGTAGAATGATTCTGAAGGGTGCAGCCTTGGTCAAACTCTCCCTGTTGAGTCAGTCAATGTTAAAATCAAGATAGAGTTTATATGAAGATCTCAACGTCAAACTCTTCATGAATTCATCCTGTTCAGCTCAGAGACTCTTTATTGCATCCGAACTATTCATGCTAGCAATTAATATAGAAGTAAATCTGCAGGGAGGCCCATTTTATGAGCAAAACTTGTTCTAATATTTGTTTTCTTCAGTTACTCAGACTTGTTTATTTTCCTGATGTTCTGCAATACCTCCTGGAGTTAGTGGGCTTTTTTATAGATAGGATGACAGGTAGAAAAACACGCAAGAGGGCAGTTCGTGTTTGCAGTGTTGTGGAGTTATACGCTTCTGACGGTCAATGGTAGATTTAAATACTTAAACATATTTGTTAAGTACTGTGTTAGTTTAAATATTGAAAGGAGTACTTGGAGAATGGAGGTAGCCCATGTGTAAATTTTCATCCCGAATACAGATTAAAATTAATTCTATAGGGAAAGATCTATTCATGAAAGAATTTAGGATCTTCCACATTATTAATGCTCCATATTAAACTTGTGGTATGCTCCAAACATTTTGGTATTGCGAATGCATTAAGTACTTAACTGATAAGAGACTGGAGATGAAGGAGAGGAGAGCAGAGAACTGAAAGTTTGGGTACCTGGACAGTTTAGGTGGTGGATTTTGGATTCTAGGATAAACACAGTAGACATAAATGACTGCAAAAATAATGAGCACTAGGTTATCAGCTGAGACGACTTTAAATTAAATTTTCAATTAAAATGTCGGCATTATCACCCAGTCTACATAAATAGGGCAGGCTGTTCAGACCTCTGAGTAGCTGGGTCTGATATTTTGCTGTGCTATGATTTATAGATGTTCTAAACTAGTGTAAACTAAGTATGAGATCTTACTACATCACTTTTCTTGAAAATATGGCCTCTTGTTTGAAAAACACAGAAGAATTTATTTAGGTTCATAGAAGCACACACTTAAATACTTTCTGAGCAGAGATAGATTTGTGAATCCCTGTACTGGGCAGTGACTAATTAGGCCTCTAATATACTGTGTGCAGTACAAGCAATATAGCCTTTCAGGTACACGAACCAAAGCTAGAAACTGATTTATTTCAACCTCCGTGCCTTTGTTTCCAAGGAATTCAAACATCCAAGAAAGCTTTCTGTCATCTCGGGCTTATTGTAGTTTCATTTAGACATCAGGTTAAAGATAAAAAGCTATCAAATTCTGATGAAATATCCTGTACAGGTTTACACAGACATACTGCTATGATGGTCGTGGAATCTGTTTCCTACATACACACATATGTTTTCTCCATACCTGAGAACTTTTTTTGTTAAATAAAAAGTCGTAGTGGTTTTTTCCTTCTTTTTGTCAGGATGCAGCTCACAGGCAAATATAGCATTTTAAAAAGATTTTGTCCAGACTTCGGAATAAACTCAGAAAGAAAAAGAGACAACCCAGAGTGGATAGGAAATGATCCACCAAAATAATCATTATGCGGTGTCTTTTAATGCAGCAGAAAATGAAAGGTTCAGATTTCTCGAGCAAAGAAGGAAAACAAATACATTTGTGCAGTTTCTCAGCTGCTGTAAATAGATTCAGCTTCACTGACCTCAGCAGCACAAGCAGGCCTGCATTTCATTTTATTATTCACATTATAGTATCACTATGAAGACATGATATGGTCCACAGTTAGAAGAGAGATAGTAAGGGGGGATCCCTTACAATCTCAAAGGCAGGTTGTAAGAGGTCACAAAGGCAAACACTGGGCAGAGGGGCAGAGAGCAGCGTTAGCAGAAGCTTCCTGCTAACGTCGTACCGCAGTGAAAGGTTGTGCATCTCGGAGCTCAAGCGCTCGCAATACAGTTGGGAAGCGTGGAAGCACCGTCCAGCACAAGCATGAAAGCACAGGGCTGTGATCCTTCCAGCAGCAAAATCCCAGATGAACTTTCCCCCTTTAGACACCATTTTTAATTTTACCATCTGTCAGGCCCCTGGGGCTCTACCTCTGCACATGCAGAGCACAGATTTTCTCTGTACATGCCCAGAGCTGCCCTGTTCTTGACAGGAACAAGCAGCTCCAAGCCACTGACTCCTGAATTTTTTGCTGTGCTGCAGCTCAGTTTCAGTGGGACAGGTGGGTGGAAAGTTTTATTGCTATCCCACGGGCTGATATGCAGGCTGCTCTTCTGAGGGTGGTGGGTTTGAACCCCTCAGGCTAAGAAGGTAAATTAATTCCGTTCTCCTACTTTTGGGATCATATATTTGGGGAAAAAAAACAACCCCAAACAACAAAAAACTTCCAACAACAAATAAAAAACCAGTGTGGTGAGCAGTTGTTTCTCAAAGGCAGTTACAACGAGAGCTGTTTGGTTCTTTGAAGAAGTTTTGCCTCCCAGCTTTCTCAAGGGCTGTTTGCAGGCTGGGCAGCAGCAGCGTCTCTGTGCCAGCTGTGGGTTTCAGACCATCCCCTGCCCTTAGCACTCCCTAATAAATAGGTTTCAGCTGTTGCCTGCTGAGTGTACCGATTTTAGGCAGGTCCAAGCTTAGCATGCTGGCTATTTTGGATCTTGTTCAGAAGTACCTGGCTCTCCTCTGAAGATATATGGTGGTAAAGATTTCACTCCCAGACCTAAGCTGGCTGCCAGTGCTTTCCTGAGGCTCTGGGAAAGGAGCAGGGATCAAAACTGACCTTCCTTTGAAAAATATTTGTGAATTCTTGCAGGATAAAACAGGAGCAGTCCAGAAATTCACTATTCTGCTGTAAATATATCTCCCATGAAAATAGTCACAAAATGCTTCATGCATATTCTTGTATGTGCAACATGTGCGCAAAGTCTAAGTTTGCTGTACCTGAAAATGTCAGAAATCAGTCCTACCAGTAGAGGTTGTTTTTCTAAAGTGTGCTGAAGGGAAACCAGCTCTGTTTAAAGGACTGAATACATTTCTTTTGGATGGAAATTTAATGAAAATGGCGTTATTTTGGAAACTAAAATGATCTTTCCTTAGCTGAAATTTTGCATTTTTCAGGTGCCATTGCAAATGTGTTCTTCCTCATGCAAATACAGTGCTTCCTAAAATTAAAGGGACAAGATTTCTCATACCATATGATTTAACATTATTCAAGCAGTCTTGCTAGTTAGCTCTTTGCAAAGCTTCCGGATGTAATTTTAAACTATCTATTAGTGTTTCCATTTTATGTAGAGTTTTGTGTTGAACTTGATCAAATTTCACCTCACCAAGGTCTGATGTCAAGAAGGACATTACTAAAATCAGTTGGTCTCTAATCTTGCTGGAAGAAAGGAGGCAGTGATTTTAATTAGTCACTGCCAAAGCTAGTTTGCCAGTCAGTCTTACATGAGCTGCTAAATTTCAAACAAATTGAATAACAGCAAACTTAGTTTAAGGCCTTACAAGGTACTACTTTCCCATCAGTGCAGCTAGTTCATTTTCTTCATTGAATACTAGAAACATAGAATGACAGAATGGTTTGAGTTGGAAAGGACCTTTGAAGATCATCTAGTTCCAGCCAGCCATGGGCAGGGACATCTTTCACTAGATCAGATTGCTCTAAGCCCTGTCCAACCTGATCCTGAACACTTCCAGGGATGGTTGTCCACAACTTCTCTGGGCAACAGCTTCCAATGTCTCACTGCCCTCATTGTAAAAAATGTCTTTCTTATGTTCAATCTAAACCTACCCTCTTTCAGTTTAAAACTCTTGCCCCTTGTCCTGTCACTACAGGGCTTGGTAAAAAGTTCCATCTTTCTTACGAACCTCCTTTAAGTATTGAACGACCACAATAATGACCTCCTGGAGCCTTCTCTTCTCCAGGTTGAAGAACCCCAACTCTCTCAGCCTGTCTTCAATAGGAGAGGTTCTCCAGCCCCCTGATCACCTTCGTGTCCCTCCTCTGGACTCCTTACAACAGGTCCATGTCCTTGTTATGTTGGGGACCCCAAAGCTGAGTGCAGTACTCCAGGTGGGGTCTCACGAGAGTGAAATAGAGGGGGAGAATCATCTCCCTCTACCTGCAGGTCATGCTTCTCTCTGTGCAGCCCATGATATGATTCCAAAAAATATTTCAGAGGCCATAAAAACACATGAAAATAATGGGATCTTCTGAACTTTCTTTGCTGATATATGACCAGGGAGATTCTTTTTCAACAGAAAAAGCCATTCAGTGCTTTTATTACTATCTGTAAGAATCAACAGGGCCCACCAGCTTAAGAAGTGCAGGTGTTTAGCGCAAAAAAGTAGCAAAAACACAGCTGAGTAATATATAAAGGAGCATGGTTGCAACAGCTTCGTGATCCGTGCCAGCCACAGCATTGAGCTGGCCTGGGATTTTCCAGGCCCTCCTCTCCACTCGCTGGGGTCCTGCAAGGACAGCCCTCTGCAGGGCTGACCATCTAGAAACTGGTCACGATCCTCAGCTCTGAGTGGTTACTCAACCACGTAGGGCACTAGGAGTAAAACAAAGAGGAGCCGCAGACTGCTGGAGCTGCTAGAAGCCCTGCCAGGGCTGAAATGCTCTAAAAGTGTAAGGGATTGCTGGAGGAGGAGTAAACAGTAATTCACTGTACATGCCAGCAGCACCTGCCAGCCCAGGAGAAGATATACAGAAGACGATAGCCTTATTTCAGCAATAGTTGATTCTGCAGCATTAAGTATATTGCAAAAGTTTCAGTTCAGTCATGTAGAGGAGGATAGCATAAAACTTTGGTAATGAAATGTTAAACATCTGTATCTGCAGAGCAGCGCTGAGATCCCCCAGCTACTTTTAAACAGGCTTTGATATTGGCAGCAATCTGGCGATAGCAACCCAAAGCTCAGCTTAGGCTGATTTATCCTTGTCAAGGGGAGTATTTGGAAGTGATTATAGTGTAGTCAGCTTCTATAACAGAAAAAAGTAATGAATACTGCAAACCACAGGAAAAACAAAACATGTATGACTATTGTACTCATACAGAGAGTACGAACTTTGCAGTTGCTTCACAGAGAAAAGGGTTAAGATTAGGTGAACATATCCCTTATAAACAATAAGATCAAAATGAATTCCATAAACAATGTTATGTATTTATTTATGGAGTGGCTATGGATCCCTGGCATTAGTAATATACCCCTGACCATTCCTGAGGGAGCTATAAACAATTGCCTCCAGCCAGGTCCAGCCCTTGTCCTCACCTGGTAAGCTGCACAGGATGCATTCACAAACCTGTTCCTGCAGTACCTGCTCTCTCAAACACTAACCCCAGTTCTGCCACTAGCTTTGCGTAACTAATTCTCTGAATATGGACAGTAGTGAAGGCTGCTTTCCTATCTGTTTCTGTCTGTCAGTTGACTAGTTTTGATGAAATTTGCAGTTATCTTTGTATATTTCTAACCTGCTTCTAAGAGCGTTTTGGCAATGGCATATATGTATCATGCGTCACATCATACACACATATTTCACTATAGAAATCAGCTCGCAATACCTATTGAGGAGAATTTGCAAATGGTCAGGCACCATCTCTCCTGACAAACCTGTATCTCCCTGTCATGTTTGCTTGACATCAGACAAAGGAGGCAAAATGCACTGTGGATAGCACAGATCTGCAGGCAGACTAATGTTGCAAGTTTTACTTCCACTGGAAACATGCCTAAGGAAGTCAAAGAAGCGTGCTGAAGACTCACTGAAGCTTATGAAGTGGGGTAGTGGTTTGACGTTGTGGGCCAAGGAATCCAAACTATCACACAAAAAAAGGGCACAGACTAAAGAGCACTTGAGTGTTGCATATGACTCCACTACTAGAAACAGGAGAGCCACTGGAGACTTCCAACAGTGAAGGCGAAACAAAAAGCTCAGTGTGGACTGGGGTCCCAGAGGCTGCTACCGCTTTGTGAAAATTACCCTGGGAAACAATGGTTGCTAGCAGAAGAGGGCAGCCCCAGGAAGGCAGGGTTGTCACCCAGATAGATGCATATTACAGAGAAATATGCAACTCACTCTCCAAAACTCCCAAAAGAAGAAACCCAGTTCACCATTTTCCTCAAGTCATTTATCAAACAGACAATAGCTTCAGTAAGCTGCAAGGGCAGAGCTCCTGGACCTTGGGAAACGAGGACAAACAAAGTCCCTGCCACCTGGCAGCAGCGCTGCCATGGGGGCACGGGGTGCCTGCTGGCCTCTGGCAGGACGGCTGCAGCTATGGCGGCATGTGGGGCTGCAGGGTGTCTGGGAGATGGAGTGGGACGGACGTCGTATGTAATTGAAATGCTCCACTGGGTCATTGTTGGGTTTAGTTGGTTTGCTTCTCTGGGGAGAGGAGTTCTTGAGAAAACCAGCCTTCACGAAGCCCTCAGGAGAGCCATCCAGGAGGAGCTGCAGTGGTGCTTGGAGGCTTCAGTGGCAATGTCGACTGGGGAGGGGTGACTGGCGCGCGGGGTGAAATGCACCACTGCCAGCCTCCTCAGCATCCCACTGAGCAGCACTGGGGAATCCCCTTCCCATATGTGTTCCGAAAAGACCATTTATACATTTGAACCAGGACATAATACCCAGAAACTCCTGAGGGGAGGGAAACAGCACTGAAACCTCCCTTACCTTGTCCCATGACGGCCATAACCCCTTGAAGCACCGTGCTCACTCATGTTCTCCACAGCGATTGAGAAGCTGTGGTTTGCTCCTGTAGGGTGGAAGAGCTTCAAAGGGCAGGGTGGAGAGCACTTTCACCCAGAACAGCCCCGGCCTCATGGCGAGGGCGTGGGTTGTGATCTCCTCAGGCACAGGCGGGAATAAAACCCATCTTTCCCACATCTAGGGTAAAAGATCTGACCGAGGAGCTCTCAAACGTGGCACAGGAGAACAGCAACTGCTTCGCAGAGCAACAGCTTTCTGTGTTTTGGGAACGTTCACTGGCTCTACCCCTTGGGCAAGATGAGTGCAGGTGCAGGAAAGCTGAGTGCATTGGATCTGACGGTGTAGGGGTGTGGGCTAACTTGGTGTCATGACATGAGAAGCATTTCTGGACATGCCCACAGCAGAATTTCAGGAGCCTGGGGAATTTTAATGTGAAAAGCTGGCGCCTGTGGAGCTTAGGCACCTCCCGGGTGTGGCAACAAATGAGTAGGAATTTAGAAGACTGTAGTTTTGGGTGCTTAGTGCTGTTGGAAATATCTACTTTCCTCCTGTCAGGCTGGACACGGTTCCTGAAATTCGCCAGCGCCAGCAGTGTAACTGGTCCTTGCTGAGTAGGAACAGTTTTTTTCCAATTCCAGAAACATTATGACTGGCAAAAGAATGAAAACTATCAGCAGAGATGATGCTACAATGTTCTGACTCTGTAACATTTATAGGGCTGTGGGAAGCCAGCTTGGATGAATCATAAATAATTGCATGTAATATACTAATTTAGTTGCAGAATGGGAGTGAGTTTAGCTTTATCCATTAATTCAAAAGACTGTCCCTGTGAGCATTTGGGAAGAGTAATTTAGTAAATTCAAGCATGAGTCAATGGAACTAAAAATAGAAAAAACCCTTCCTAAATGGCTAAAAATTAAATGAAAATAAAGGAAGAAATAAAACCTGGTGTCACAATCTGACAGTCCTTTTTATGCAAAGGTTCCATAAAACACATACATACCTGTTAATATATTACTGAAGAAAAATTATTTCTATTTTTATAAAGACACCATATGCCATTTTAACACTGAGAATAAATTATGCATTTAGCACTCTGCAACATGTTTATAGATAAATGTTGAGGGCACAGTGCTAGTCAGCTGTCTTTGATATTAACTTCACGTCTCCTAGACTCACAGTGTTGTAGAGCAGAATTTGACCTAATGCCTAAACTCCATACGGCCAAGTGGAAACAAAAAAAAAAAAGTTCAACCGACCTGTCAAGTACTAGTGTTTCAAAGGTTTGATGTTTTACACTGGGGGCCGATTTTATCACGTTGACCTTGGCTTATACTGGTATCCCTCTGTGGCATCAAAGAAGTTCTTTTGATTGTAAATAGTAACAGTATCAGTCCCTAACTGGAAAAGTTCCTGAGGATGAGAAAAGCCCCATCCTTTTCATGTCAAAGCTCTAAATTTATGCAAGCAGACAGAGAACTCCCTGGACAATGGAGATGAATAGGAGGGTTGCACTTGCAACTAGAGGCTGAGAGCCGTGCTGGAAGCAGCTCAGACTGGTTTGCTAGAACTGACTCTTGAAAATTGCTCTAAGAAACTCTTATTCCTGCTGCTGCAGCAACTCTTCCTACCTTTGCCCACTCACATCTAGGCTGAGAGGTCCCTACACCTTGACATTGCTAATCCGGCACTACTGTTACTATGGAGCAGCCAGGGTTTCACAGAACAGCTATGGATTTTAAGATAATGCTGCTATGCCAAAGTTTTTATAATTTAAATAGGCAAGACACATAAGGGATGTAAAAAGGCAAAGAGCTGGAAGGTAAAGCTCAAATCAGGTCAGCGACAGAGCCAGGACTAGAACATAAATCTCCTGCTGCCAACTCAAAGATTGATTTTTTGGGTGTCTCTGCCTGTCATTCCACATCTGCCTGTTCCACCAGAAGGATGCATTTAGGATGTGATTTGCCCAACAAATATGGTTATATTTCCTCCCTTTCATTTTTCCCTTTGCAGAAACAAGCTCACAATTAGAACTCTCTGGGAACTTTTTGACAAAGTATTTTTCCACAACAAATGTTTTACTATGTCCGTATGGAGGATTTATTGTCAAAATGAAAATGAATCTACACTATAATATATATTACTTACCTAGAAATAGGGCATCAAGCCCACAGCTTGTGTGAGGAAAAGCAAGAATTCGAACACGTTTTCTTGGTTTCTGATAGCACATTCTATTGAGTCCCTCTAGCTGTCTCTCAGAAAGAAAGAAACAAAGAAAGAAAAAAAAAGAAAGGAAGAAAGGAAGAAAGGAGGAAAAGAAGAAAGAAAAGAAGAAAGAAAGGAAGAAAGATGGAAAGAGAAAGAAAGAAAGAAAGAAAGAAAGAAAGAAAGAAAGAAAGAAAGAAAGAAAGAAAGAAAAGAAAGAAAGAAAGAGAAAGAAAGAACAAAAAGAAAGAAAAAGAAGGAAAAAGAAAAACTGATGTCCAAGCTTAGGAGATTATTTGTGCAGAACCATGTATTTTCTAGCATCTGTAATTTTCCAGTTTAAAATCTACAAGTGGAAACTTTCTCAAATACAAGGATTTTGGAAACTCTACAGTATAATTGTTCTGAATAATTCTTGGCCCGCAGATTACTTGCAATTAGTGTGTTGTGACTGTCATGTATTCAAAAAGAGAAGTTTGAGTTGTTTTGATTATGTGAGGTGGGAGAAATAGGTCATACAGTGCATTTCCATTCTGAGTGGCTGGGGTCTATGCTTAGATCCAGGTTCCTGTTTTGGAACTCATATTCTGCACACTGTTAATGACTACCAGCCTGTACTTCAGCTTTTCTGTTTGAAAATATCTAACAGTAAAATCGTTTGCTTGAACAGAAGAGGGTATAAGCAATGTAATTTTTTCTAAACATTTGCTTGATTACTTTTGCAAATTCTTTTTGCTATGATTTCCCAGACTGTTTAACATCCAGTTAAAGCTCCTTGAACTTCTGGATGGGAACTCAGTGTGAGGAGACATTAAAGCAGCGAATGCAGATGTAGGAACAGATTTGAAGCAAAGCAAATTAGATGGAAGCCAGTTTATCCAGATCCTCTGCCTGCCCGGCAGATATCATACAGGATTTGGTATTCTGGTTTTCCACTCCTCACCCCCAACTCTTGTGTCGTGCTGTGAAGGCTTTAGCTATGCTGCATGGCTAAGACAGTGTAAAGAAAACCCAAGGCTACTCCAGCCTCTCCTTGGGTCCAGACAGATGCCTCTGGGGGTGTTTATGCCACTACAAAAGGGCAGACATGATCAGACTCCGCTCACATTCCAGACCCCTTGTAGGGAACCTACTTCAGAAGCACCACAGTGCTTGAGCAGAAGCCATCTGGCACCCTAAAAGAGGAGAGCTGAGTTTGCAACACTCAGGCACTAAGTAAGTGCCTTTGTTGAATGGGCCGCCTGATCCAGTGTTATTTATCACATTCCCCTTCGGATGGTGCAGTTCCCCATCCTCTGTAGCTTGTCTTTCCTCAAAAAAAGCGCTGGGAAATAGATATTCCCAAAAGGCTGAAGACAAATATACACGATCAATCTGTATGGAAGCTATGTGAATACATGTAGTGCAGCCTTAGTTCTCAGATAACACATTTTCTTGCTCAGCAAGGCTTATTAGCTCAGATTCAGCATGGCTTTTACCTGTGTTCACACAATTTCTTACCTACCTATAGTAGAACAACACAAGTTCTTATATACTTGAAGTTTAGACCGAGGAAACTCATTTCTGCTTGTAGATTTATGGTGTTAAAATAGTCTCAGTTTGTAATCAGATTTTTTTGTCCAACTTTTTTTTTTTGAAGGGCCAGATTTTCAAGTAATAGAAATAGTCTTTAATGATGTCTCTGAATCTTCATGTATTAGAAGCTGGAGAAGGCTTTAATCAAGGAAACAGTGCCACTAGTGCTGCGGATGGGATGGCTTCTGTGAATAAAGACTATAGCAAGGAATTGCAAAATTAGGCTGTAAAAGTGGCCCTCTACACCTGAATTCTAGTCTTTTACTATTCAATACAAAGAGTACAAGTCCTGAGAGAGTACTAGTATAATTTTTCCCAGAAGTTCTATGTCTGTATTTGTCTGAGGCTAATCTCTGTGCTGTAACAAAGTTGACTCTGCATTGACTAGCAAATGTAAAATCCTTGCCTGCTCCAACACACGGGAAAATACACAGTTTACTAATCATCCTGAAACAAGCTTGGACTGGCTGAGACAACACACACAAACCATAATTTTAAAAGCAAATGTCTCTTGAATTTACCAGGTCTCTTAATTCCTACTTTTCATTGAAGATGCCAGGGACTCTTTCCTGGACTGATCTTTACAAGGGTGAAATAGGTGGTATAGAGGAAAAGATACAGATGGAAGTAAATCTAGTCACAGAAGATTTTAATCAGGACTAGTTTTTGCCTATAAAAGGCGTTTTGCAGAGTTTACATAATCTCTAATTTATTAAAGGATCAGATTTTTACGTTAAGGCTAAAAGGAAAATGTTAGGGTTAGGATTTCAGAAGCACTTTTTCCATGTACATGTCTGCTGGTGGGCAGAAGTATTCCCCTGGAATTTTTGGACAGCAACAAAAGTGTTTTAAAATTATTTTTAATTCTGGTTCACTTAATACATGTCAGTCTGGTTAGCCATATTCATCAAATGTAGATTTAGATGATTTAGCAAACTATTGAGAGTGAGTAAATATTATTTTTAATTCTATAATAAAAAAATAATTGTTATATTATTGTGACCAAAGACTTAATCCATGTATAATATATAGGAAAATAGTTTAACTTCTACTTGTTTATACTGCTAGTGCCCACTATATTCCCTAATAATGTTTGGTATAAACCATGGGTTATTCAACATGAAATGTAGTATGTCACAAAGACATCTGTGAGGTAGCCCTGTGTAATGACTGTACACTCAGCTGTGTTTCTACCTGAAGAACTCTTGCATCCCACTTTGCAAGGGCGTAGCACAGACTGTTTCATGAATTTGATTCATTTGCTGATTTGCTAGATTTTCTGAGCATTTACAAATGAAAAATTCTCTGTTCTAAGATTATACCCAATGTTTTGCCTCACAGCAATCCAAATTTGTTGGGAGGTCAACTAGACATTATATTAATATGACTTCTTTCTTGGAATGACCTTTAAAATGTATGCAAAATAGCAAACCATACATAAATTTGAAGCTTTGGAGTTGTGCACTCTGCTTTTATAACTTGACAGTGCAATAAAAGACAGTAAGAAACTATACGCCACACCTATCCCAAGTGTCACAAAGCACTGGAGCTCAGAGATGATCATATTCTCTTCTAAACCTCTAAGAATGAAGAATTATGTGCCTTGGGGAAGATTACTAGAAGGTTGGTCATCCTAACAACTGGATTCTCCAGGAGCAGGAAAGATTGCTGGGCTAACTTAAACAATGAAGGAACTCTGTAGATAATGGCAGATTCCTTGGTTTATCCCTGAGCTGTAGCACTACTAGGAATCCTACTAATAAGCTTCATGGTATCTCCTTGTTGCTGGTCTGCACCTCACATTGCTGCCTTTCCCAGTTTTTAAGAGGAGCAAGCAGGCAGCGGTACTGGCAAGACAAGTATGGTAAAGAGAAAGATTTCTTTTGCAGAAGCTATCATTTGTGGAAGGCAATATGGTCCACCTTCTAAGCAGAGACATGAATACACAAGGTAAATGGTCCCTGTTTCACCAGCCCTCTGTACTAATTGGAAGACTCTTAAATTTACATCAAAAGGGGAAAAGAATAGAAGACACACACTTAGTGGAATGTCAGACTGTCAAGAACAGCTGTAATCAAGGGTCCAAGGAGCATGAAGAAATGTCTTTAATTATCTGTCCATGCTAGGATCCAGTGTAATAAACAAGAGAAATGAGAACTGCTCATTTTATCAGCTGAAGCTGACTTGGTATTAATGAAATCTGGAGACATCTTCATGACTTGAACATTAATATCATAGTTATTGAACTTAACACAGAAAGGTGTCGGCTGAGTAAATGAAAAATGGGAGTGGCAATCCATCAAAATGAAGTTATTTGTTTCTGGCTCAGAAATAAATTGGAAATAAATGATACCAAGACTTTATGGATTAATATTCTGATGAAGAAAGCCCAATGTTTGCTGCTGACAACTAAACCAAACTAGTAGGCAGGACGATCATCTCCCTGGGTATGCAGCCACACTATGCCAGGGGGAAAAGCAACTCTGATGTATTGTCAGCACTCAAGCATCCTCGAAATTTCATAAGGTTTTAGAGGAAAATACCCCATCTCAAAAATTACTAAATCCAATATCAGAAATTGTCTACTAGGCCTTGGTTCAACAGACGCAATGTACTGGTAGCATGACTAAAGTACCTGTATGTATCATTTTAGGCACACGTTAAGCAAATCTTTTCCCGTGGTGATTCAATGCCAACAAACCCAATACAAAAATCTACTTGAATTCAGTGAGCTTTAATTGTGCTTCATATATTTATACTCTCAATTTCTGTCTAATACATTATTACTCATCATATATAGTTCACTCTGGCAGTTTGCCTTATTCACGTGAGTGGTTCCATATGGGTCCTTTATACCAAGGAGCTTTGGGAGTCACTAATAGCTGGACAAGGGACATTGGTTACTGAATTCCTGGGTCTGTTTTCAGCATTGGACTGACTAGTATGTTTATATGATGCAAAAGCCAACCACAGGATGCCTAATTCATACTTACGGCACTGCATGTTCCTATTATTTTGTGTAATAATATATCATTTACTTTACAAAGACTTTTCTCATTCTATTTTATCAGTGGTTCACAGACGAATTTAGAAACAAGTTGAACATCAGGACCTGTAATTTTTTTAAGCCTCAGCTTGGAATCTTTTCCCTGTCCATGTTGATTATAAATTGCATTCATCACACTGAAGGCTGTTTATTTGCTTCTTCTGTTTATCTGCTTTGCCTATCTGTAACACCACAGTGGGAATGGCATGTACAACAACAAGAAAATGACCCATGGGTTATAGTCAAACAAATGGATGGTTTGCACACAGATAAAAAGACAGATAAAAAAGACAAAACCAAAATGCTTGCAATACAAGTCAGACTTTTTTTCTTTCTATGTTTTGATTTTTCATTGTTCAATGTAAGTTAAAGATCCAGACTGCTACCAACAATGCTTTTGCTTCCATTCCTCCATCAAAACGTCATGTGATACTTAATACCTTTCCTTGCGGTTTCTTGTCCAAGATCTGAACAGAATTTTTATTTCCCCCTAAGCTGTGAATTTGGATTCCAGTGTCCTAAAACCTTACCTCATCTTAGTCTGGTTTGATTTTTTAAAATGTAAATTTCCTATTCTTCCTGTCATACATTAATGCATGCTATTTCTGTTGATTAAAAAAACAGTGCAAGTGTTAGCAAAGGGAAATGCATTTTATATGAAGGAACAAATAAAACAGTCTACAAAAGGCAAAAGTAAACAGGTCTAATAAGTGGCCCAGTTGTAAGACTTCAGTCCTGCACAGCACTGTGATATCACCCCAGAAAAATACCTGAAATATAATGACAATAAATTTAAGGTTCAGTGGGATTGGCAGGTATTTGGCTTTTAGATTTTGTTCAACCAAGTCACCAGTTTAGTGGACTAAGTGAACTGTAAGTAGCACTGAAGCTCCCAGAGTGTAATTCAGATCCCGGGGAGAGATTCAAACAAGCTGGCCCTAATCCATCTGTGTCAACATGCAGTTAAGCTGTGGAATTCCTTATCACAGAGTGTTTCAGATGCTGAAACTTTACATGATTTCAAAAGGCAACTAGACAAATTCATGTAAGAAAAATCCACTGAGAATCATTGCATGTAAGACAACTGGTTCAATAAGTCAATGAGGCAATGGTTGAATGTTGGAAGAATATTCTTGAGTAGCATGACTTACACCCTTCCCTAGGCATCCTCTTTTTGACTTTTGTGAGACTAGGACTTCAAACTGGATGGACCTGTGGAGTGACCCAGTCAGACCACTCATATTCTTACATGTCAAAATATCCGAGATAGCACATGCACATACCTTTTCTGGGGGAAGCTCCCCAGCACATGTAACTCACTGAAAGTGTACATGTCCAGATGCGTGGCTGCTCACTTGAGACCATTAAGGGACTATTTTCCACTCAGCTCTATTTGAGAATTATTAAGAATTCTTGGTTCTCTGTTTGCTCAGAGAGCATGCAACTCTTCTGGATGGGTTAAAGCTCACTACCTGTACGCACTTTCCCTGAAGAAGCTGGTTGATGCCTACTTCCTTGTACAACGGCCTAGAGTACAGCCAGGTACTGCAGCACCTGGATTTTGGTCAAGCCACACCAAGTTGGACAACACAGTTTCCAATCCCCTCAAAAAGCATGCTAGTTGAGAGCAGGAGGCCCCTGTTGTGTAGGGTGTTCAGAGGAAGAAACATTTTTTTTTCTTGTGAGTCGAAAGCTGTGATCCCAGGAGCACAGACTAAGGCAGGTGGGGAGGCTTGGCTGGAGAGTGACTCTCTAGCAAGGTACTTACAGTACCTAGGTAAAATTCAGGGGTGCAAATTTGCATCCAGCCCACTGGGGACATATGCTTCATTCACAAGCAAGAGACTAAATGCAAAAAGAAGTCTAGACAGCAAACTCTTGTATCTCTAAGGCTTTGAGTGCAAATCGGGAGCCTCTTAATGTCTTGTGTGTATTTCCCTACATTTAGCTCAAGGAAAAGTGCAAATGGAAACCAAATCCTTCTTTGCTGAATACTTTTTATATGAAGAGAATAATTTCCTCTTTAAAGCATATGTTTTGAAAGACTTCTCAGGTTGCTGCTTCATGGGAGTTAAGGATGGTCTTTGTTTCCCCAAGGTTGGTACCATTTAAGTGGAAGTAACTGGAGGGAAGGGGAAATGAGGCAGAGGGAGGACAGCTAATAATGACATTACAATCTACATCTCCCTCGGGAAGACAAATAAGAGTTAACCACAACAAATGGAAAATTAAACTTTGAACAATATTTACCTAAAACTAGAGTAATTTCTGGCTACTACAGCTTGATTTCCAAGAAAACAGTTTGTTGCCAAATTAGAACTTTGTATCAAATGGCCTTAATGTGATCACAGTTGAGTTCTTTCTAGAGTTATTTTAAGATATTCATGTTTGTAATAATTACTAAGCTTATTTTTTACGGCTAATCATAGGTGCTTTGAAATGTAAGTAATAACTTTTGTATATTATTTTTCTGCTACAAACAGCTATTTCAACCACAACTTTCACAAAGCTTTGCTTCACACATTAACTGTGGAGGTGTTAGAGCAAAATGCTGCAAATCCAGACAGGTCTAAGCCTTCTCTTGCTTGAATTCCAAATAGCTAAAAAAGCCTTTTAAATAAAAGGCCTGCCTCAACATCATTCCATTCCTGTTAGTTTCTACTAAGAAAAGATTCAATATTTTTTCGAATAGATGTTATTTTACACTGTTTTGTTCCTTTCTTTAAGTCCTGACATTCATATATATGTACAATCATCCAAATATGCACGGTTGAGGGCAAATACAGGTATATGGAATTTAGCCTATATAAATTGTATCTATTTTTCATATACATCAAAAAGTATTTCTTTACTTTCTAGGCCATGCATACATCTGTCTTGTGTTGCTTTCATAAATATTTATATATGTGCATATATGCATGTATACAGATGAAATTCTAGTTACCATCCTATTTATTTGCCTGTTTATTTTGACTATTTATTATTGTCAATATATTGTCAATACATATGCAGAGAAATAAACAAAGATAGAAATTGATGTTGTCATGCTGTGATGTAGTTTCAAATTCATACCAGAATTAGTTGAAGATCACTGTGCTACTCACAAATAGATCATCGGTAACAGATGATGGGTTGCAAGTGAAGAATGCACGTCATCCTAGCACAGCCCCAAGAACTCAAACAAATCCTATTTGAGGGATAGTTTAGAGATTTTTCAAACAATTACAAGGATAATTTTTGCACCCTTTATACAAGCCAGAAGCAATTTTCATGATTATCCATGCACCTCAAGGTTCAGATAACCTCCTCGTTCCCCTTAACTGACCTATAATGGATGGCAGAAAAATTCTGATGGGTTTTATCTGTTACAGAACTGAGGCCTGATCTAAAGTTCATTCAAGTCAAGCACGATCTTCCAAAAAAATCCCAAAACAAAACAGGTCTAGTGTAGAACTATACGGACCCAGTGCTACAAACAGTAAATGAAAAATAATATATTTCAACATGATTATCTTACAACTTTTATATTAGCTGAAGATTCATACTAAAAGCACATCATAGAATAGTTTGGGTTGGAAGGGACCGTAAAGATCACCTAGTTCCAACCCCCCTGCCACAAAAAGGGACACCTTCCACTACACCAGGTTTCTCAAAGCCCCATCCAACCTGGCCTTGAACACTTCCAGGGAGGGGGCATCCACAACTTCTCTGGACAACCTGTTCCAGTGTCTCACCACCCTCATCATGAAGAATTTCTTCCTAATATCTTATCTAAACCTACATTCTTTCAGTTTAAAACCATTACCTGTTGTTCTATCACTACATGCACCCTTGTCCACCAATGCTGTAACCTGGTCATAGAAGGCCACCAAATTTGTCAGGCACGATTTGACCTTAGTGAAGCTATGTCGGCTGTCACCAATCACCTCCTTATTTTCCATGTGCCTTTGCACAGTTTCAACGAGGATCTCCTCCATGATCTTGCAAGGCACAGCGGTGAGGCTGACTGGCCTGTAGTCCCCTGGGTCTTCCTTTCCCCCTTTTTAAAAATGGGGGTTATGTTTCCTGTTTTCCAGTCAGAGCGAACTTCACCAGACTGCCATGACTTCTCAAAAATGATGCAAAGTGGCTTAGCAACTTCATCCTCCAGCTGCCTCAAGACCCGCAGATGCGTCTCATCAGGTCCCATGGACTTGTGCACCTTAAGATTCATTAGATGATCTTGAACCTGATCTTTTCCTACAGTGGGTGTTTCTTCATTCTCTCAGTCCCTGTCTTTGCCTTCTGTGACTTGGGTGGTGTGGCTTGAGCACTTGCCAGTGAAGACTGAGGCAAAAGGTCTTCCAGTAAAGAAAAGATTTTGTGTCAGAGACCTCCATCATCAGGTGACACACACAATGTCTTTGTGAACATGCTCCATACTTATGAAGTATCACCATTTACATAAATGTGAGAAGGGGGCAGGCTAATATGCTGACATTGTTGGGGGTGTTTACTACAGGCCATCTGATGAGGAAGAGGAAGTTGATGAGGCCTTCTAAAGACAGCTGAAAGTTTCTTCACAGTCACAGGCCCTGATTCTCCTGAGGGACTTCAACAACCCTGATATTTGCTGAAAGGACAACACAGCTAGGCATGCACAGCCCAGGAGGTTCCTGCAGAGCATTGATGATAACTGTTTGACACAGGTGGTGGAGGAGCAAATGAGGAGAGGAGTGCTGCTGGACCTGGTCCTATCAAACAAAGAAGGACAGGTTGGGGATGTGAAGGTTGGGGGCAGCCTGGTTGCAGTGACCGTGAGATGGTGGAGTTCAGGATCGTGCATGGAAGAAGCATGGCAACAAGTAGGATTACAACCCTGCACTTCAGGAGAGCTAACCTTGGCCTCTTCAAAGACCTACTTGGAGGAATCCCATGGGCTAGGTCTCTAGAAGGTAGTGGGGTCTAAGTGAGCTGGTTAATATACATTAATATACATAATATACATTAATATACATTAATATACATATACGCATCCTCCAAGCTCAAGATTGTTGCATCCCTATGAGTAAGAAAAGAAGCCACGGGGGCAGGAGACCTGCATGGGTGAGCAAGGAGATTCTAGAAAAACTCAAAGGGAAGAAGGATGTTTACAGAACATGGAAAAAGGAGCTGGCCACTTAGGAGGAATATAGGAATGTTGTCAGAGCATGCAGGGATGCAACAAGAAAGGCTAAGGCCTGCTTGGAATTAAAACTGGCAAGGGTTGTCAAGGAAAAGAGGAAAGGCTTCTTCAAGTACATCAGTAGCAAAAGGAAGGCTAGGGAAAATGTGGACCTGCTGCTAAATGAGGTGGGTGCCCTGGTGATGCAGGATACAGAGAAGGCGGAGTTACTCAGTGTCTTCTTCTCTTCAGTCTTTACTGCTGAGGCCAGCCCTCAGGACTCTCAGACCCTGGAGGTAAGAGAGAAATTCTGGAGAAAGGAAGAATTCCCTTTGGTCTAGGAGGATTGGTGTAGAGATCATTTAGGCAAACTGGACACCCACAAATCCATGGGCCCCAATAGGATGCACCCACAAATGCTGAAGGAGCTGGCAGGTGTTATTGCCAAACCACTCTCCACCATCTTTGAAAGCTTGTGGAGAACAGGAGAGATGCCTGAGAACTGCAGGAACGCCAATATCACTCCAGTCTTCAAAAAGGGCAAGAAGGAGGACTGGGGAAACTACAGGCCAGTCAGTGTCTCCTGGAAAGGTGATGGAACAGCTCATTCTGGATGTCATCTTTAAGCACATGGAGGAAAAGAAGGCTTTCAGGGGTAGTCAGTATGGTTCCACCAAGGGGAAATCATGCTTGACCAATCTGATGATAGCCTTCTATGGTGGCATGACTGGCTGGGTAGATGAGGGGAGAGCAGTGGATGTTGTCTATCTCGACTTCAGCAAGGCTTTTGACACTGTCTCCCAGACATCCTCATGGGTAAGTTTAGGAAGTGTGGGTTAGATGAGTGCACAGTGAGGTGGATTGAGAACTGGCTGAATGGCAGAGCTCAGCAGGTTGTTATCAGTGGTGCAGAGTCTGGTTGGAGGCCTGTGACTAGTGGTGTTCCCCAGGGGCTGGTACTGGGTCCAGTCCTGTTCAACATATTCATCAACAACCTGGATGAAGGGACAGTGTACCCTCAGCAAGCTTGCTGATGATACAAAGCTGGGAGAAGCAGTTGATGCACCACAAGGCTGTTCTGCGATTCAGGATGACCTGGACAGGCTGGAGAGTTGAGTGGAGAGAGGAACCTGATGAAGTTCAGCAAAGGCAAGCATAGCGTCCTGCACCAGTAGAGGCTGGGGACTGACCTGCTGGAGATCAGCTCTGCAGAGAAGGACCTGGGAATGCTGGTGGACAACAAGCTGACCGTGAGCCAGCAGTGTGCCCTTGTGGCTAAGCAGGCCAATCGTGTCCTGGGGTGCCTTGAGAAGAGTGTGGCCAGC
>VZSC01008486.1:80100-105747 GCA_013398225.1 Steatornis caripensis | reverse complement strand
GTGAGGGACTGTCTGCCATGGGAGGGACCCCACGCGGCAGGCAGGGGCAGTGTGTGAGGAGTCCTCCCCGCCTGAGGAGGGAGGAGTGGCAGAGACAACATGNTTTGCTGGCAGGGCTTGTGACACCACTGGGGACCCACGCTGGAGCAGTTCGTGAAGAGCTGCAGCTCACAGGAAGGACTCATGTCAGAGGGGCTCGTGAGGGACTGTCTGCCATGGGAGGGACCCCACGCGGCAGGCAGGGGCAGTGTGTGAGGAGTCCTCCCCGCCTGAGGAGGGAGGAGTGGCAGAGACAACATGTGATGGACTGACCACAAACCCCATTCCCTGGCCCCGTGTGCCACTCAGGGGGAAGAAGTAGAGAAATTGGGAGTGAAGTAGAGCCTGGAAGAAGGGAGGGATGGGGCAGAAGGTGTGTTAAGGTTTGGGTTTTAATTCTTATTACCCTACTCTGATTTGATTGGTAATAAATCAGACTAATTTTCCAGGTTGAGCCCGTTTTGCCTGTCATGGTTATTGGTGAGTGACCTCTCCCTGTCCTTATCCCGACCCACCAGTCTTTCGTTATATTTTCTCTCCCCTGTCCACCTGAGGAAGAGAGTGATAGAGCAGCTTTCGTGGGCACCTGGTGTTCAGCCAGGGTCAACCCACCACATTTATTTATGATAATTAAAGTAATTGTTTCATTATTCTTCTTGCATCATCTTGTTGTAAATGTTTTCTTTAATCGATCACAAATCTGTTGAGAGCATTTGGAGAAAAAGGAAAACTTAAAAAGCCATTGCACCCATAACGGTGCTCTGCCCCACTGATCGTTCTCACAGCCATTAGCTACTCAGTGCCCCAGTTCAGTGGAGATGGCCTCTGAAAAGTTTTCTGTTGTTTTCTGGAAACCTTTTTGTAGGAACAATATCAAAAAGATGACAGGGAACATCCACATATATTATTTGCGGTTAATACCAATACCCTCTTTTGGTCTTTTTATAAGTGACACCAGGTGAAGAAATCTGTGACAACCTGCAGCAGAGCAACCTACTTAGCTCGGCTTTGAGGTGGGCCTGCTCTTAAGTAAAGGACTGCTCAAAACATTTTGCAAATGCTATTCAGTAACTTCTTTTTTTTTTTATCACCGAGACAGCATTGGGTTTTG
Organism: Steatornis caripensis; assembly: GCA_013398225.1. NCBI lineage: Eukaryota > Metazoa > Chordata > Aves > Caprimulgiformes > Steatornithidae > Steatornis > Steatornis caripensis. The sequence continues at coordinate 104,597 of VZSC01008486.1, read as the reverse complement.
TAAATGCCTTCCATGCCTGCGATTGCTAGTAGTTTTTCAGATTGTGGAAAATAGGGTTGTGTAAGAAACTTCCACTTGCTTTTCTCCAATTGCGCTTTAGATTTTGCCTGGGAAAAATCTAATCAATTTCTTTATTTTTTTAAAATAGTCTCTCTGCTGCCCGTTTCCTTTGTAGGGCCATATACACTGGCACCTTCATGTAACAGCATGCTGCTGGCTCTGCGTCGTTCAACTATGAGCCTTCTCAGAAAAGCAACCTGAAAAGATAATTTCAGTTGCAAAATCAGCCCTTCACTTCTAGATTCATCCTTCTTCACCGTAGATAACTAACCCAACTGAGGTTTTAGGTGGATCTTAAAGTTGCGTCTCCTTCCTCTCCATTAGCAGCAGAAGTCAGGGGTGACTGAGCTCCTAACTCGTTTGATTCAAGTTACACATCTGAAGTGTGGTGGGATGAATCCAGGTTACTCCCTCATGCACTTTATGCATCCGTACTGGAGTTAAAAACAGCATCACAAGGCATAGTACCCAGTCTTGTGTGTCGGAGGCTGCTCTTGCTACTTACAGTAGGGTTTGCAGCAGTATTTCCTGTGTGCTCTTTGAGTCCCCTCTGAAAGCAGAACTGGTGTTTTCTGGGCAGGCTTTTTCCTGGCGCTTACTGTCCTCTCCATGCTCCATGAACTGCAGTGAATTGATTGCCCCATCCCTGGTTTGCTATTATCTGCTTTTTGCTGGTAGGAAATTGAGGGAGGGAGAAAGTAAGGGCAAAAATATCCATGAGATCTGGGATCTTGGAGTAGCAATGTTAGCTGCACTTTTGGGGCTAGTCCCTGTCTTGCTGAGATAGAGCGTTTTTCTGGGAAAGTGTTTGGGTGTAAGACTGTGTCCTGTGTATAAGACATATGGTTAAATAAAACATCCAGTACTGATGCAAGATATTTAGTGGACAGAAATTATCCATATCACGTAGTTGGCCGCTTACTTCGTGACGTGGCTGGGCTACGCCAGTCGGCAGTCTGTGTGGCTGAGGGAAGATGACGCCCCAGACACCATCCCCAGCAGGCAGGATGGAAGACACTCTGCAGCGTCTGACTCCCTCCTCAGCCCCTGACACGCTCCAGCAGGGCTTGCTTCCTCAAACCCCCCTATATGCCCTTATGCCATGCTGCATGGCATGTATTTTTCACGTGCACTTGCTATAAAATTATCACTCTGCTGAAATCACATGATGTGTTTAAGTCCCATGATTTCAGGCATTTTGAATTAAACACCATTCCCTGTCCCAATAACGTCTTAAAGCCACAAAGCATTACATGAGCCCCAGAGGACATGCAGGGTCAAGTCCACGTAGGGTGGATGCAACCCACTGTGCGTCACTTGGCCTCAGTCTTGGTGCTGTTGTTATTTAGCGGTACAGATACAGGCAGAGAGGCTGGAGGTCCGGAGCCAGGTACCTCTGTGGAGAAAGAGCGGGTGATGGAGGTGCAGACTGTAAGACCTGGAGCTGAGGACTCTCCTGGTGGTTAGGACAGATGGGGAAGAGCCATCTGCAGCACAGAGGCACCGGCAAAGGGCTCTTCTTTGGGCCAACAGTAATGTCATTTAGGGATATATGCAAGCTGATGGTGCAGCCAAAAAGTGATACCCTAAAGGGAAGGTTGAAACAGTGCCTATTGGGATTTATCTGGGCTAGTTTTCCAGGTCTCAGGCCTATAGTCCAGTGCAAAAGTCACATGATTCGTATGTCCTATTTTAGGTGTCTAAAAGATCTTTACATCTTAGTGAAGCGAAGCGAAGCATACCCTGAAATCACGTAGACAATTACACTTGCCTGAATGGCTCTTCCCTTTGTGCTGAGACTTCTGGGAAAAGTTGACAGCCTGAGCCTTTTTTGGCTTCCCTCCCACCGCCCCCGCCACCCCTCGCAATGCTATTTGGTACTAGAGTTAAATGCACAAGTTGTGCCCAGTGGGAACTTTTGCACATTTGACACTTCACCAAGTGCTGGCGCTGACAGCTAGAACGAAGCTAGGATGAATGAACTTGATCACAGATGTGAATACCTGCTTCTATCAGAATAACCCCCCCCACACCCCCGCCAAGCAATTATTTCTGATACTTTTCCTTCACACAAGTCTGCAAGGCTTTTTCCCCACAGAAAATGGGAAGTACTTTTTGGTCAGACATATCCTCTGTAAATTCTATGGTTTGTGCTCCTTACAACTATAGTTACTGACTAGCAACAAGTGGTTACTGTTTTCTATTGTTATTTTTAGAACCTAAATATAAATGGTGCAATAGAGGGGAAAAAATAACGTAGTGCTTCAGACTTGCAATGTTTTGAAACCAGCTACTGAAGTCAGAGGCTCACGTGCTAAGTTCTGGTATACCTGGTAATACCAGCAGGAGGTGGGTATATATGTCTGCAATGTGGAGCGTTAACAGCAAACCTCAGGTGACAGGTCTTGCAAATAAACCAGACATGACGTCTGTAGATCACAACCTGTACCAAACCCAGTGGCTGCATTTCATATGGCTTAGTAGGAGGAGGCATAAGTCTGAAATTTTCAGTAGTAAACCACTAACCTTACGCTCTAACAGCTGGAAATTATGGAAACTGTTATCAACTAATGAATGCAGAGTTAGGCCCTGTCAACAGGTCACAGAATGCTAATACTTTACTCCTGGCTTTGCCCTTGCAGTGCTGGGCAGCGTTGAAGGTCCTGCTGTAACTAATTCAACTTTTACAACGCCATTTCCCTGTCTGCAAAATAGGATGCTGGGTGATCATGTTTGCAGAAAAGATCCACTGATGAGAAGAAACAGATTACAGTTTGGGGGTGTGGTTGGTTGGTTGCCCACATACTGTGCAAGCCTTTGCTTTGTTCTTGTTCTGCAATGGCCTGCTTGTCCTTTCCCTCACCTTGCATGTGGCATTCCTCTAAAGGGAACCGAGTGGGAAGGGCCGTAAGAGACAGCCTTGATCGCACCTGTATTCCTGTGCTGAGTATTATCTGCTAGCTGACTAGAAGAGTTTCCACTCAGCCCAGTCACAGACTTAGCAAATCACTCTTTGGATGTGCCTTGCTCTCTTCATTGTCTAGATACAGCAGCAGTTCATTCCCACTGAATACAGTCCATAATGTCAAAGCAAAAGCCAATGCCCTTATTTTGCTTGCTTCGTGAAAGCTGAGAGTAATATTTAAGTCACTTTCATTCGGACTCTGAATTCTGCTAGGTTCATTCAAATGTTTAATCAGCATTGCTTAAATGTTTTAGCAACTTCCTACTGAACCGCAAGACTAATAAAACCTGAAATTGAGCAATTTATTTGCAAGCCTTTAATTCAGAAAATTATTTTCTCTTCAGAAATGCATCCTCCAGGAGCACAGAAAGTAATAGCTTTCCGTTACACCCGCAAAGAACAATTAAATTTAATTTTTAGTCAGACTTTTGCAGATTCAGATCCTTCCTCTCTAGGGAACTTGCTTTACTAACAGCTACAAAGCTTTTCAAGCTCACAGAAAGAAGCCAGAAAGGCCTGTAACAAGCATATTTTCTGTAGGACATTAGGGTTATGCATGTAATGCAGACATGGCCCATCTGTAGCCCAAATATTGTACCAAAGCGCCCTGCTTCAGCAGTGCAGCCTGCCAGTGCAGAGGCCCTGGGGAGGACCCAGGGGTTCGGGTGGGCGCTCCGGTTCCCTTCCACCAGTGCAGCATGCAGCAGATGAGGCTGAGCAAAACTTACTTGCTTTCCCCCGCTCAGTTCTTGCCACCTGCTGAAGCCTTGCTACCTGCAAGAACCTCTGCTCTAACCTTTGCTGGGCTGGCAAATGCTGCTGTCTGGTGTTTTATTGTATTTCTACAAACATCCACTAATGACGAAGCACTCCATCTACAGAGTGATCTAGGACCAAGACCCAGAAAGGACTGAGGCCAAATTTTGGTGCCAGATTCCCAGTCTGCGCAAGTGGGGTTCATCTCTGTTCCCTCTCCCTGCCAATTCCTTCCTAACCTTGGAGGTTTCTAACCTCCATATGTATCTGCATCTGTTGCTAAGATGTTCTGCAGATGATACCTTCGAAAGTTGCTTTTGGTAGGGCCAAGCAGGAAAACTGCTTTGGTTATGTGACAGGCTGTACTGGATCTGGCTAGGATGGAGTTAATTTTCTTCATAGCAGCCTGTATGCTGCTGCTGCTATAAAACCAGATCGCTCAGACCCTTGTTTGGGTGGTGTATTGGGTGTAGATGGCATGGTTTTGATACTAGGGGGTGGGGATGCAGGAACAGCCTCTGTGAGGACACAGCCAGCTCCACAGTGGACCCACAGCAGGACCCGGCTGAGCCCAGCAGCCGATGCAGGTGATGCCTCTGTGACAGTGTATTTAAGAAAGTGCAGAAAATGCTATAGATAGGAGGTGAGAACAAAAAAAGAATGAGAAACAGCAGAGGGAATACCAAGGTCAGAGAAAGAGGGGGAGGAATTGCTCCATGGTGCCAGAGAAGACGTCCACCACCACAGTCTGGGGAGGCCTCAAGCCAGAGCACAGGAAAAATGTGACAAGGAAGATGCAGCAGAGAGAAGCCCCTCCGTGCAACTCGGGGTGAGGGGAAGAGTCTAGAGTGGAGGAGTAAAGTTGAGCCTGGGAATGGGGGCAAGAAAGGTGTTGGTTTAATGTCTGCCTCCTTGTCTCTCAGTACCTAAATCAGTAATTAAATATCTATTTCAACCGGCAACAAATTCAGTTAATTTACAATCATAGAATCATGGAATCACAGAATGGTTTGGGTTTGAAGTGATGTTTAAAGCTCATCTAGTCCAACTCCTGTGCCATGGGGAGGGACAATTTCACTAGAGCAGTTTGCTCAAAGTCCCGTCCAACGTGACCTTGAACACCTTCAGGGATGGAGCACCTACCACCTCTTTGTGGCAACCTGTTCCAGTGTCTGCCCACCCTTATCATAAAAAATGTCTTCCCTACTTGGAAGCTAAATCTACCCTCTTCTAGTTTAAAACTGTTGCCCCTTGTCCTGTCACTACAGGCCCTGGTAAAAAGCCTTACTCCATCTTTCTTATAAGCCCCCTTTGTATTTTGAAAGGGCACAATAAAGTCTCTCGGGAGCCTTCTCCAGACTGAACAACCTCAACCCTCTCAGCCTTTATTCGTAGGAGAGGTGTTCCAACTCTCTGACCATTTTTGTGTACATTTTCCCTTTATTACCCCAAGTCAAATTTGTTTTGCCCATGACAGTAATTGCTAAGTGATCTCCCTGTCTTTATCTCAACACATAAGCTTTCTTGTTCCTGTTTTTTTTCCTATTTTCTGCCCCATCCCACTGGGGGCATGACGGTACAGAGTGAGCAGCTGGGTGGGAGTTTGACTGTTGGCCAAGGCTAACCACCAGAGGTGCACATTTTAAATAGAACTATAGAACAGGTTTCTGCCAAAATGGCTCCTCTTGTGGCTGGAGCGTTTGCCTGTGGCATACATTCAGTCCCTTCCTCTGCTTAGAAGGAGTTAAATTCTTAACTGCCCTGTTGGCTATGTACTACTCTGGCTTTCTGCTTTGTCTATTAAAGTTGTGATTTAAAAAAAAAAAAAATTAAATGTTGGCTGGACCAGACATGATGGGGAAAAGTATGTAAGTGGTGCACTGGCCTAGCAGGTTGATGCTGGCTACTGTCCTGACCAACTGTTTCATGTGGAGAAGTCGTTAAAGGAAATGTATAAATAGTCCATGGAGCAGGGATCGGGATCTGGGGGATCCCCTTATTCACCCATGCAACAGATCTGCTCAGCAGGCCAAAGAGTTGTACTCTCTTTTTGTCTCTTAGGGGATTTGAGGATGACAGTCTTTGGTTTGAGAGCTAGTAATGCAGGGAAATTGTTTGGTGAAAAACTACTGTCTTCTAGGGACTAGAATTTCCTAAAGTGTCTTTGGCATGCAGCTCAAAGAGATCGTGCAGGCTTGCATCATGGAGTTCAAGTCCATGCTCCAAAACAGCCAAAAGTAGTGATTTGAAATTATCTAACCATTAGCTGGACATGTTTCCTCTGGCTTTAAACAGCTAGTCTCAGTTTTAAAAACAGGTCTCTAGAAAGATGAAACATTAGTGTGTTGTATCCTCTAACTTTGCACATTACACAGGAGCAGGCAGGAGACTGCAGCCTCTGAGCTAAAAAAATCTGAGACAAACTTTTGCAGGGACGTAAGAGCATTCTCACGAGTTCCCTCCTGAGTTCTCTCTTCCTGTGCTAATCCAAACACAAGTGTTTTAAAAAGTCAGGAGGCTCGTGCTCCTCTTAATCCCAGCAAGACTCTGCCAACCATGCTGCATGTCAATACGCTGAGCACTATCATCTGATCAGTTGTCTTCTCATGGAGAAAAGGCAGATTTTTCCTGTATTACCATTACTCCTGGAAAAAAAGAACAGAGAAGAAAAGAGCAGAAAAGAGAAGAAGACTAGAACATTTCAGTTGGAAGGGACCTACAACGATCATCTAGTCCAATTGCCTGACCAATTCAGGACAGATCAAGTTAAAGCATGTTATTAAGGGCATTGTCCAAATACCTCTTAAACACTGACAGGCTTGAGGCATCGACCATATCTCTAGGAACCCCGTTCCAGTGTTTGACCACCTTCTCCATAAAGAAATGCTTCCTAATGTCCAATCTAAACCTACCCTGGAGACAAAGTATGCTAATAAAGTACTTTTGCCATGGCTGTGCTAGGAAATATCTTTACTTAATTAGCTCAATGGATTATGACATTTACACATAATCATACACAGAGGTACACTTGGGTCCTGGAAAAGGCTATATTGTATGTGGAAGGGTTAAACTGAACCAGTTCTTCCTGCAGAGCAGCCAGATGTGGTTGTTTTCACCTCCAGGCAGACAAGCCCAGCTGTAGCCCTATGAGGATATAAATCACTGTGAAGACTTTCTGTGAAACTCAGCAGTGTGGGCTGATATGATCCCAGTTTCATCTTTCTTTGATCAGCTGTGAAGCCAAATCTGATGAGGATATGGTCTTGTGATACCTGCAGGCTTGTTTGGGGTTTTGGGTGATTTTTTAACTTCTTCATGTCTTAGTTCAAAGTTCCTAAGTCTAGTTTAGCTGTTGACTGTAGAACATTAGTTAAAGTAGTAAGTGTCTGTTTTCTGTGAGTTTCCTCTGAGTCATGAAGAGTTGGACAGCAAAGCAGCTAGCACTGGAAGAAGTAACCAGAGTCCCAGGCACTACTTATAGCCTCTTCGGATTAATTTTGAAGTTGTGTTTTTAGAAATTATTGATTATCCAGATACTAAAAAAAGCCATAAAATGCATTTAAAAATACTGAGTTTTCTGTTCTTTCAGCAGCAATGGCTCTCCGTACATAAAAACCCAGAGAGATTGGATGAAAACCAACACTTTTCAGCCACTGGTGACTGATCAGATGAGCGCAAGCAGTTGATCCGTCTCTGCTGTCACTCTTTCTCAGCAGTAATGTATCTGACTAAAAACTTTGTTCTCAGATTTTGTGTATGGCTTGAGTCCCTCTCTCTGGGAGTGTGCAGCGCTGAGCAATGCAGCTATTTTTTTCTAATGATCCAGTCACATTTCCTACAATCTAAACTGTCCTGATGGCATATGTACCAGTTCTGCAGTCATCATGCCCTTTTACTTGACGCTGATTAGACAAGTGCTGCTACACAAAGATCAGCAAACACACCCCTTCTGGACTGTTAGCTCAAACTTGTGTTCTGTTCTCTTCTAATTTGGGAATTTGGGAGTAAAATGAAACCTCTGTGACATTAATTTGCTGAATAGTTTTGTTGAAGTTGAATTATCTTGAAAGGCAGAAGTAGGCTGAACTGAAACTTCACAGCTGTGATACTTGGTTTATGTCTATTTTGTTGGGCTGTACCTTGCTCGAAGGTAACTTAGATCCACTGCATCTTTAGTTGATACTCAGAGAGTTAGTGTCACAGGTACCTTGTGGAAACACAGATTTGGGTCATATGCTAATAATATTTCTTTTCCGTCTTCTCCATCTCTTGCTTGGTTGAAAACTACTGCTATTGGTCTGCACATGTCAGTTGACAGAAAATTTATTTGGCACATCCATGTGAAGCTTGTGGATGATGTTTACAGCTCCTCAGGCTGTAAGAGTAATTACGCATCAAATGGCACTGAAGTATCTAAAGATTGGAATTTCCAATATGAAGCCTGTGACAATACTGTCCACCTTCTAACCATGTACTAATTACATACGTACACGTAAACTTCTCCCTAATTTTATTTATATTTTAAAAACATCAATTCTATTAAATCTTGTTCTGATTTAAGCATTAGTTCTTAAATGCTATTTTTGGATGTCAGTGATTTAATTCTCACTACACAAGGAAATGCTTTTACCCAAAAGTACAGATGGGAAACCTGTGGCAGAGAACTCCTATGTGGCTGCCAATAGGGAGGACTTGGTGAACAAGAGCCAGAGGAAGGCCATGTGGGTGTACAGCTGGGCTGGACTCCTGCCTACCCAAGCAGAGCTAATGGGTTTTGAATTGAGGTGTGGGGGAATCGTTGGTTCTCATACAGCTTACAGCAGAGGAAACCAGGGACCCTACTCTCTGCTCTTCACTGCCTCCTTGTAAACACAGCTTGAGGGCCTGCGTAGTGAAGAGTCAGGACGATTTAAATTCATTATTTAAATAGATACAGTGACTACCTTATTGAATCTCAATGAAGTGTTTATGTGTGAACTTCCATTGGAAATGTTACCCCTAATCAAACAACAGAAAAACAGAAAAGAAGCCTTCACGTTTTTGTTGGGCGCCAATGTTTCATTTATCTCATAGTAAGAGTTTCCCTATTTTATTTCCTTTGTATTGAGTCTAAGATCAAAGCAATAACTCTGTTAAAAAGCAATCATTTGTAATCAATTTAATAAGCAGCAAAGGAAGTGCTTTGACTAAACGAAAATCTTTTAGCCAAGTCTCTGTGGCTATCAGGCTGTGCTTGCTGGCTCCGTGCCGCATGTCCCAGCTTCCCTTGGTCCCTGCCCCGTGCAGTCCCTGGGCAGTACAGGGCTTGCCTCACAGCGCTGCAGGTATCTGCGTGCTTTTCCCATTCTGGGAGTGTGAGCAGCTTAAGTCTGTTCAGCTCGCATGAGAAAGGCCTGAATAATTACACCTTGGAGACTTTCCTGGAGCTGAGGGTAAACAGCAGGCAAGCGGAATTTTATTCACTTCTAATCTAAGCAGAACTTACCCAGCTCTTGGTATCCAGCGTGGAACATTTCAGTTAATTTCTTTTTTCACTTACCACTGCGCAGTCCAAAACCAAGCAGTAAGTGGGTGCATGTGCTCAGCTCATTTACTTCCCGAGGCTTTCACGTACCGGGGCCACATTTCTTGAATTCCTCCTATTCTTTAAAACATAAAGCTCCAGTTATCTCCAAGCTTCTGGTGTTAACTATGTTCCAGGCACCAAACTTCACCTTTTTGCAGACCACTTAGGACAAGATATTGCTCCTTCAGAGGAGGCTGCTCTGAGCAAGGTAGACCACAGTTCAACAACTTGGTTTACTGTTAAAGTTGTGCGGCTGATCTGGAATGCCAGGCAAGAAGGCAATGACTGGCACTTGCATTACCTACCTTCAAGATGGGAAGCAGTCTGAGCTGACTGTTGTTCTGCCTATTCTCCCCCAAAAACGCACCTGATATACACAAGCCTGCAAAGAGGAGCAGGGTAGAAAAAGAGGGAAGTGCAAAACAAATACGCAAGACAAAGGCTGAAACATCAGAATACAATCATCCTCTGCAGCCATGATTCAGATGATTACCTAGTCACACAGGACACTCTGGAAGCACTACAAAGAGATGCTCTGACATAGCCAATGCAAATCCTGCACCAGTGTATACAACCTGGTTACATAGGTAAAAAATTATGTAAAAATGACAAGGATTTTTATTGCACGGCCTCAGAATCCCCTACAGAAAAGCACTCTCAAAACTCCTTCAGGTCTCTAATCTGACTAATTACTGACCTCAGCAGTGAGTTAAAAGACAAGAAGAAAACTTATTTTGGCCTCTTTTGAATTAGAACAGTATTTATCAGGCCTCGGATATCATTGGTACAAAGGCACTATTTTAGTAATTTTAAAATGATAAGATCTGACAAAAACCTGGTAGAAAACGACCTAATTATTTATTCTCACGTGGTCTTGGGAGGACACTTGAGAAGGATTTTAATGATCTGTGGAGCTTGTACTCAAAACTTCAAGGCAATAAATGATTTTGGCTCTTGAGCAGTGAACAGCCAGCATTACATCCTCAAAGGAGGCCAGAGAAGCTTTTTAAATGCTGTCAGTGGGAGTTTTAAATCCACTCAGGTCTTCGTTAGTGTTTGTGTATTTTGTGAGACATTCAGATACTACTAAAGTGATGAACAGCAAGATAAAACCACAAAGCAGAGCGTAGTAATAGCTACAACTGTCATAGCAATACTTGGGCCAAGGACAAAGTCCATTTGTCAGAAGTAAAAGGTTAAGAGTTTACACTCACCTAGACTTATGTCATCTAATAGACTTCTGTGGTGACCCGCCAGTAAGGTTAGCTCTCAGAAAGTGAATGTCAATGCAGAGCCTGTGGATCGCTTTGCCAGTGAGGTGGAAGTCCCATCTGCTTCCTGTTACCAGGAAGGATTTCAGAAAAGCTTATCATGACCTGTATCTGTTTCCATTGCACAAACAGGTCTCAGGCCACACAAGAAGCAAGTGCCTTGTAAAGGAGATGTTTGTTCATTACATAGAGATCATAATTCTAAAAATTATATAAATAACCCACATATTTCAATTCCATTGAAGGTATAGGTTGTAAAGATCCTATTCCTATCTCTTGGTCTTAATGCTACAGACTTCAAAACACTTCTTACCCACGAGGTGAATTGGGGTAACCATGCTTTAAGAGTTGCCTAATTACTTATTTAGCTGCAAGGCTGGAACCTTTCCATCTCTTGGGTGATAAACCTGCCAAAAATACGTATTGACCCAAGATGCAATCTCTTAAGTAAATGAAAGACAGCTTAGAAATTTTCTCGTCAGGTATTTGCCATTGAGACTAGAATATCTCACAGGGATCTTGTGGAGAACATAGCAATGGTATGGAAGACCTGACAACAGAAGTGAATGCAAGAAAAGAAAATGTCTTCAATAAAGGGCCTGATCCAGCCATGCTTAGTGAAGAAAGGTGTCTTACCAATGCTTTTGAAAGAAAATTGAATTGAGCTTGAATAAGATTTGAGATATTGCTGATGGATTTTGATACTGCCGTTACAGCTTTTAATCCCATAGGTGGGCTGCTCCAACGAGAAGGTGAGTGGGAGTAGTCAGCATGGCTTCACCAAGGGAAAGTCACGTTTGAACAACCTGATAACCGTCTATGATTAAATGGCTAGCTTGGTAGATGATTGTCAAGAGCAATGGATATTGTCTACTTTGACTTCAGTTTTGACACTGTCTCCTAGAAGAGCCACATAGAAAAGCTGTTCAAGCACGGGCTGAATAAGTAGACAGCGAGGTGGACTGAAAATTGGCTGAATGGCCAGACCCAGACTGTGGTGATCAGTGGAACAAAGTTGGAGACCTAGTAACTAGCGGTTTACCCGAAGGGTCAGTATTGGGTTTAATTCTGTTTAACATCTTAATTAGTGATCTGGCTGATGGGGCAGAGTACATCCTCAGCAAAACTAGGAAGAGTGGCTGATATACTAGAGGGTCATGCTTTCATGCAGAGGGACCTCAACAGGCTGGAGAAATGGGCCGACAGGAACCTCACCAAGTTCAACAAGGAGAAGTGCAAAGTCCTGCATCTGGGGAGGAACAACCCCGTTCATCAATATATGCTGGGAGTCACCCAGCTGAAAAGCAGCTTGGCACTGGTGAGTCCACACCTGGTGTAATGTGTCCAGTTCTGGACTCCCCAATACAAGAGAGACGTGGACATACTGGAGAGTCCAGCAATGGGTCATTAAGTTGATTAAGGGATTGGAGCGTATCTCCTACAAGGAAAGGCTGAGAGAGCTGGGCTTGTTCAGCCTGGACAAGAGAAGGTTCAGGAGAGAGAGGAGGGAGGGGATGGGTCTTATCAGTATGTTTAAATACCTAAAAAGAATGGAGCCAGGCTCTTTTCAGTGATGCCCAGTAACAGGACCAGAGGGAGTGGGCACAAATTGAAACGCAGGATGTTCCCTCTGAACATCAGGAAACACTTTTTCACTGTGAGGGTGACTCAGCACTGGCACAGGCTACCCAGAGAGATTGTAGAGTCTCCGTCCTTGGAGATATTCTGAAGTTGTCTAGACATGGTCCTGGGCAACCAGCTCTAAGTGGCCCTGCTTCATCGGGCTGGTCGGACCAGATGACCTGCAGAGGTCCTTCCAACCTCAACCATTCTATGATTCTGTGATTCTGTGACCTTCCCCTGTAAGGGACTGTGAAGACCGAGCATGAATTTATCATTTGATTCAAATTTAATATTGAACATCTTTGCTCTAGCTAACTTCATATATGAGAATTTCTTGGTGTAATTCTTTTCCCAGATCAAATAGATTGAACTGGAGTGTATTAAAGGAATCATTTACCTGAGACATTTGGGACTGAAGGAAGCACCCGCGGGAAGAAGAATGGCTAAAAAAAGATGTGGCAGACAATCACGAGCATTTCTGGGTGCCAGATTACATGTTGTATAATCATGCTCATCTTTTGCCACCCACAACTTCCTGTGGGTGCACACGTTGGCTCGAGCAACGTGAGAACAGCACTGGGGATCTTGCATTTTTCTTCTTCAAAAGTAAAAGGTGTGAAGCAATTCAGCAAAAGGTGAATCTCAGACAGCTGATGACTGGGCAGGCCCAGGTACACCAGGGTACTGTGAGGCAGCCTTACAGAGGGCAGAGCTGTACACAGACAGTTCGTAGTTCTTTACACTATTAAAGGTCTCATGACATGGCGCTTGGACTGTGCTTTTCAAAGTACACTCTGCATAATTGCATTTTTCATTGCAAATCTGTGTAGAGCTTTAGTACAAGAATTTAATCAATCACTGCCATGTTTTCTGATGTTTACTAATGATCAGCTGTGACATGCTATTTAATATGAAAGCAGCAATTGCCTGCATCATTTCTACTGTAGACTGACACTGAAATAACCTGGCAAATATATGAACCTGTTCATTTGACTTTAGTTTGTCTAAATGCTTCAATCTAGGATATGACTTCTTTTACTTAGAGAGCATTCTTCCCTTTCAAAATAGAGCACCCTACTTGCCTTCTCTTTTACATACTTCTACTATAAAACAGTTGTAAGCATTAAAGCCAAACCAGCGAAGCATTGTGGAAATCATCAGGTGAATACTATTATTTTAAATTTACTTCAGGTACTTTTCTTAACAATATCAGGGATGTATCTCCTGTATTTGATAATGCACATCTTGCTGATAAGCCAGGTACTAATTAACATACCCTACATGTAAGGTTCCCTAGTCACAATCAAAGAACAAAGGTCTTGAGAATGATTAACAATGAAAGCTTAAGATAACAGTTGACTTGAAATCAATCTGGTCTTTACCAGCGTTTGGCTACAAAGACATCAAGTAACCCCTGTAATCCTTTAAGAGAGGTTACTCCAATCATAAAGAGGCCATAAAAATAGCACTTGAAATTTAAGAGGTTTATGGTGGTCAGCACCCTAGGCTAGTTGTTCGGAAGAAACATCAAAGGAAAATATTCATTAGACATAAAGCCTGCTTAGGCTCGGGAGGCCTTTCAACACTTACAGCACAGCTTTCAAGCTGGGGAAAATACACTACTTTTTCCTGTCCTCCACACAACCAGTTAATTCTCAGTTCTGTCTCTCCCTCTGCCCCCTCATCTTCAACAAATATGAGAGATCTTCTCTTAAACAACATTTAGATGACTTACTCTCTTTGGAGTGTGCTGTTAGACTCCACTGTAAATATGATCAGCTCTTTGCTTTTTCACCTTAATGTTTTGCTTTAACTATGCTGAATCCTAAAGCATATTCTATTTTGGCAGCATCCTAACTTTTGGCATGCTTATATATCAAGTCCTCAGCAACCCAAAAGTAAAGTGATGGTTAGTGTCCAAGGTTACAAATCAGCTTAACTTGGTTACTGATAGATACGAGAGAAACACGTGTCTACAACTAGTAATTTTCTCTTGCTGGGATGTTTTTAGGGGGAAAAGGAAAGATTTTAACACATCCAATTGAAAATCTCTCTCAAGCATGTTATCTACATCTTCTTAACATGCTGTTCTGGGGCTGTTAGTGTAGAAAGAGCAGGAAGAACAATTTAAACCGTACTGAAGTCGAGCAAATTGGATTGTGGTGGCTAAGTTCAAGTGAAAGCTTCTTGTATATGAAGAGCTTACAGTTATTTGGCTGGCAGAAAGCCATGTGATCTTATTCTTATAATTAGATGGGGATTTCTAGATGGTGACGATTCCTACTGCGCCACTGGCTGCATGTGTGCAGGCGCAGATCACAGAGGTACTGAAATGAATAGTGAGGGATGAAGAGCAAGAAGGGAAGGCTGGATGCTGCTGCTCTGTTGTCAGTGCTGCCACTTGCTCTCCCTGTGACAATTCTGTTCCTGTAATTTCCACTCCTTAATGCCAAAGACTTGGGAATGACGGACGCGGTTCCCAGTGTGGTAGGTGCTCTGCAAACACAGAACAAAAAGGCAATTTTCTGCCTCTAACCTCGAGCTTACCATCTAAGGATAAGACACGATGCAGCAGGATGGAGACAGCTAAATGGGACTACGTGGGATCCAGTGGAGACATGATGCTTGACATCAGAGACAGGAGGCTCCAGCTACCAGCAGCTGAGCTAGCTGGCAGCATTTTGGTGACATTATGCCAAAAGAGAATTTAAGAAATATTTGAGGGTGCACATAAGCATGTCTGCGAAACTTCTCAGAGTGCCTATCTTGTGTGAGGGACAACATAAAGAGAGATGATGTGTGTTAGGGCTCCAAATATGGTTCTTGACACACAGTCTGATTAGAAGCATGTTTTGATCCTTCCGAGAATGAACATAAGACAAGAGCTAGGACGGACTGGAGAGTCGAAGAGTTGGGAGCGAAAAGATGAGAAATAAAAGATATTGATGCAATGCAAGAGGAGGAGAAAGTGAAGGATCCAGGCAGCAGCACAGGAAAATTATTTTCTAGAATGATTTTGAATGACACAAGTAGATAGCGGAGATACTGGTAAAAACAACATGTCAGGCTGAGTTGTTGACTGAACTTGGGAACGGAAGATGAGACCTAGAGTGGCAGGGGTGAGAGGATGGCAGTGTTGTCCCAACTGAGCCAGAAAAGAGGAGGGAGACATGGTGGGAATGACTGTCACCCTGTTGACTTTGTGTTAGTGAGTGTAAGGAGGTACCAGAGAGACACACAGATTTGCACGGTAGTGGAAGTCGGGCCCAGATGGAATAGGGCAATAGGTCTGTCAAATACCTACCCATAGGCAGCAAGTGAATTGGCTTGGCTAGTAACTGGTGAGGTTACCAGGGAACGAGTATGGATGGAGAGTAGAAGATCAAGGATGCAGCTCTGGGAAGGGGTCTCAGGTGGCTGTTTCTGCAGAGGATGCAAAGGAGGAACAATTGCAGAGGGAGGGGAGAATCAGAAGTCACTGAAGCAAAGCTATGAAGAAAAGTGTGGTCAGCAGGAGCTGGCAGGTTGCAGTGGAGGAGGCCAGTTCAGAGCTAGTCCTGAGCTG
Source organism: Steatornis caripensis (assembly GCA_013398225.1). NCBI lineage: Eukaryota > Metazoa > Chordata > Aves > Caprimulgiformes > Steatornithidae > Steatornis > Steatornis caripensis. Next base: position 88,791 of record VZSC01008486.1, on the reverse strand, counting down.
CACTTTGAACCAGGTTGTTAGACATCCCCGTGAGTACAGTGCTGCTATATTTTTACCCTCTGTCACCCTCTCTTTCCTGGCACACTGAGTTCTGCTGGGCATATCTTAGCAGGAACGGGCATCTGGTGAGGCCCTTTTTCATGCAGAGAGGAGGTGCTGTCCTAAGGGCATGAGCTCAGCCAGCCACAGTAGATGGCAGATGTTTGGTGGGAGTTGTCACAGCGAAGCCTTCGCACTTGCCTGCCGCCGCCAGCACCTGTTATCCCTTTCTTTTCTTCTCCAGCTGACTGCTGGGAAGAGCCAGTGGAAGAAGGCAAGGAGCAGAGACAGAGTTTGCCCAAAATGGAGCTGCTTCCTGGCAAGTTTGCCCGCAGAAAGTGGCTGTGTTCAGCAGGACCAAGGTGGGAGAGGGCTGAGTGGGCAGAACTGTTTTTGGAGAAGTGCTACAGAAGGGGGGCAGCATTTTTATGCACAGAGCGCGAGAAGGAGAGGTTGGGGACTTCTGGTTTTAGTCCAAGTCCAGTTCATGGTGTGACTTTAAATGAATTCTCTCCTCTCATCTACCCTCTCTGTCATTCAGCTACCTGTGTAAGGTAAGGGTAGTGTTAATTGGATGGTATGAGGTTTAACTAGTACATGTACAGCACTTAGAAATCTCTGCATGATCCTGTTCTCAAAGTGCAAAATATTATTTACCCCAGTCTTGCAAATGCATTCTTCCCACTTTTTGCAAGATATTTTGGCAACTAGAGATTTTCCCATTTCCAGACACCTATTGTTGTTTCATTGCAGGTAGAAAAAAATTAAAACTAGCTCCATGATTTTCAAGAAACTTTGCTAGTCTAAAGGAACAGCCTGAAGACCATGAGGTTGTGGGGGATGAAGTCCTCTTCAGTTTCCTCTCTGAAAGATACCTTAACCTAGCCAAACTTCTCACATGCATTAAGCCAACAGACTTTCAGTGGTTTCCCAGGTTACAGTTCATTAGTGTCTGTATCACAGTGAACCAGGAAGCACACTAAAATAAGGACACTGCAGATTCCATTGTTGCGTGATGCTAACAGAACTTGCTTCTCATACAGATGATTAGACAGGCTGTGGTACTTCAAATATTTTGAACTTGTGATCTGATGAGAGTTTTAGAAATAGGAGAGCTAGCATAAAGAACCACACTTAAATCCACAGTTCAGAGCATAAAGTAGTGCTCTTCCAAGCTTATGGCATCCAACAGCCACTGTAACATAGATTATACCCACGGGTGGGGAGGATTAGTTTGCTGAACACTCTGCTGGGGTCCTCTTTCTAGAACCTGCATGCTGGCAGATTTTCTGACTACAGGAGGCATGGCTTGAGGCCTGGGGGACTGCTGTAAAACTGGCACTGTGGACTAAGACACCTACCAAAGAGTGTGGTAACAGAAAATAAACAGCCTCAGCACTCTCTCCATCCCACCCCAGTGAAATACCTCCTTCAGCTACATGGCAAATAATGTGCCATTTAAAGGTCGCTGGGAGATTGGGGAGATTTTCTGTATTTTTGTGCTTTCAGAGGACCTGATCTTGAAAGGTGCTTCCTGTGGGAATGCTACAGTATCGGCACTGGGCTCCAGCAACCTCAGTGGCCGCATTACAGATGCAGTTATCCAGGCACACAGAGCATCTTCCAAGGACCAGGGCCATAAGTAATCAGTCTAGGAGTTGAGGCTTCTCATCTGCTAGAATCAGTGCTTGTCACAGTGGCTAGTGCCGCTTCCTCGGTCCCTGTCCTCTGTTCCCTGTGTGTATCTCACCAGCTGTCTTGTTCTAGCTCTTAGGGGCATGCAGCTTTGATGGTCAGTGTTTAACAGTGCCCGACATCATGGCACAATATTACCGTAGAGTAACAGCAGTAACACAAACAGGCAGGAGGAGATCATTCCCCATTTGTTCTTGATGCTGTTTCAAAAGAACTATATAGCAATGTACACTAAAAAGCCAGAGTCTGACTTCAAAGACATTAAAAACTAAGCTTCACAGTGATTTAAAGCTACTGCAGGAAAAGATGAGCCTGGAAAATGACAACAGGCTTCCTCAATCCCTTTTCCAACTGTCCTGTGAAAGAGGAAAACGGATCTCTGTAGAAAGGGATCTTGGTAGAAACTCTCTAAGAGTATATTCCTTCCCCAGTAAGTTTCCTGGATTTGCTGGTACATTGGTACATTCAGACATCAGTTTCATAAGCCTATTATTACTAGAATCTGTGGGCTAATTAATGCTTGCATGAGAAGTTAATTAAGGACAAAGATTCTTTACTACTGATGGTCTCAGTGAAACAACTGTCTGGAACATATGAAAAAGCTATTGTCAGTAGCAAATTACCATTACAGAGAACCACGTGAATATAAATCTCAGAGCAAAGGTGACATGCTTCTTATTCTGTGGCTCTTATTCTAATAGTGGCCCTATGGTCGATGTGCAGTATCTCCCCGATGCCCCCATTTGGCTTCTTGGTGGGCGTCCGTACGTTCAGTGTCTCATCATTCTGCAGTTCTGACAGAGTCCTGTTTAGCTGCCAGCTGAGACTTGTTCTTCTGTCTAAAAACTCCACGTCTCTTCTCAGTCTGATTTAACTGTGTCATGACTCATATGATCCCTGAGCCAAACATCCGTATGTAACACCAGCATTCTAAGCAACATTAATGTCATTGTGTGTCACTGAGCAAACAAGTGTCATGTGGCCTTCACCTGTGTGCAGTGTTGCTAACTTGAGCTTTCGTTTGGGTGGTAGTTTTATCTCTCTAGTGGGTAAGGGCCAGCAGATCCTTGGACATGGACTTGGGGGTACTTTAACTCCTATCTGGTATATCAGCCTGGATGGGAGTGTGCATTAGAGCACAAATCCTGCTTGAATTCAGGCAAACTAAGGGTAACAGGATAGAGAAATGGTTAATAGTGTTAACCTCGCCTGCAGATAGGATCACGTTTGCTACTCAGTTTAGAAGAAATGTGACATAGAAGCCAGGTGTCACCAAAAGCTCCTACATTTTCAGTTCCTTTTGTCCTCTCTTGCACATTTAAGAAAATGTTATATAAAACAGAACTGCTTTTCCTTCCAAGAAAAAACATAATTTCTGCTGATTTATACTTGGCAGGTTGATGAAATGACTTCCCACGTGGGTCATGATTATCTGGCTGGCTGGGTATGAGCTGTTCCTCATCCCATCAGGCTGTGATTCTTCTGAGATTGTTATAAATCCCATGAAAGTCCCTAAATTCAGAGTTTTACCATTAGATTCAAGTTAGCTTAAAGATATGTAAAACTACCAGGAGAAAGGGAGCTCCTTGTTCATTTGGTTGCTTGGGACATTCTTGCATATTGTTAATCCCTGCTGGTGCTTGAAATTTCTTGCAAAGACAAATTGTTGCATGGTTTTCCTCGAGTTGTCTGTGCGTTGCTCAGGTTTAAACCCTGAAAATGCATACCAGCTAGGGAAAATGCCTTGAATGTGGCCAATCAAGCTCTTTCACATAAAACTAAGCCTACAATAGAGAAAACTGGCTCATCCCACCAAAAAGCTATCTTGTACTTGAGGCTATAGGTGACCCTGCGAGCATCCTCCTCATTCTGTTTTGGGAGGGCAGTTCATGTGTAGACCTGCATTCTGGATCAAACCTTTACAGTGTCACTTTTCTTGGTCATTCTTCATTGATCTTGCTAAGACAGGAGCCCATACCTTGTTCGCAGAGGTTATTTTCATGTAATTTCTTCACAGCGGTTACAGTTAAAGGGAAAATTGTTTTTACTGAAGAGGAAGGGAAGGGCTGCAATGCTTCTGTTAGCATCTTCAGCCAAGTAAGGGCACACAATGTGCCCACACAATCCCATCTGCATGGAGCATTACTATATACATCCACACAGGGACTGCACCCAAGCCTGGATGAAGTTTTATTAAAAGCTAATTTTGAAAATATCTTTAAGGTAATAGAGAGCAAAACTGGCTTGATCTCTGTGTAGCCTTGAGGAGGAAGAAGGTAAACAATGGGAAGATTTTTTTTCTGTCCTGAAATGGATCTCATTCAGCTTGAGGGGCAAGATACTAGTGATTCCTCTGCTGTAAACTTTCTTGATTTCATAACGGTCCCTGTGCAGCTGTATCACTATGCAGCAGTCCTTTTTTGCATAAATGCCACAATTAAATACTTAGTCATCTTGGTACAGACAGAGTGAGTGACTTGTCAACGGTCATGCAGGAAGTACCAAGCTGAGCAGGGCACTGACCTGTGGTTTTCAATCGGCACTATTCCATATAGGAGAAGCTGTTGAAAGATTATACCTCAGAGTTCAAGGAATTCTAGTTTCATGAACTGCTAGAAGAGTGGACAGGGTAACCGGAGAAAGGACTAGCCCATTGTGTGGCCTGGGATGTCTGTCTATCTAATAGTGAATAGCACAAAGTAAAAGAAGCAAAAAAAAAAAAAAAATCAAAGAAATCTGATTATAGCAGCACTGTAGATTTGCTACCCCTGCAGGGTTGGACTTAAGGGAGGATCAGTTTAGTAACACTAGTATGTAGGTAAAATGCAAATCAGTGGTAAGCTCAGCCACACTACCAGGTGCAATTGCTAAAAACTGCTACATGTGTTAGCAGGAGCATCGAACCAAGACAAACTGTAAAATCCTAGCGATGCTTTAAAAACCATTTCATCTTTTAAAAGATGTCATAAATAAAAAGTTTCTTCGTGAGAAAAGATCTGGAGAAACAATAGACCAGCATATCACAAAATAGTCAGCTCCTGGATTGTCACTTCTAAAAAGGTGGATGTGTCAGAAATGATAGGACAAGACAAATGTACCTGACTAAGACTGTTCACGGAGCTCACATGAACTTTACTAAGAACCATAGACATGTACATGTGAACACATTCATCTGCAAATGCAGAGCACGAGTGGGAAAGAAACCTGGGAAATTATTTTGCTCATGAAAAACAAGGAAAATATACCAATATTTGTGCAAATGCAAAACGCAGAGAAAACAAAGTAAATAGAGAGGAAAACATGAAGATATGATGGTGAGTGGAAAATGCTAGTGGAAAATGTCCTGCATATTGGGTCATGTGCCATAATTATTGCAGAGTTTACAAATAAGTAAAATGAAAAAAAAAAGCACACCATACTAAGACGAAAAGCAGCAACTTCAAATGTGAGATTCGATATGTATATGGTATGATGGAAGGTAAATAATTTTCAGACATCTGACTGCCCTTAACCGCAGAGGTCATGCAGTGACACACAAGCAAAAGTAGCGCGTCAAAAGAGAGTAAACAATTTCTTTAAGATCAAGAGGAGAAACTGTAATTGTCACCCACCAAAAACAAGTCATGTAACGGAGGGAACAGAGTGAGATAGATTTTGGATCACAGAAAGGATGGGTAGCTTTCACATCAGAGTCAAGTGAAAGGTGTCTATTAAGAATGCTCAGAAAACTGTGAACTCTGCAGAGAGGTGTAGCCATCACATTCCGTATTGCCGACAGAGTAAAACTACCCTTGACAGGACGGATGGTATGCTGCAACAATGTATTTCCATGTTAGGACTTAGACTCACAAATCTAAGGACAGGGAGCAATTCAAAGCACTTCAGTGTTGCCACAAGGATCGCAAAATGTTTTTGGTGAATGCTGTTGGAACTGCAACTCTGCCCTATGTTACAAGAAAGAGAATGGCAAGGAGACAGACACAGAACCGTTGTCTTATCTGGAGCAGCCTTCTAGTGTGAAAAGACAGCAACAGAAAATTAACTATGCAAATAATACAGACACCGCTTTCTTGTGAAATGTCAATGAACCATTGAGATGAACACAGTACAAACCCAACTGACTCTTCATACCCAGGTCATTCTTTACTTCTGAATCAATCAAGTGTTGATACTTGGCATATGAGCTATCAATTGAGACCAGTTCTTTACTGAAGCAAGATGAGAAAAGATAGCAGAGATCTAATGAGCTAGGGTATGGATATCTGACAAAATATTAAGGCATTTTTAATTGCAAAAGGTTAAGCAGCAAAAATACCCCGCGTTTCCAAAGCAATGATGTTGCCTCAACAATGGGCAAAGCTGAACAGGCAGATAAGATTGCTAAGATTTTAAGAGTGCTGCCAAAAGCAAAGAAAACAGGCAATAAGTTGTCCCTAGATAGAGGACATTTTGAATAGATCTCGGCAAAAGTGACCTGGCACAATGCCTGATACTGTAACTGTGACTACAGAACCAGCACTACTCTAGCTCACAAAGACGGAAGAGAGACACTTGCCAATCCATTAACTACAGCACTCTCAGAACTGAGGGGTCATGTAAGGATCTAAATGTTTGGGGGAAAAAGGAGAGATTTACATTTCGTGGGGACAAGAATACGTATATTCACTACAAACACGAACCAAAAATATGGTGAAATATTCATTGTCTTGAGATTTGAGCATCAGCTCTTAGAAAACACATGGGTCAAACAACAGCTATCGGAGGGAGCACTCAAACCAGAACTGCAGAGGGAGGACCAAGTGCCACGTATTCCCTGCAGTTCCTGGAGACACGCACTCTTGCCACAAGTAACTTCTTTGGAAAACTACATGGTAATAAAGCATTGAAGAGCTACTGTTCTAAACTGAGAGGAAAATATTCTCTGTTGCTAAGGGAAGTCAGGGCTTAGTCAACTCATCACTTTTTTCATAGTGGATACACGTATATATGGATACAGAATATGCCTCATGATACACATTCATGGAATGATCATGATATGAATTTATTAACTCCTTTCATATATAACTCCTTTCATAGACAAGATCTTCATGTTAATTTTGCTATTTACATTCTAGTAACTGTCATTCTTGACTACAGTGTGTGGAGATGTTACTTTGCTGGCTTTGGGCACTGGATACTCTTAGCAACACAGCATATGGTTTGGTGCCAGCTGATCTGGGTATTTACCTGGCTTCTTATGTGTGTGCCGTTTAGCCACTGGGCTGTTCTTCTTACTGATATCCCTTCTTTAACTCAGTCTTCATAGAGACAGACAAGAATTCTTCTGCGTTTTGCGTTTTGCAAATATGCCAGGTTTAGGTAACAATTTAGCTCTTTCTGCAATAATAAAGTATCTTCTGGTGTAGTGAAAAGTCCAAAGTACTGGTACTGTGATAACTCTCCAAATATTTTTGACTACTAGTCTTGGATTTTCACTCCCTGGCAAAATGTACACACATCATCAATACAACTACAATGTAATGGCAACACTTGTCTTCTGCCTTCTTGGTACTGAGCAGTTTGAGGCTTAAAATAGCAATGTACTTGCAGCATGGATAGTATTAGATAGACAGATGGTACACTGCTCTCACTCTGTAATCATACAACTCATATTTCCATGGACCTACGTAGACAAACACGTCTCACCTACTGCCTGGCAGTCAGCATGTCAATACAAAAGGTTAACTTGCTAGGTGTGCCCTGGTAATTAGAGAATTGTCAAGTGTTTTCTGCACTGCTGAGTACATCGGTGCATGCTGATGACTCGCTAGGGTTTTTAAAATATATCTTTCTCTTTCTTTTCTTGTAATAATTCCTGCTGGAATGGAGAAATGCAACAAACTGATGTGCACGCAAAAGAGACTTCCTTCTCCCTTACTGTTTGTGTATGTGCAACTTGGAAAGTCATGTTCCCCTCATGCATTGTAGCTGCTGAGTTAATTTGTGGCATATCCTATAAAGGAGGTCCAGTTTTCAGGGGAATTGTTGTATTTCCTTTGAGGCTCCTTCTAACACACAGACTCGTGTTGCAAGTGTCCTAATTTGTTCTTTGTTACTCTTTATTTGCATTAAAAAATCCAATCCATTTTGTAAGTCATTCTCAATAGCGGCTGCAGCGATACCACCGTTTGGTTTAAGCACCTTTTTCCATTTAACTTTGCCAGGATTATACAACTTTCTATCCCAACTGTATAAGCTCTGTAGCAGTTGTTTTGGTTCCTTTATTTGTAGCTAAGCTTATCTCAATGTGATTTCTATTTACTTATTTCTGAAATGTTACCTTTATTAAACTTTTGCTTTCTTAGATAAAATACGAAACAAGCATTGCAGAGGTGCATAAGGTAATCTGTTGCATAAACAAGTAGTATCTTTTTCTGCAGATATGGAAAAATTCTTTGTTTAGGGAATTCCTCAGATATATGAAGGGAATGAAACTCTGCAATTTCTCTCCACATGCACTCTATTGGTTTTGCTGGGGTTTCTCCAAATAAAAACCAAGATTTTAATACTGGGTTATTACCCAGAAAATTGTTGCCAGGGCTCTACAGAAAGTTTTCCTTAATTTCCACTTCTCTGAAATAGTCTTGTTATACAAGCCTCAAAAATGCTCAAACAGGGCGCTGGGAAGACTTGGTGAGGCATATTAGCTTTGATTTTGCATGTTGCCCTGTGTACAAGTTTATCTAATCAGATGGTGATTTCAGAAGCCCGGATCCATCACGGTTGTTAACATCAGCTGAGGTTTGCTGGGTCTTCCTTTCATCTCTCTCAGCTTGTCAGCAGAGAGCAGTTTCCAAATTGATCCAAAGCAGCTATTCTTCTGGAATGACTATAAGGAATAGTTGGATAATGATGATTGGGCAGAATTCAATTATTACTCTTACACTTTTCTGCATTGTCATCTCTTTTCTATGGCTT
>VZSC01008486.1:53392-79927 GCA_013398225.1 Steatornis caripensis | reverse complement strand
AAAAAAAAAAAAAAAAGCTCCCATTTATTTCTCTAGGTGCCAGTTTAGGTTCTGTGGCTCATTTTAGTCATAAAATTGATCACAACAATTGGTGCATTGAACAACACAAATAGCATTTGAATGCCGAGAGCTGGAACGGTCACTGAGCTGACAAACAAATCCTCAGTTTTATGCTCCTCGGAAATTTTGTAATATAGGGCTGGGAGCCACTTAAAGTTTCAATGCTTTGCTGGCTAATGAGAGCTTTTAAAGGCTATACGATTGTGTGTATGTGACAGTATGGACTAAGGAAAAATAGCCTTGTTAGCAATTCCAAGTTCCATCTGTATTCTGTAGCATGCAGGGCTTGTTCTCTATGTGTCTTTTGCAAGAAAGTATTTTAATTCCTAGTGGAATTCCTGCTGTGAAATCACTTTTGGAGAAGCAGAGAAACTGATACTGATGCAGAGACTAATGCATCTGCCTTGAGGCTATTCTTTGTTTTTCTTTTTTTTTAGCACAGCCAGCCTAGCCCAGCAAAGGGAAATAAGATGTTAGAAAAGGTAAATGGTTTTCTCATACCTTTTTTTTCAAAAACATAGAGGTCTCTCTCTTTTGTGCTTTACTGAATAATGCTGTTTCCTGTGACTAGTTTAAAGATACCTGCTAGTATCTCTAATCTCTGATGAGTGAACCCATGGGAAAGAGTGAAAGAGAATGATTTATGTGGTGCTTCTTGAAACTGAAGGGCAGTCACTGAGTTCATCTGGGGTTGCTTCCATCAGCCTCTGTGTAATTAATCCTCATTAATATCTGTGTGAAATCAAAGTCAACGCCCCACAGTATTGTTACAGTAAAGAGCATTCCAGATACTCTTAATTTGGGAGAAATGTAGGAAGTGATTAAGTTTCTTTGCGGAATACTATAGCAGGAACTGTGGGAGACATTGCATGAACACAGATGTGCATGACTGGTCAAAAATGAGTGTTTGCCTGGGGACCGATTGTGAATATAGTTGCTGTCTGTGTGAGCAGCAGGAAGGAGGAATAAAATCATGTGGAGAGGATGAGAAAAATGAAGAAACAGCTTGCCAGAGGGCTTGAAGAGTGGCACCAAAAAAGACTTTGGAGGTGGAAGGTTAGCCACACAGGCAAGTCTCAGTTGCAGAAGGAACTGACTGCCTGTGGCTTGGGGTTGTGAGGTGATCAGCAGCACAGAATTTCACATAGCTTTGTAAGTAAATCTAGAAAACCTCAAACGTGGATGAATGGCTGCAGACAGAGAGTATGGAAGAAAAAGAGACAATGTACAATAGGAATAGATACTAATTTTTAATAAAAATGCAGCAATTGGTAAAATATTCCTAGTAGCTTTTCCAGTAGATCAGTAAGCTACAATATTTGAAGAATTTGAAGTCAGCAATAGGCTCAGGTCCAGAATGATGTTCTGAAATGTTTGTGAATATGTGCACTTGGGTCATTACTGGTCAAAACATATTGGGCTAAGTTCTCAAAGTCCAATGACATCAGCAGAGCAGACAGTGCAAGGATTCTAGAGGCAAATGCATTTGAATGTAGTTTGTGTACTGAAATGGAAAATTACAGAATTAAACTATGTAATTGCAAGGGTAATAAGATGAGAAAGGACACTTCCAAGAACAGAAAGAGAATTTTTTTTTTTCTCCCACCTTTCTCTCCTTCACTGGCATTGATAAACATATCCTTGAACAACCCGTGTTTTTCCCTCTTGCTCACAGGGCGGGTCACAAAGACCCGAAATACATTCCTCTACACTCGGACCCCCACCCATCCTCTCCAAACCACAAAGGCATGTGCTCAGTGATGATTTTTCAGTGCCTATTTCTCTTTTTCAGTAATGGTGAAAATGGTGTGATTAATCATGACAAAGCAAAATACAAAATTACTTAGTTACTAATATGAATGCTTTAGTGAAAAACAAATTTTACCACCCACTGGATCAAAAATACTAACCCAGGCTCTGATACATCAACCCCTGCTACTACAGTACTGTGTGAGGCTTTGGACTGATAGGCTCAGCAGAAGTGTAAGTTCTGCTATCTTTGGCAGTCTGTTAAACTAATACTTCAACCCCCTTCTGAGAAAACATGTAATGGGGAGGAAGATGTCCAGCAGAACATGCAGGAAATCAGCCTTGCCAAATTTCTCTGAGGAGATGCCACCTGGAGAAGATGGCTGGAGCTTCCTAGAAACAAGCAATGGACAAACCTTGGGTTCCCTAACATCTAGTGTTTGATCTGACTTTGCTTTTGGCTCTCTGCTTCCCCTTGTTCTTCACCCTCCACTTGAACTGTCCTCTATTCTGCCTCAATATGTGCCACTCGAAGGCACGTGCAAATTCAGACAAAACATGGATGCTGCTTTGATAGCACGGAATGTGTGCTGGGTCTCTGTGGGGCAGGAGGGAGTGTGCTAGGCAGCAGGATACTGCCAGACTCTTCTCCCAAGCTTTCACTGAATCACAAGGCTGCAAAGTTCACTCCAGTGGGTTTCCACAGTCTTCAGAAATAACATATAATGGAGTTACCACTTCTCTATTTCCCAGTTTTGGATTTCCTTCTGCCTGTGCTGTTCTTCTGCATACTCCCCTGTGAAAGGGTACATATCTTCTGCATACAGATTTTAAAAATAAAGTGTATGAAATAAACATATGTCTTCAGCAGCTCTTTAGCCTTACAATGCATCTTCATATCACTCTTAAAAGCCAAAAGCATATTTATACATCTGGAGAAAACTCTAGCCACGTTCTCAAAAAGAAAATACTTTTGCCTAAATGGATTTTTAATGTACATCACATCAATTATCATTTCATGAGCAAATATACACAGCTCTTTATAAGTCAAAGGAAAAAATGTGTGAAGCCAGGTTAGGAGAAACACTCTGTTAACTGTACAGATTTCAAAGAAAAGACTAAGAAATTAGCAAGATTCATGGAGAGCCTGGATGTTTATAATAGGTACCCTGACTCATTAGCTAGTGTAAACTGAAAAAATCCAAACAACCCACGAAACTAAAAATCTACTGAAGGATCAAACTCCTCCAAGTTTCAGGATTTAAAATAATCTCCAGCTACCTGAGATTAAAAACAAGCCTTCCTGTTGAGACTCAATTTCTTCAACCTTCTTTTGCAATCTTTGGTGCGAATTAGTGGACCAACTGGGTTTTGTATTTTTTCCCACTTGCAAAGCCTCTCCTTATCTTTAATAAATTACATTATTCAGTCCTTTGCGCAGATGGATGATCATTAATACTGATTCTTACTAAGCATCTACATACCACACACAGACATATATATTTACAATGTGCAAATTACTTTCATTTTACTTGATGGAGTTATAGAGTGATCTATTGAGACATGACAGTGTGTGCACGTCATAAATAATTCAAGAGCAAAAGAAGCTGCATGAGCCTTCAGAATAAATATTGCACATCACCTAAAATCAGATAGACATTTGATTTCACTTCCTTGAAATTCCTCAGGTAGCAAAACAGATATGACTGAGAAGTTTAAAAGTACAGTTGAGCTAGAGCTAAAACATTTTATCTCTTTCCCCTCTAAGCCTACTTCTCAGTCAAGTCTGAGAATGTGAAATATTTTACTTGCTAAATAGCATTAGATTTTTTAAAGTGTTGATGTTAAGTCATGCCTTAGTATCTTTGAGTTCATCAGAGAAATCAAAGCATTCATACTAGCCAGATATTTTATCAAGGCAAAGAGAAAAGATTTTCAGTGTTTTGTATTCTGTGGTAACGATTTTTTTGTTATGGCTTTTTTAACAACGTGTAAGTGAGAAAAAGAGCAGCTAGGATACTTATCTGTTGGAAGTTAGCATTTGAAAATCACTGGTGAATGTGCAGGTACTCAGTGTCTGTTAGTCAGAAGCAACCGAGTTAATCCCCTCCACAAAGCTCTGAGCCAGGGGCACTGTGTCAGCGACAGCCAAATCCAGTCTGGGTTTCATGTAACTCTACTCACATTAATTGGTTCATCTGCCTGTTGAAATATGGGCAAAAAGTATCAAACCTTGGGCATGATTATTATTCTGTGAGTGACTTTAAGTGGGTTTTTTCTGGATGACTGGCTTGCTCAGAAACTTGACGATGAGCTGAAAGATTAGGACTTGGTCCAGGGTCCACCGGAGTCAGCGAGCAGCAACTCAGACAGAAATGCTCAGAAACGCGGGAGGGTAAAGAGATTTTTCAGTTAAGAGATGAAGTGGGTCTTCACTCAGGAAGGGTACTTGATGTAAAAATTCAAGAAAGAGTAGCGGTGTATGTGCTTACTAGCTTCCCAACCACCACAAACCATGCAGCAGCGCAAATCCTGAAGGCTGGGGGTTGCTGCATTCCCACCTCAAGCAAGCAAGCATGACAGGACGTCTGCCATGGCAGCTAACGCAGCCACAGCACGTGGCAGGGTGGGCTGTGCCAGGCATGGAGCAGAGGGAAAGCAGGAGGCAGACTCGCTTGGCAAGATTCTGGGGGGACAAAACCAGCAAAAACAAAGCCATGCCCTCTCGCTCGGTTTTCATGGCAGTGTCACAGCTAAGCCTCTGGAGATTTCGTGGTTTTGCTTTGCATATAATTAAAAATTCATTAATTAGGATTATTTTAAAAACTGAAAATCAAATTTTAAGGCTAGTTAAATCTTCCAGAATACTTGCCTTTGTTTTTTTGATTATTTTGGTAGCGTTTAGAAGGCTAACATAGGAAATACAGTTCAGCTACACAACAGCTTGCTACATACCATTCACCTCAGTGGTCTGATATATTTCTCATTTATCAAACATCTTGATAATTTGTGAAGGAAAAGTAGATTTCCAACAATGAGAAAAACAAATTGTATAAAACACAGCCCATCTCTTCTCTTCGTTTGCACAATGAGTGCCAACAGCGTAACTAATTCTGTGAGACCTCATCAGTCACAAGGCTAAACGCAACTCAGTACTTTTTGTAAATGATTGTGAAATGGACATCAGATCAGTCTTCTCCAGATAAACATTTATTTAGCTGTATAGTTCAAAGACATTTGATACCTTTTTTTTTGTGTGTGTGTAGAGAACTGTGTAAACTATCTTTTGTCAAAAGCTGTGGAATGAATATATTTTATGATGACCATTACAGCCCATCCGATGCCCTGATGCTCTGCCAGTCTGTTGTGAATTGGCCTTGCTGCTCGCTTCTATGTGCTTCTAAGCCAGCTGAGTATGGGTAGGATCCTCTTCTTGGGGTTTGCTGGTATCAAGGTCCCACCAGTGTCCCAAGCCTCAGCAGACCAGTCCCCTCATGCTCTTTCATAATTTACTTAAGTTGTGGGCTATGTGGAGATCTCATTTACCATCTGACCCTCTCTGCCCAGCCCTTCAGGAGGAAGGCACTCTCAGTAGAGCGTGGTTGGATCAGTGTTTCAGGCTTGTAGGATCTGGCCTTCCCTCTCTCTCCTCAAGGTGCTCCTAATATGCAGTAGCAGCTGTTTACCTGCACAGAGTAGACTGCCAAGTCTCTGAACAAGAAGGTCCACCAGTAATGCTTCCATCTCCTTGTGGATCCACGTGCCCGAAAAACCCCATTGTTACAAGAAGAAAGACTCTTGAGAAACTGAAAGTCAGTAAAAAACTCAGTCGGTCCCAAGGGCGGCTCTTTGAGCTGGTGCTGGGCACCCTTCCTGAGCAGGCCAGCTGTGGAGTGGATACTCTAGGCCACCCTGGGCACCAACAGCCAGGTGCTCAGCGTACAGGTCAAACCAGAGCTGCTGTTCTGCTGCAGATGTATCCCAATCTGCCAGTCGACAGTAACAGAATTTTTCTAGTGGCCACTGACAGTAGGAACGATTCTTTTAATCATCAAGACAATCTCCAGCCTTAGCGGGAGGTTTTAGGCATCTCCCAGGACCCTTCCTTCACCCACAAGTGACAGTAAGATGTTTCTAAGCATGATCTAAAGGGTTATGAAGAGCAACTAAAGCTCAAGTCTCCAATGGTCTGTTTCTGAATCTGTTCTAAACAGAATATTTTGTGTGGAATATTTAAATGTATTAAGTGTTTCTGTGGTCAGTTTGCCAATGCGTGAAGTGAATGTGATCTTCATTAGAGGTATTTTTTTAGCTTTTCTTGCCTAACACATACTTGAAACATTGCATTTTCCTTTGTTACCTTCACTACAGACAGCATATAGTTCAGTAAAGCTAAGGCTGTGTGAAGTTACAGGTAATCACTTTATTATGTGAGCACAGGCAATAGCCAAAAGTTGTTCCTTCCCATGCTTGAGAGAGGTAAATATGGTATTTTGGGATATATGGTGACAGACTGATAAAGGTATGCTTTTATATTTATCCACAAGGATAATTTAATACCTACTTCTGAGCAGAATGTCTCTGTGTATTCATTTGCATAATTGGAAGGGGCTTGCCATATCTAGCTGCATTTTTACTTCCACTAAGACTAATCTTCTTTTACCTGTAGTCTGATTAAACTTCACAAACATCTTGGATCACAACTCTCCAACACTCGCAGCCCGCTGCTATCAGTACGGATTGATTTGCTTGAGGAAGCTGGTGTTGCTGACCCTTGACAATACCATTTCAGTTACCTGACCTTGCTGATAGTAGGACTAACTCCAGTGGTCATCTCCAAGGGCAGTATTATCTCTTGCATCAAAAAAGACTTTAGGTGCTGAAAATTTTGCACAGGGAAATTCTGTTTTCTTGTCACATGCAAAAAGGTGACTTCTTGCCACTTATAAGAAAGCAGTAAGTACAAACACATGCTCAGCAGCAGCCCAATTAATTACAGATTTTTTTAATTTCAAGGTACTCCAAAGCATGTCTCTGGATTTACTGTTGGACCACTTTCTTTCATGTTTAGCTGCCTCCTCACTCCATCGTTTCCATGGTAACACCTCTGAAACATTGCTTCTTTCTGAGGAGGTGAAATGTAAAGTGGCTGGAATATTTGAGTGTTTAAATATTTAAATGAAAACAACAAAAAGATGGTGGGGTGAGTCAGACACGACAGGTAGGTGACACCCACAGTAGCTGCTATTAAATTGGACTATGGGGTAGTGCTACCTTTGCTGTTCTCCTACTACAAGCTGAAAAGAGCAGCCAGCTCAGAGGAGCTGTGCTGAACCTGGGCTATCCTGGTGCTGAGAGGCAGCTGAGCCCACTTATGATGAAGGCTAGCTGAAATAGCCTGCTGCTAACCTCTGCAAGGAGTCAGGAATAGCAAAGTAGTTAATTTGCAGGAGTGCTGTACTTATTATTTGCCAGTGATAAACATCTCTTCTTAAAATCAGCAAGTGCTACTAATTGTCTTAGTATTTTACTGTGAAGTCTGTTAGGAAGTTAACATGGAAACAGTGTACAAAGTGTTCCTGCCAATGCTTGAAAATACGCCAGTTTGCTTTGAACATGACTTTTCATTAACGGTAACGAACATCAGTTATCTGGGTTTGAAGGAGGCTGTGCTGCAGATGTGGCAGTTTTTCTAAACTTTCAGGGAGCTTTTATGGAGGACATTCTTCTTAAAGTACTGCAGCTACAGCTATCTCCTGTTACACCAACCCTTTTCAAATTCGCAGTACAAGACTTGGCCTTCAAAGTAAATGTCGTGGTGCTCATTTCCCCATTTTATCTTGTTTCACTCACCCTTCTGATCCACTTTGATTAAGGTTCCCTTTTTCTGCTCCCACAGATGGCTGTGCCTAACCCACTTGCTTAGAACAATCTCCCTGCTCTTGTGTACCAAAGCTCTACCTTCTTTCCCTTAAATTCATCCTTAGACAAACACCTTTCCCCTTGCTGTTCTGAATGTGGACTCTGAACCAGCCTTCTCTGTTCTCCTCTCTTTCATCTGATCATAATGGGGAGCAAATTAACCCTCCTTTCTTATCCCTTCCACAGGAGACAACATGAAACAGCAATGAAATAAATGACCTGAATTCCTTGTACGAAACACTCCATTGAGCACTGTTCCTGCTCACTTGATTTCCCTGATTGCCATTCCCTCCAGACCACCATTTTACATGATTTTATACACTGAATTTATCTTCCCAGGGCAAGGTTGTTTTCTTCTTACTGTCTATAAAGGAACACGATTTCTACCAGCTTTACAGAAATAAATGGGAAGTACATTCTTTCCCTTCTCTGACTGACAGCTACGATTCCTCTTACCCTTAACATGATAGGTTTTCAATGGAATAAATTTTCTTTTTTGAAAATCTATGGTCAGATGAGGGGGAAAATTCCCAGAACTCTCCAAGCTCTGCTCACTAACAGTGTTAAAAAAAGATGCCAGCCAAAGTAGGAGGTGTAAATTTTCTTAATGTTATTCACCATCATTTTATTTTAAAAGCTTTGATAGGCAGTCAAACAGCAATTTCAGTATCAAGATGGATATTAAGTTTCAGAGCAAGCCCACTCAACATTAGGGAGAACTGATTTCCCTTAGAAAAAGGGAATGAACAGGATGACCTCTCTGGGTTCCTTCAAGTATATGTTCTACAGGTCTCTGAATAAGGACAGTTCTCACCTTTTCAATATTGTTGTTTCAAGGACATCAGTTGCCAGGACATACATTCCTGCACTTGCTTATATAGTGTTTGGAGCCTGCAGTTTGTTTTGTCCACAGTCACTAAGGATGAATGCTTGTTCTTCTTTTCTTAATGATTTTGAAGGACTAATCTAATGAGGCAAAGGAGCTGCCCTCTCGAATCTCTCCCAGCTACCCCAACAGGACTTTCACTGAACCTTTTTTAGCCTCCAGGCTTTCAAGCACTGACATCATCTGAGGCTTTTTGTGTGTGAGAATTCTCCACAGCTTCCTCCTGTGTATTCATAAGATCACAGCAGTTTGTGGTTTGGGCTAACAACACATAGCTGTTGAAAATTTTTCTCACTGTAATGAATCAATTTTTGCTTAGTTAATGATCCTTCTCATTCCGAGGGACTACCAAAGGGTTTTGGAAACAGATCCCAGTAGGTATGAAAGCTGAACAAAAGGGTGGTTGATAAAATGGAAGTGTGTGAAGATGCCTCCTCAGTAGCCATTTAGAATTTCACTGCACTTCACAGACATACAAAAACTTTCCAGAAAGAAAACAAATGGAGAGCATTTTACAGAACTGAATTTAGTTTCTTTATCTGGGAGAGGAATGAGATTATGGAGAGCAAACAAAGGTGTCGTATAGTGATGGAAGAGAGTGCTGCAGTTAACTTGCAGAGCCTTGACCAGCCAGAATCCCTCATGCCTAGTGTGATGTCAGCTAACCTCATTCCTCACAGTTACAGGTAAGCACAGTCAAATTTCCCGATGCCTCCGGGAACAGGGCTTAGAGTCAAGCCTAAACTCAAACCCATGTGTACACTTGAGGAGGAGGAAGGAATTCTGCTTACAGAGAGCGGAACAAATGAAAAATTTACACTGGGCCTAGAAGATCAAGAGGTGGGGAATAAAGTCACGTGGAGCAAACAGAGGGAAAGAATGGGGGAAACAGAGAAGTAGGCAGAAGAGAAAGTGACTCTAAGGGCAGAGGAATAGAAAATCACTGGCAAAATGTAAAACCAGTAAAATCAGTTGAGGCTGGGATTCAGTGCAGATAGCAAGCCTAAGAAATTGAAAAAGACAGAAATGGTATGTGTGTAGGGGAGGATATGCTGTGTAACAGAGCCTCTGTAATTTAACCCGCATTTCAGTACAGCTTTATCCATGTGGATGAGTTCTTCAAATCTGGCACACATTTAAGGAGATGCTTATACCCCTGAGAAATCCAGTGGGTGTTAAACATAGATACTGTGATGAACTTGCAGGGCTTAGACAATACTAATTTAAGGAGACAAATATTGAAGTTTTTCTAACAAATTCCGGTTTTTAGGTAGATAGTGATTGAAACCTTACGGGCAGAAGAAGGACACATTGAATTCTCCTGATACACGTGTCTCATTCTGTCCTGCAAGAAGACATTTTGGCAAGCTGAGAGAAATGAAAAGAGCCAATGCACCTAAATTAAAATGTGTTAACAGCACATGTGGGACATCAGGAGTCAGCTGATCTTATTTTCTTGTATCTTGAAGTAGATCACATGAAGAACCTAGATCTGGTTGGTACCTTCTATTCTTATTGTATAGAAAGAAGATTGTATGTAGTAGCCTGACCTCCTTGCTGGGTTTATGTGAGGTTGTTTATGGCATGTAGGATATGAGGAACACTTGCTCATAGCATTCCTGCATACTGTAGGAGAATCTCATTATTGTTAAGTGACTATTGTTAAACTCCCAAGTAGTGTCTGGGCGAGCGTGTGGCTGCTAGCTAAGTGTTGAGTGTGGGCTGTAACTACAGAAGCTCATTAGAAATAGAAAGTAGCATTACCCAAGATTATTAAAGAGAAATTGCAGCAGGCAGACTGTGAGATATACAACATGCAGGAAGAATTGGGTAAGTCCAAGCAAGATGTGGTTCCGTATTACAGCGTGAGACGGACTTCTTCATAGCATTTAAATTCCGGTTCAGAGTTGAGTTATTTATACCTTGGAAGCAAAACAAAGGTCTGAGTTAAACTACAAAAATAACTCTGTATTAAGGAAAACTTCTGCCTTTGAAGCATGCAAAAATACAATATGGTAACACAGCTGGCAACTGTCCACTAGAACTGTAAAATGGATGGGAGATGATAAAAATCTGAGAATGAGTAGAAGGGCATTGAGGATCGTAGCACAAGGATGAGTCCTTTGAGGGGCACTACAGTTGGGAGTTCCTCTCTAAATCCAGCGGTCCCAGTTCAGGGTTTACCCATCACAGAGATTCTGGTGGGACCCTCAGTGCTGATGCCAACAACGGATCTGCTTTCTAAATTTCAAGTATGGTTCAGCAAAGCACCTTTCACCAATGCTTAAAGAGCCACCTGGGTATATACCTAAGGATGTACGGTGGCCTGAGTTACAGTTCAACATTTAAATATTGATGTGCTAATATTTGCTTTATGCAAGCTTATATTGTCAAACCATAATAGCGTGTGCTCCTTTTCCAGGGACTGGGTCCTAAATAGGCACAGGATTGTTCCCTTCTTGACAGGCAGGTGATTATGGGCAGCACAAACCTAAGGTTCTCTCCAAAGCTTCCTCATATGAACCACCTTGACCAAACACCAAAAGCAGGACCCCAGCCTCCTCCCTCACCATTGCCTTTCCTCTCAGTTGACTTTTTATGGCTTACAGGAGATTTTTCTCATCTTTTTGAGGGAACATTTTTGGCTTTTCTTTGATACTATCTCTTGACCTTGACAGGGGGATTGATACTGGGATGCCGGTTATATCAGTTGGAAAAACTGGCCTTGCACAGGTTTCTCGGGCTGGCTGGGTGCCTGTCACAAATGATCACTTCCTAATCCCCCAGGCTTCTCAGTGGTGCACTCCCAGCTCTTCTGTGCTGGGAAGTCTTCATGGCCAACTAACAGGATCTCAGTTTCCAGTTACCCTGCTGTGCTGCTGCTGCTGCTTTTCCCGCTCCTTTGAGAGAGTGCCATAGAGAATCCATCCAAACATTATACTTCTCCTTTGATTCTCAGCAGTGTCAATATTTTCTTCTCAGATGAGCTGCTTTCATGGATCTCCTGTGAGACACTTCCCTAATTCAAAGCCTTTTGGTTGTTACTCAATTCAAGATACTAATTGTGCTTGAGATGAAAAACAAGAAAATTTGGCAGTGCTAGTTGAAGCTAGCATTAGTCTGTGCTTCTAGTGACACATTGGACATATATGAAAGTTAAATGATCACAATGATAACCACAGTAATAAGAAAGATTGTTTCTTGCGTTTGGCTTAGTTTAAGAAGACAGTAAGTGCTATGTAAGACTTTCTTCCTCTACACTTTGTTTTGATGATATTTCCCAAATACCCCTAATTTTCAAAATGTAATTCTTTCAGGAGAATTCCTAGATCTAGTCCAGAAAACATTTTGTTGTTCTGATTATAATGGAAACAGAGAACATTCAGAGTTATCACCAAACCGCTCACTGTGAAGGCATCACTCAGAAAACCACGTATGTCTTATTCTTTCTTTTTTTAAGAGACTATTAATGGAAACACCTTGTTGAATTTATATACAGCTGTTCTGGTCGCAGTAAGAGACAGCAATAATTTAGGATTGAAAAAATGAATGTAAATTTCCCTAATACAACCTTACGCAGAAAGCATTTGCTTCTTTTTTGCCTCCAGCATTGTATCACCACTCTCTCATACATAGTGTGGATGTCTCAAATCACAAGAAAGCATTGGGACATCATTCCAGTAACGACCTCTGTGCAAATGGCTTGAATGTGCTCAAACAGAGCCTCCAGGTGTGTGTCCTGCCAGCTGCTGGGGGAGAGGTAAGTGGAGCTCAATTCTCCAGTGCACCACTTCCCTTTGAGACATCCTACACAAACAGTTACCTGACATATTTTCATAGGAAACACCAAAATAAAAGTGATTTGCAATTCTGTTCTGAAAGTTCATTATTCAAGAACAATTTTGAGGCTGCCCTGTGATCACCAGACTGATTAAAAATGCTAATCAGAAGCTTGTATGATTAGGAGATTAGTACTGTCTGAACTTTGATCTGCCTCATTTGTGTACACAGAGAGGGAGAGACACACACAATCATGCCGAGAACTGCTGTCATGGGTAGCCGATTTCTTTTGTGTAAAGGATGCACAAAAGATCTCTTCACTATTTTGTTTTTTGTTTCTTGCTTTCAGTTCCTCACAGGGATGGCCCCATGGTTTCTATAGTCACTGTTACCTCTACAACAGATAACTTTTTACCATCCAGAAAAAGGAAAACCCCCTACGTCAAAAAAGGCAATATTATACTTGCATTCCTGTAACTAGCCATGTGCTTTGGTTTGATCCATGTGACGTTCACAGGACCCAACCGAATTAATGAAAAGCTCTCACATGTGAAACTCAGGACCTCTAACAATGCTTCAATTCCATGGTCTTTGTGTAAACAACCTATAGACACAAATATGGAAAATCTGTGAATCACAGCTTCATCTCCAGACCCAAATTTACCTCAATTCCAGATAAACTTGTCATTATATGTCTTAGTAACTCTTCATATCAGGAGTGCCATGGCTTTGAAAATTTCTTCCATGTAAAGAACAAGTTAGACAATAAACCTGGTAAATATAAAAAACACAAGCAACCTCCATCAGCTGTGGGGAGAGAACCCCTCATCAGAACAGCCTCTCTGAAGACATGGCCCTGGTCTGCCTCATCAGTGAAGATTATAAACTTAGAGCAAGCGGATGCTGAAAAAACAACAAATCTCCGCAATCCCTGCCAGTGTCGCAATCCTTCTATCGCTAGATAAAATCTTCATACAGAAAACTACAGTCTCGTCAGCACTGCAGCTCTTATTAAAAAGAGAACAAGGGGATGGCAGACTGACGTTCACATTGCCACTTCGAGTGGAAGGGGAGGCTCTAGTCCCAGAAAAAAGGTGATTAAAAGCCACATGAAGAATTAGCTCTCAGGCATTACCATAGCTGAAAGGGTATGCAGTGGCATCTAACCATGCAGTGGCATCTCTACTGACAGGGCCAACTAACAACTTCACTGGAGCTTAAAGGTCTTCAATGAAAAAAACAGTCCACTATAAATAACGGTATGGATCTAAAGAGCTTCAGTTATCTTCATCCAGGTTCCCATGCCTCTGTGTCTAATTAGCCTGTAAGTTCTTTTGGTCAGAGATGGCTTTCATCATTCTGTGTTCAACTGTGAGATTTCATTCATGGTCATGGAGAGAAATAAGCTGACTTGTAATCTACTGTATTAACTTCTTTGTGGTAGGCAAGACCTTTCAGAGTTACTTTTCCTCTCTCAGCAGCTATGAAGGGAATGAAAGAGAGGAGATGGGCGTGGCTTAGTGCCATTCTTCTAACATGCAGTTGTTTTCGTGCTTTAACATAAATCAGAAAGTCAAAGGCCCATGACAGCCTAGGTGCCCACTTAAGGCACACAAATTTCTGTAGCTATGTGCATACAAGCAAGCAACAAGGCTAACCCAACTGCTTCACTTTGGTTCTCCAGCCTAAGTAATTTTGCACTCCAAGTGCAACTGGGCAGCGTTCGGTGTGAATCTAGAGCAATTTCACATGTGGTGTGTAGTGGAGCACCCCTAGCACTGTGCTGCCACATCTCACTATAGCAGATGTAATTCACAAACACAAGAAAAAAACACATTTGCATGAAGATGGGAAAACACAGATGATTAGTGATATTTTACTTGTGAAGATTTGCTTATGTAGGCTAGGATATTTGCATTATAATTATGACACCATTAGAAACACTGGCAGGTATGAAGCATTATACGTTCTGACGTACAAAGACAGAGATCCAGAGAGAATCACCAGAAAGGCCTTCCACTGTAAACCAAATGTTGTATTGAAAAGAAGATCAGATGAGTTAATCCCGTTCTGTGTACATGCCCTCCCTGACACACGCAGTATTTCTGGATACCTGGAAGGAATACAGAGCTGATGCCCATGCTGTTGTAGGAAGTTCTCAGGACTGTTCTTGTTGGCTAACGATAACCACTTAATTAACGTAAATACCAAATTTTAGTTTTTAAAAAAAAGAATTGCTTTGGGGCAGTCTGGAACTAACTGCTGTTTCACAAAACGGTTCATTCAGTTCATCGTTCTAAACAGCACACGTCTNCGCCGCAGCCGCCGGGCCCTGCCCGCGCCGTCGCCCCGCTCCACCGGCCGCCCCAGGGGCCCCCCGCGCCTCAGGCAGCGCCAGCCCTGCCCCTGTTCCGCACCTCGGCGCCGCAGGACTTGCCGCTGCCTCCTTCCTTCCTCGCACGGATGGCACCGCCAAATGCGACACCGAGCGCGGGTAATTCCCTCGCCGTTTAGGGGACAGGATTAATNTAGAAACACTGGCAGGTATGAAGCATTATACGTTCTGACGTACAAAGACAGAGATCCAGAGAGAATCACCAGAAAGGCCTTCCACTGTAAACCAAATGTTGTATTGAAAAGAAGATCAGATGAGTTAATCCCGTTCTGTGTACATGCCCTCCCTGACACACGCAGTATTTCTGGATACCTGGAAGGAATACAGAGCTGATGCCCATGCTGTTGTAGGAAGTTCTCAGGACTGTTCTTGTTGGCTAACGATAACCACTTAATTAACGTAAATACCAAATTTTAGTTTTTAAAAAAAAGAATTGCTTTGGGGCAGTCTGGAACTAACTGCTGTTTCACAAAACGGTTCATTCAGTTCATCGTTCTAAACAGCACACGTCTACTACAGAGCCAACGTGCAGCGGGGCTCAGAGGAGGGCCACTTCCCCCCATGAAGTCCATCTTGAAATGCATCTCCTCTAGACAGGTGGAAGNACAGAGCCGGGTAAGATCGAAAAAACTTTGCAGTGGCTTATAAGCTCTTGAGATGTATTGCATAATGCTGTCGTGACCAAGCTGCAGCGATATGTTACGATAAACATGAAAGTGTCAAACTTAAAAAAAAAAAAAGCAGAACTGTTCTGTGTAGAAATACTACTTATTGTGCTATATAATGCCATGACTTTATCTATCAAAGATAAAAGCTAATGTTCAGATATAAGAATGTTTTGGGGTCATTATGAGACTTGCGCGGACAATTTGATTCCTCTAATTTTGTTTCTTTTGGTGATTATTCCTTTCTACCTGATGTATATTGCACTGGTAATGAGAGGTGTACTCTTCTTGAAACTATGGGTAGCTAAACATGCAGCGTTTGAGATACTATCTGAGCACACTAATTTGTGTTTGTCACCATTATACATTTAATCATGTTTTGCTAGTTTAATGATAAATTCCTACTCTGAATACATAGTTTACATTGTGTGGAGGGGGATGATGAGGTAAGTAAGAGGAAAACTGTGGAATCCATTTTACTTCAGGATATCTATCCTGGCTGGGAGGGCAGGGTGTATGCGCGTTGCCATAGGTGCCGGAGGAGCACCCAGAAAGTTGCGGGAGAGGGGCGGGCAGAAGGGGGCGGACCGGGGGCTCGGGGCAGCGGCCGCCCGCCAGCCGGGGTGACTGGCTGCTCGGCGCCGCGCTGAGGGCCCGGGGGGCAGCCACTGCCGCGGCGGCGGCTGTGACGCTCACCCGCTGCCAGCGGCTGGCGGCGGCGAGAGGGAGGGAGCAACGGGATAAACTTCAAACTTGGCCGGGGCGGGCAGGGAGCCGCGTGGATGTCGCCGTCCCTCGGTGCTGCCTCGCAGCCCGCGGCACGCTGTGGGGCGGCCCCTGACAGAGGAGCGCGAGGCGCCGCCGCGCCGCTTCCTCCGCCGCCAGCCATGGTGCGTGTGGGGCGCTGGGCTCGGCCCGGCCCCTGAGAGCGGCGCCTCGCCCTCCCGCACCGGTTTGCCGCCGCCGCCGCCGTCCTCCCCGCGCCCCCGCCCGCCTCTCTGCTTCGCCGCTGCCGACCTGAGGCGCTGGGCATCGGCTTCTCTCCGCGCTGCAGCCTGCCCGACATGGAGCCGCCTGCGGGAAGCCGCCGGGAGTGAGCCCCGCTTTGCGACCGACCTGCTGGCCGCCCCCTCGGCGCCCGCGCTTGCTCCGATGGAACTGGACGAGGCGCCGTTCGCCCCGCCGAAAACGATGCTGCTTATGCTGAGGAAAGTTCGCAAGAGGCGGGAGATGCTGCTGCAGCAACTGGGCTTCATCTGCGCCATCCTCTTCTTCGTCTGGTGCATGTCCAGCGTGCTCTCCAGACTGGGTGAGTGGCTGTGGCGGCGGGACCGGCGGACCCCGGGAGGGCGGCTGGAGCGGCCCGGGGGGCCGTCGCACCGGGGGCAGCCGGGGCTTGGCGGGCTCAAGCGCGCGCGGGTGTTCCCGCTTTGAGCTTCTCAGTGGAAATACCCCAGCGGGGGGGCGAGGCCGGGGAGCAGCGCGGGTTCCTCAGGCGAAACCCCCGCGCCGGGCAGGTGCGTGGCCGCAGCCCCGGGGAGAGGAGGCAGCGACGTCGCTGGCGCCTGGTGGCCGAGGGCTTCCCGGCATCGAGCCCGCCCTGGCGACGGCCCGCCGTGCCCCTCGGAGGGCTTCAGGTCGGGGATCGAAGGGGAATCGCGGGGCAGCTGCGTGCCTGGGAACGGCCCTGAAGTAGTTTCCCCCCCACCCCACCCCGTCGCTGAATCCTCCCCAGCCCCTTGTGGTCCCCTCTGCAACTTCGGGCCGCCTTTCATTTTTGTCCTTAGGTTGTACACCTCCAGAGGCCACAACGGCTTCTTTCCTCCATCGCTTCTCTCCAACCTTCCCCCCCTCTCCTGCCCCCCAACTACAGTGTGAATTTGATAGAAAATTCAGTCTTTTAGGCGAGGAACAGTGATAATCTCATGTTTTGTAGAGAGAGTCTGTTGCATCCTTTGTGCAAGTGCTGTGTTGGTAAACTGATGCATTTATAACTAAGTACATCATTCTCATTCGGTTTTTTTCCCTGCCTGCTGGCATAGTTTGGGCTGTAAGTGTGCAGCTTCAGGCCCTCTTCCTGCAATGTGTTTTGCATCCCTCAGATCGAAAGTCTAAGGTTGCTGGGACAGCACATGCATCTCTAGGTAGGGCTTAAATCCTTGAGGATTTAAGAACAAAATCAGACTAAGCCTAGATCCTACGTCCATGTTTAATATAAGAAAATCAGATTTCAGCAGAATTAGGATGGGTCATCAGCTTAAATTAAAGCTGAAGTTAAAATGTGTGCATTAGGGGAAGAAACATCTGGCGGAACTTGTCGTACTTCCTAATGCTCCTGTGCTCAAATTGTTGCCTGGATTGTTTAAGATATATCTAGGATGGCAACAAGCCATCCATGTAAGAATTCAGTGTCTTAGACCATCTTAGCATATTGCTCATTTTAGAACTTTCAACTTCTTTTTAATTGTGGTTTTAGAGTATACTGTTGCTTGCTTTATTTAGAACTGTTTGTCATGCCTATGCTTTTTTTTTCTTGCATCAGCTAGTTATTTTCATAAGCTTACTGGTTTGTGAAAGCAAGTAGTTGGGATATGATTATGTTTACATAGTTTGAGGTGTTTCTTTTGTTGCAGATAACAGCTTTTAAGAACTTTTTAAAATTTGCATGGAAAATGTCATGACTAATGAAAGTTTTTAATCTCCTGGGTTATCAACTAAATCCCTCATAACCTAATTTTTGATGGTATGCTGCATCAGGTTTTTTTTTTTAAGCTGGCTAATTTACAGTATATTGTATCCATAAACTCTGACCTTCTGTTCTCTATGTTTCTTGTAACTGTGGCATCAGATTATTTTAGTGAATACTCTAGCCAAACTAACTTTCAAGCTAGATTTTTTTTTAAGAGTCTCTGTAGCAAAGCACAGGCATTACATGATTACCGAATATAAAGTCTAAGATGAGCCATGGAAGAACTTTCGTTATTTTGATATATTCATTTGAAATGGATAAGGTTGAGATGGAAGTGATTTAATTGGGAGGTTCTATTCTTCCTTTGATTATTGTAATTGCATACCCTGCATTATCACAAGTGCTCCTTCTCTATTTAGCAAGTTCCATTGAGAATGCTTCTGGAGTACGAGTTCAGGCAAAAGCTCCATTGACTTCTAAAGAAATTTGTCTTTCTTGAGACTTGTGAGGATTCATAGTGCAGTTATTTTCCATTTTCCGTGACAAGTTATGCAGGGATTGATATTATCAAGTATACCCTACACTGAAAAGATCGGCATCTAGACTCAGAATAAACTAAAATGTCACTTGAACATGTTCACATGCACTTTTATTTTTTGAGAAATCAGTAATGTAATATGTGCAAGTGCAGATGATTAAATGGAAGTGTGATTGTTGCTCATGTCAGCATAGCTAGGCCGGTTTCATCTGTCGGAACTGCTAAGTGTTGAGTTTCACGGGTGCAGTCTTCAGCATTTGCTTGCTGCAGAATATTTTCCCATTGTGGGTCACAGCCAGGTATTCTGGTAGCCAGAACATGCTAACAGCTCTGATACTGCACCTTCACAGCTCGGAGCACCTAGCATACATATGTTGGCATGCACCCCAGTCACACCTTAATTTTGCTTCATTTGCGTACTGATGGTCTGTACGTGTTCCTCGCTAGTGGGGGCATACAGTCCAGTTAAGATGATGCAGGCGGGAAAAAATTAGTGACAGTGGGCATAACCTCTTTCTATTTAATATAGGCCAAGAATCAGCTGTTGCAGACAGACGTGTTGTGTCAGAAATATGGAGGAATAGAAGGTTGATGGCATCACCTAATGGGACACATGAAGAAAAGAACTGTACAGAGCCGGGTAAGATCGAAAAAACTTTGCAGTGGCTTATAAGCTCTTGAGATGTATTGCGTAATGCTGTCGTGACCAAGCTGCAGCGATATGTTACGATAAACATGAAAGTGTCAAACTTAAAAAAAAAAAAAGCAGAACTGTTCTGTGTAGAAATACTACTTATTGTGCTATATAATGCCATGACTTTATCTATCAAAGATAAAAGCTAATGTTCAGATATAAGAATGTTTTGGGGTCATTATGAGACTTGCGCGGACAATTTGATTCCTCTAATTTTGTTTCTTTTGGTGATTATTCCTTTCTACCTGATGTATATTGCACTGGTAATGAGAGGTGTACTCTTCTTGAAACTATGGGTAGCTAAACATGCAGCGTTTGAGATACTATCTGAGCACACTAATTTGTGTTTGTCACCATTATACATTTAATCATGTTTTGCTAGTTTAATGATAAATTCCTACTCTGAATACATAGTTTACATTGTGTGGAGGGGGATGATGAGGTAAGTAAGAGGAAAACTGTGGAATCCATTTTACTTCAGGATATCTATCCTGGCTGGCCAGGCGATAATAATTGATTTAGGGCAGGGATAGATGACGCATTTTAATAACAGTGTTAGTCCACAATGCTTTCATATTCCCATCTGTCTTTTCAGTGTGTATTTCCTTTCTCTTTCTCTCCTTGCCTCTCTGTGGTTTACGGTGTGTGGGAGACGAGACATTTTGCCAGTGGCACTAGCCAAATTAATTTAAAGTTCAGATTTTTTTTTTTTTAATTATGACTCTTTTATCAACTAGGAGATGACAGCAGAGTCTGTGCCTTCTTGCAAACAGTCACAGCGTGAGTTCTGGGATACTGTCAGCCTCAGGCCCTAGAAGAGCTTGGAGTAGTACTCTCCCCACCTCAGTTACATGTTTGTTGTAATGCTGAGGCAGCTGTTATATAGATTGAGGATAAGCACTACTGTGCTTATGCACTTCTAAGAGAGAAGTGGAAGAACATTGCACAAAGTGAGTGTGTCCGAAAGCTTTAACTTTATCATCTTGATGTCCAGGAGTTTCTCTGCGCTCTGTTCAGAACTTCGTGGGTTAGTTTGCTGTTTACTGCATCTGTAGCCTTATGATGCTGTTGATTTGTCTAAGTTGTTCACAGACACGAAAGAAGAAACAAATGACCTTTTGGAAACATGTAATTATTCCTGATGAATAGTCAGAAAATACTCTTCTTTCCCACTCTCATTTTTCTCCACATATGTGGATGCATCAGTGTGGTCATGTCTGAACACATACTTGGCAGCACGCTTGGAACCAGCCAACAAAGGCTACAAAATTGTAGAAGCTGGATCAGAAAGATGCCCATGGACGTTCTTGATGAGGATTTCCATTTAGTATGAATGAGAACTCTTTTACAATGATATTATAAAACTGCCGAGGGAAAACATATGCTTATGTGTAAATTGGAGTACCAGGAGCAGTGTTAACTTCTCCAGATGTTTAGAACAAATAGGTCATCTCCCCCCATTTGTCTAAAATGGTAAGATTAATTTAAGAACAATTGGAATAAATAAATACAATCAGATCGTTTTGATGTGCTTTCTGAAATTCAAGTTATTGAGGTGCACTTTTCTTTGTAGCCACAAGAGCTGGACAGAAGAGAGGCCCAAAAATGCCTCAGGATGCTGAGGTTTTAAGAAAAATGTAATGAGACTTGCATTAAATTCATGATTTCTAGTCACAAGGCTGGAATTAGCATTTCTTTTTAAAGACATTTCTTCTGTTAGAACACACATATACAGGTCAAATATGTCACAGGGTTGCAATTGTAGCATTTTTTAGTCATTTCCTGTTATTCTGCAGTTATGTACAGCTTATCTCTGTGTCTCTTATGCAGCCGAAGGGGGCATTTAGACACTGCAAGAGTGGCTAGATGTAAGATAGCCGCAAGTAATGGGAGCATCTGAAAATATCTGAAATTGATGTTTGTGAGACAGGAATGGGTCTGTAAGAACACACGATTGTTATTGCTCAGTAACATCTGTAGATTTGGGAGGTTTGGGGTTTTGAGAGTGTTTTTTGTTTGCTTTCTTCTTTTTTTTCTGTTCGTGTCTGGTAGCCAAAGAAGAACGAGAAGGTACAATGACCTAAAATCTGTGAAAAAGCGGCAATTAGCATAGCTCACGTCCATGAGAATGTAGCTTGTGGAACCCCATGACTACATCTGGAGAAAGTAGTCCCAGGAAAGGTCAAGAGACTTGATCAAGATTGCATAGAAAATTGGTAAGAAAGTGAGGATTTTCAGTTGGAATATGCAAGCTTTCAGTCATGCGCTTATCCCAATATAACGAAAATCTCAGGAATGTGTTGTCAATCACTTTAAATGGCTGCACTGCTGGTCTTTTTTTTTTAATTTTAAGAACAGATAGTTAATATGTATGTGTGTTGTACGAATACAGTGCTCTCTGTATACTCCTTTATGAGAAGTACTTATTGTTACCTATGTAATTTCTGTATCTGCCTTAAGCACTAGGGTATACAAATGCATGGGTGTGTATATGGTATATAGCAGTTTTCTTATGTTATGTGGATGTTTCTCTGTGTGTGTTTAGGATACAAGAACTTCATAAGACCTTGGGGAATGCAAGTTCTTGACGACAGCCTGTTGATCCTTTGTGTCGTTGCAGTGGTATTGCTGTGCTTCTTCTTTATTAGCTTCCCCCTCAAGCCTGCAGCTTTACTTCCCTTTTCCCAAAGGCTTTCAACAAAGTTATTTACCACTTCACCCCTTTTCTTACTTACATGCAAATTAAAAAAAAATCCCCAGTTTTCAGAAATTGCAGCTGTAGAAGTTTACAAGATCATGAGATCCTTGTGGTTTATGACAGCCGTAAGAAAATCTCACCCTGGGTAATACAACCTGGGAAAAAAACTCCATAAGCTTCTGGAAGTAATGTTAGAAGCTTGTGGAAGCTGCTATCTGCTAGAAGCGCACATAGCCTACACTGTCTGAGATTGTCTTGTTTAGTGAAGTAGATCATTTTGTATGTGTTCTTCTGGCAATGTTATTAATGCTTCTGGGGCTGTTGTATCAGAACAGAAAAAACTTCGAAGTCTTGGCAATGCTGCTTTAAAAAAGAACCCTGAGGCACTGACAAAGGAAAGGAAAATATGTATGTGTGTGTATGTGTGTATACACATAACTAGAGGAGAAAGATTTTTCTAACATTTGGAGGTTAGAAGGACTGATATTCATGAATATCTAAAGAGGTGCTACACATTTGTTCTAATATTAACTATTCTGCACTCATAAGGAGTTACAGATACTGTCTATCCCATAACAGCAGCAAAAGAACTGTAGGTCAGCTGCAGGAAGGAGATGGAGCATTTGTGAGCACCAAGCCAACCTCAGTTCTTGTCTGGACTAAGACCAAATCCTCACCAAAGTTAATGTGTTGTGTAGCATTTTTCTATTAAAGATCCTTTCTAGCTTGAAACTTCCCCTTTGTTGGAAGGTCCTCTGCCATGAAAAGATAGAAGTCTTTATATTATCCTGGAGCCAGGCTGGAGGGCTTATAGATTGTATGTAAAAGGCTCTAGACTTTTATGAATTCATGAATTTTCAAAATTTCATGAGAGACTGGAATTTTTGAATTATGAATCTTCTCCTTCTTATTGAGTAACTCTCTAATGGCTGCTCTGGCCCTCCTTCTTTGAGGGAAACCAAACCACCTTTTCTTTATGGCTCTGAAAACTTTTCCTGGGTAAATTTCTGTGGGAGAAGGGGTTGATCTGACCCTCACTTAAAGCAGAGCGATCTGAAAGGGAGAATGGTTGTCTTTAGCATCTTAACAGATCTCATTAGTTTGCAACCAATTTTTTTGCGTTATCCAAACTCTCACTTCCATCTGCCTTCAGCTCACTAACTTGCAGTGCCATCTGCCCAGCAAGTCTGAGTTATAGCTTTTCTGCTCCAACGGCTCGCCTCTTGTTTCAAAATGTTCCCATGACTCCATGTCCTCCAGAACTCTGAGTAATGTTTCCAGAACAATTACAAGCTGGAGTGACTGGGTGGTGCAGTCTTTCTAACCGTGTGGCTCCACTGGGTTGTGTCAGGCTGCTAAAGCAATGATCTGGACTTCTTTCAGTTGTGAATAGTTTCAAGTAATCTCTGTGTACAGTAAAGAAAATATTTAAACTACTTGCTGTGAATTAGAAATGTATCAGAATACATTTCCATGAGTCTTCCGACACTAGTCAGTGAGCTGCTTTGAAAGAGTCGATGGGGTTTTCTGTCCAGTGGTTTGTCAACCGTGGACAGTTCATGAGCTGTGTTGATTTTAAATAGCTGGCAATTTGGTTCAGGTGTGCTCCTCTCATTGTTATCAGTGGGTAAAGATGAATTGTGGGCTGGGGCTAGAATTGCTTTCTGAGCCATGCTGCCTTTTTATTTTAGAATTAAAAGGCACATTGTAGCAGTGCTTTCTGTTCTTGCAGTGAGAAAGAATCTGTCTTCTACAGTGAAACAAAGTGTGTTTCCCAGCAGCATATGTATAACTGAGTTCTGAGTCAGGATCAGAAGTCATTAAGTCTGTGTATATTTTACACTGTTAGTTATAACCTTGGGAACTCATGTAGGATGTGATGCGTTGTAGAGAAACTACAGAAGTGTTAGACATTTTTGTTACCATACAGAGTACAAGAGCCTGTTACTTTTTCTACAAGAATTGGTGATGGTGTTCTCACTGACTAGAGGAGACAGGACTGACTCCAAAGTAATTTTGCAAAAGAATAGAAAAAGCTATTGTACATTTGTAGTAAAGACACTGTAGGAAGCATCTATTTCTATGAATTTTATTTAACAAATGTAGTGCTTAGTTAAATGCATAATTCTCAATATGCTGGATTGATGTATCCTTTTTTTCTTATCCTTATAGACACCTTAATATATAAGATCATAAACTTTATGTAATAAATGCTGTTCTAAACATGTTTTTGTTGCTGGTGGAATATGTCAGTTTGTGCTGACGTAAATTCTCTTTAAACAACATGATAATGTATATTTCTTTTAAACAATGTGCTTTTGATCTTCCCTAGATCAAAATTCCATTTGGTAGCAGGGATAAATGCCTTAGACTCCCATTTTTAAGGAGATGGTATTAATAATTTCAGTGTAGCCTTTTGTTTCATGAACAATCTAAATTTGTAACCTCAGCATGACCTGCAGGTCCTCTTACTACGCATTCATACAGCACCTAGCACAGGAGGACCGTGGTCTCATTGGGGTAATGCAGACAATAACTGTGTTGTTATTTGCAAATATTGCTCACCAGCCTTTTAGTCAGACTTGCTCTCTGCCTTGGTACATAGAAAATGTGCAACTGTTGTAGTATGATAGATTTATTGATAGTGCATACATTTTGATTTAAAATGTTTCTTTACTTCAATGTCTTATGCCCTCAAAGACCAGGAAATTTACCAGCCTTAAATACCCTATTCTTGCTTTGACCTAAAAGGTAGTGAAAATGACGAAAAGTTTAAGAAAAAATTTCTTAGTTGCTTTATGCATGTAGTATTCACATGGCATATAAATGCAGTGTCCAGCGAACGTGTGGGTGTACATATGCACAGATGCACATATTTGTGTAGTGGAAAGGCTTACTAACCAGCTAGCATGTAGCTTGTTTCTGTAGCCGCTTTTCACATGCTTGTGAGGTTTTATTTGTTTTGGGTTGGTTTCAAGTTGTTCCTCCACCCTAAAGGTGCCTCTAAACTCACTGTTGTCCCTATAGATTTTGAGAGGTAAACTTTATTGATTATGATCTTGCTTGGATGGTTTCTATTTCCATCTCCAGGGGCAGATAGATGTGTGACGATTTAAAAACACTTTAAGTGGACTAGTTGAGGGCAGATGACAAACGTTTAATGGCAAGTTTTTCTTGTGTGGCTCCCAATGACTCCTAATCAGAATTCACACCTAGATTTAGGTTGAATTTCTGACACTCTTTGCCTGGCTTATTGATGTGGGTATTAAAAGGGTTGGCAGGTAGATGTCATTGAAGTTAATTGGGAAAAGTATTTTGTTTATTTTTTTGTGAACCAGTTGAGGAAATGTGCTTTGTTTGAAGTTAGAATTTAACAAATAACCAACCTTCTCTCTGAGCTGTTCATTTTCTAGGAGTGTATTAATATTGGCATCCAAAATAATAGAAAGAATGAGACAAACATCTCTCTGTGCTTTGGCTCAACCTGCCAGCAGCATCC
This sequence comes from Steatornis caripensis, assembly GCA_013398225.1. Classification (NCBI taxonomy): domain Eukaryota; kingdom Metazoa; phylum Chordata; class Aves; order Caprimulgiformes; family Steatornithidae; genus Steatornis; species Steatornis caripensis. Next base: position 54,352 of record VZSC01008486.1, on the reverse strand, counting down.
CCTGGAGAGCTGAGAAGAGAAAACGAACTCCAGGGTAATTTATCTGTTTCTCCAGGTCTAGATGCCAAGTTTGCAGGAAGTAGTTTAACACACAGTAAATAAGCGTCTGACTAAAATGCTGTTTAGAGATGTAGTAAACAAGAGCAAATGAAACAAAAAGAAATGCTATTTAATATACTACTGTGATTCTTAAACCTAATGAAAGTGTTACTTGATATAATCTTTATTTCATGTGACTCAGATTTATGTACAGTTGGTTTTAGTCCAGTTGAAGCACACTCTGGATAAGAATTTTTACAAGCTACGTCTTTGCTCTGAAAACAAGAAGCAGGCTTGAAACAAAAATCAGAATTTCTAAAATGTAGCAACTACAGAACCAAATTTAACATCTGTGGACACAGACGCCTTACATTCTTTGAACGGAACAAAACACCTAGATTGAATGCTTTGGAGTGCTAGACTAAGATCTAAAGTTTCCAGTAGTAGCCCAGCTCTAATATTTAAATGTCCGATTGCCTGTATTTCAAACCACATTACCTAAGCGTTTCTCAAATGCTAATGTAGTAATAGTGCAACATCTCTTTCTGTGACTGCAGACAACTCAGGCAGACAGCAGCTATATAAATTAGTGGCCTGAGGTCAAAAAGGAAATACGTGGTAGAACAAAGAACCAAATCCAGATACCCCAGTCCTGATTTATGCTCCTGCAAAGATGATACTTGAACAGAAATTTGGAATAATAGGACCTCCTGAGGTTCCATCTAACCTGAGTTTTCCTATGGTCTAGTATGGAAACCACAGAATCACAATGGTAGGTGTTGGAAGGGCCCTCTGGAGATCATCTAGTCCAACCCCCCTGCTGAAGCAGGTGCCCCCAGAGCAGGTTGCACAGGAACGCATCCAGGCGGGTTTTGAATATCTCCAGAGAAGGAGACTCCACAACCTCCCTGGGCAGCCTGT
>VZSC01008486.1:35537-52494 GCA_013398225.1 Steatornis caripensis | reverse complement strand
GTGTACAACATCCACTTCTCTCCCCTCATCTACCCAGCCAGTCATGCCATCACAGAAGGCTATCAGATTGGTCAAGCAGGATTTCCTTTTGGTGAATCCATGTTGACTGCTCCAGATAGTCGTCTTCTCCTCCATGTGCTTTGAGATGACTTTCCAGGGATGGAGGTGAGATTGACAGGCATGTAGTTTCCCAGGCCCTCCTTGCCCTTTTTGAAGACTGGAGTGACATTGGCTTTCCTCCAGTCCTGAGGCATCTCTTCTGTTCTCCATGACCTATCAAAGATGATGGAGAGTGGCTTAGCAATAACATCTGCCAGCTCCCTCAGCAGTGGTGGGTGCGTCCCACTGGGGCCCATGGATTTGTGAAATTACATTTCTCTCAGGACATATTTGAAATCTTGAACTGGGAATTTCAAAATCACAGTTAATAGGACTTGGGCATGCAGATCTCCATGGTATATCTGATTGTCTGACCCTTAATGTGTAATAATGTGTGTGTATTTAGGTCTGTTCTTCACTAGTGTGACCATGCAGATAGACTTTCTTGTGTGGAAATTTNTGAACTGGGAATTTCAAAATCACAGTTAATAGGACTTGGGCATGCAGATCTCCATGGTATATCTGATTGTCTGACCCTTAATGTGTAATAATGTGTGTGTATTTAGGTCTGTTCTTCACTAGTGTGACCATGCAGATAGACTTTTTTGTGTGGAAATTTGCTCCATTTTCCACTCGGAAGATTGTACTGTTGGTGTAAGAGACATGTTTAAACGTACCCGTCATTATCCATAGCAATTTCATTTTCACTCCTTGCTTTTACCTAATTGTGTGTGACATGTGCCACGTACTGCAGTTGAGACAGAAAATGCTGCTGGCTTGCTTTGTATCGCGCACAATTGTTACCACACCTCACTTAACTGTTGTAGGCAGCAGGTTGAAAACGCGTTGTAAATCACTCTGTGAGCATTAATCCATACTCTTGGAGTCGGCTTAGGACAGAGTCTTTATGAAGTACTGAACTGTTCGATAGATGTTAAAACTCTGCATTCATTACTTCCCCTCTGTGCTCTCAGTGTCTCATCAGTCCATGACTTGGACCACCAACGTGGAGGATTCACGCAAAACTGGACAAGCGCAGAACTGGGCTGCAGGGAGATTGTGAAAAGCACCTGCAGGTAGAAAATGGTAACCAGAAGCTGCAAGAGGGATAGAGAAACTTGGAGTTTGGGATTAGGTGGTAGAAAGACTAAGATTGTCCAGTCATGAAGTCTGGAGTTGGAGGATAGGTGAGAGAGACACAAAGCCACCAGTGGAGGGAGGCTCAATTTGGATAATGAACCATGCAAGAATCCTGGGAATAGCAGGACAAGGAGGCAGGCCTTGGGAAGTATTAAGCAGGGAAAATGGTCTAAGAGGTATGAAAAATCAAAATGCAGTGAGAGGTTTGGTTTTGGTTGGGCAAATATTCTAGAATGAAAAGCAAAGGGCTTAAGTTACAAATGGGCTACCTTTTAGCCTTGTGTGTGGCACATACTGGAAGCATTCACAATTTATATACATTTTTTGTTTTATTTTTTGTTTTTGGGGTGGGATTTTTTTTTGGCATGGATTAGGTATCAGTGAAGAACATCTGCAGAGCTTGTGCTGAAAAATGGTCTATCTACATGGTATAATGTAGATATAAAGGAATTTAGAAAGCTTCACCAAACCAGACCCTCCTCAGCCTCAGCTCTGTCTCTCTGAACCTCAGTTTTTGTTTTGAGGTTCAAAATGGACAGATTTAAAAATACACTTAGGTACAGTGTGCATTTTCATTACAGTAAATTACTTTTAAACTTTCTTCTGTGAAAAATTCTGATAAGAACCCTCATAATTATTTTTTCAGAAGTTACAAAATTTTATTATACATATCTGTTACTGTATTCATTAATGTCAGTGACTTTTTACAGAATAGGTGTGGTTATCCACCTATCAGGCTAAAAATATTCCATGAACCTGTTGACAATTAAACTGATATCACTCCTGTTCTGCAGGAAGGCAAGACCTTCAGGCAATAAAGAGTGATGGTTTCCTTTATTCTTTAAAGTTGACAGACATTGAAGACGTTATAGTACAAAATGTAATAGCCTTACAAACCGAGTCAAATTCATTCCTCCTGGGACTCTACTGATAAGTTGCAGTACAGCAGACCAGATACTTCAGGTGGAATGCAGGCTACATGTATACATGGTCGTTCAATTGTTTCCTTTTTTTTTCAACCTTAAATTAATTGTGTAATGTTAACGAGAGGTGCTGCATTAACGATCTTGAGGGAATGACATTCTCTACCCATAGTGGGGAACGGTGGTCAATGTGCCTTCCTGCTAGCAAGAAGACAGTTTAGACTTTGCCTGTTTGATTGCCATACATACTTGCTTGTTGGACTGTTCTCGGAGATTGCCAAAACCTGATAAATTCTTTTTCCCCTGCATATGATGTACTCACTTGTTCAGTGGGTGGAGGGTAATATGACTTGACGTATTGCACAGAGGTATTTAAACCTTTAAATAAGAAGATGTAAATATTCACAGATGGTGGGAAACATTAAACTTTGGGAATGGTAAAGTTAAAATGGATGAAATTTATGTTTAGAACCTCAAAGGGACTGAAATGGGGAAAATAGATTTTTTTTTTTTCATTTACTGTGAATCAGCACATGCTTTGAATTTTGTGAGTTCATAGCCCAAAACATAGACTCTTAAACATAGAGGCATTTACTCTTTAGGGCTTCTGGGAGCATATCTGCACCGGTGTACACTGCCTTAACTCCACTATGTCATTACAGCTGTGATAGTTTACAGCAGCTGAGGTTCTGCCCTACAGAGTTGTTGCTGGATGGTGAGGTGCTGTTTCTGGTTTAGTTTTTTGGTGAGAATCTTCTCTCTTTGAATACTTTTAATGCCTTCATAAAGGTTGTATTCTTTGCCTGATTATGTCACATTTCTTTAAATCCCTCCACAGGAGCTTTGGCTACTGATGCCTAAAATTGTAAGGCTTTTTCTTACCTTCTTAAGCCTTTTACAAGCCTTCCCTTTCCATGTTGCTGCTACCCTTTGTCTGCTTCCTTTACCTGCACTGAAACTTTGAGATGGGTTTCCAGTGTCCGTTTGCCTTTTCTTCTTATTTTTATGCATCCCTTTGCAGGTTAGTATGTGAAATAAACTATATGGAATATTGTAACTCTCTCCTTGTTTGAATCTCACTTCATGAGCTGTAAGCATCATGGTGCTCTCGAGAGATCTAGCCAGGATTGGCTAGACAGGGAAGAAGTCAAAGCTAGCTTATTAATTAGTCCTATTTCAGTTGTGCACAGAGGCTTTGCTAGTTGAGGGTGGAGGGAGAAGAGGAAGGTCCCTGTAGAGCTATGGTGGTGTCTGTTGTTATTGTGAGATGCAGTGGCAGTACCTAAGAGCACCTAATGGAAAAGGACAAGGAAAAAGAAGACTGAAAGAGGCAAAGTGACTTGCCCAAAGTCTGCAAGAGGGTCAGTAGCTAAGCTGCATTTTCTTTCCCCCTTAATCATCATACATTGTAGCCATACTAAGTTCATTGAGAGTGAAGCTGTTGCTGCTACCACTATCACCTCTTTGCTCTCCTTCCTGATCAGCTCATAATGACTTGACTCTTTTATTGTGCTTCTTCCATAAGAAATGTAACTTTTCACAACAGAGATGTCTTTTCCCTCTCTGTATGTTTTTACAAAGCCTAACATGGGGCACCAAGACTAGTTATTAGTATAAATGGGGTAAGGATATGCCCAGAACTGCTTCAGTATGCTGAATATTTTTGATTTATAGTGATACCTAAAGGTTGTCAAGTGAAGTATCCAGCTTGCCTCTAGGAAGTAAAGTAGTTACCACGTGCCAGCCAGTTATACCAGGTAGCTGAATGCTACATTACAGAGGAATTATTATTTCTCCTTCTCCTTCACTTAGAGGGAGAAGGACTGATGGAGGAAGCTTGGAAAGTACAGATCTTCTCAGTTGCTCCCACAAGGGTGTGAGGAGATGCCTAGCTGGCCTATCTGTGGGCCAGCTGTTATCCATAGAGAATGGAGATGAAAAACTGGGACTAGGGAAGTTACAGGTCTCTAATGTGGTGATGGTAATACTACTGGTGAATGTTTTTTTGGGACCACTGTATGAGAGGGACTGTNTATCCATAGAGAATGGAGATGAAAAACTGGGACTAGGGAAGTTACAGGTCTCTAATGTGGTGATGGTAATACTACTGGTGAATGTTTTTTTGGGACCACTGTGTGAGAGGGACTGTATAAAGTATCAACACTCCTTTGCCATACTAGGGATAAAATGAGCACCTCTTGTTGCTTGCAGCTGAAAAAGGAAAGAAAGAGAGTTCAGCAGTATTTTATCATGTATAACCAAACCTGTCCATGTGCCCAACTCAAAGGTTTTTGAATATTTGGGGTTTTTTTACTTGATGGAGGGGCAGAGAGGTGAGAGGAGGCTTGGTCTTGGCTGTAAGTGGCTTTTGAGTGCAGAACAAGTACTTCAGATTTGAAGTTAATCAACTATGGTTTTTAATTCTGTATGGGTTTACTATAGTTATTTGGTTGTCCAGGATTGATTAGTAACAGCACCTGATGGGAGAGTTCTTACTTGGAAAGAGTATCTGGGATCTTCTCCAAGACTGCTTTGATCTGTGGATATTCAGGGCAACTAAGTTTAGTAAGTACTACTTAGGTAATGAAAGATTAGAGCTGGGCTGCTTTCTCTGCAAGACAGCAGAATGATAAAGGAACCTGATTCAATGTTATCTTCTGTAAAGCATGATGTCTGGTCCCACCCAACTCAAAAGTCTGATTTTCTAATATGTGATGAATCTTTGACAGTTAAATAATATTACTCCTATGTAGCTTGGAGGTAGCACAACTAGCACAAAATGCTTACATTGAAAGGAGTGTCTATAACTGTTTATGAAACAATGATGATATCCATTTTGCACTCTGGATTCAAATTTGTTTTAAAGAAAAAAATGCAGACTGGTAGAAGAATAATTAAGTCTCTGCTAAATAACTGCTTGTGAAATTCTCTTCACTTACAAGCTGTTTCACCAGTTTGTACCCATAGATGTAAGTACAAGACCATTTGCACATGTAAGGGAGATGTTACTTTGAAAAACGGACAGTTGACCTGATCATACAGGCACTTCAGGGTCTTAAAAAGTACTATGTTTTTATAAGACCAGTGGCTTTTGAAAGTAGTCCGATTTGGTGGCGTGCATGAAGTTATTTGCAGAATCTTTTGGTTTTATTGAATGCTTTCAAAATGCCATGTTTTCTCCGCCATTACAGCCACCTTACAGGGTTGACTGCTATACAAATGCCACTAGTGTTACAGTTCTTCTGGAATGAGATTGCAGATGGGATGGGAATAGTGTTGGATGTGATACATAGTGATCTTTCTTAATGAATAAAATTATCATCTTCACAACTAAAATTCTTCCCTTCCATCGAGTAACTGGTTCCAAATATTCTGGTCCTATCACATTGCTGGCTCCAGACTGGACTTTTATAGTTGAGCACTGCTGTGCAGCTCTGAGGAGGAGAGATTGCGCATCTGCCAGGTACTTTTTGAGAGGTGCCCAGCTGTGATCCATGGGTCAGTTCTGTCCTTCTCCAAAGGGTTTTGAGCTGTGAGGGGCAGCACATCTGATAACTTGTGGAAGAAATGAAGGCCTCCTATATCCAAAGTGTAGAGTGGAAAATGGCTGTGTTGGACAACATTGTGTGCCCATCTGCGCTAAGGCACTTAGCCCTGTGACATCTCGCTGTGCTCATGCTGTAGTAGGGGGTGATGTCTCATGATGCTGGAGTGCCTACAGACATGACCCCAAAATGACATCTTGATCATTATTATAAAAAACAGATTACCATCTGTTTTGTATAGAAAAAACTAAGTTCCGTCACTGTACTAAGTGGAGAGAGATTTTTGTTCATCTTCTTTGAAGTTTTTACAACAAAATCTTGCTTCTCTTTTTCTAAGTTGTAGATATGTTTGTCTTTTGTTTTAGTGACTATTTTAACGTAGTAGCTGAAGTTTGTGTTCAGTAGTTCTGTGCCTTGACATGAAATGTACAGGGCTGCATAATAATCTTTATACACTGATCTTTACTGCAAGAGACCAAGATCCAATGTTTCAGCATGGCATGGGGATCAGGGAATCTTCAATTCTAGCTGCGACTGCAGCAGTGAATGCCCTTTGTGATTTTCCACTGTATTCCTTAACTCCACATTTATATTTTTTTTTTCCTAGGGAGCGAAAAATTAATTGAGCACTAGTGGGAAATCTGTATCTCTTTATCCCTTCTACAAATATTATCCAGTTAGATTGGGTTCTGAACAGGAAAAGCATCTTTATAATAGTAAGCCTTGTTCTCCACAGAAAATGAAGATGATCCTGGCTGTCCCAATGGTAGATTTCCACCTACTTAGGTGCCACAGCATAAATTCTAATTTAGAGTGAGCGTAAATGTGGTGTAGCTTGACAATGAGGTACCTGTTTCTTATCCTCAGATTATTCAGTTTATTGCTCTGATTATTTGTTTTTTTTCCTCTGCAAAAATACCTTTCCTCCTTTTCTGCCTGTAAAATTTATTTTTAATATGGGAAAACAAATGGATTGCTTGTTTTTAAAAAATGTGTCAGATTAGGCATATACAGGAGTAAAAATTAAAAGTTGTACAGTTCCCAATGAATGCATTTATATTCTGCTAGTAAATATATTTGTGTGTTAAGGAAATAACAATAACTGTTTTACAAGGATGATTACTGAAAAATGATCTTTCTCTTCTTCATGTAAATGGTGTAGCAGACTCTTCAGTGACTTGCTGTTTTAGTTGCATAGTGACTTTATATGCTTAATCTTGGAGAGGCAACTTGGGTCATATTATTTAACAGCCATGGATAAAAGCCTCTGGTAATTATGAGATAAACCGGAGTTGTTTTGATTCTTCCTGAAGTCTGATGTGTGAATACATGTGTGCTTTGACTGGACATGTATTTGAGTGTCTGCCCCACACGCACCCTTTATTTTTGCTTTAGAGAAAAATTCCATTAGCTGAAAGATTTTCAAAGAATTTAAAAGGCTTAAATTCCATGGGTGTTCCTTCATATGCTGCTATGAGTGCCAGGCAGCTTTACCACTGCAAAATAACAAAAACCAAGAATAGAAATTTGACTTTACTGGCTGTTGAGCTGTATGGTCTATGTTTTATGAGCAAATAATACAGGTTGCTTGATTTTCTTTGAAACAAAGGAGTGTGCTTTTTCTCTGTTCTGGGAAAATGTTCGCTCTCCTATATATGAAGATACAAACACATAATTAAAGTTGTGAGAAAAATCATAGTGTTGTGTGGTGTTCGTTGGTGATAAAAATCTCAAAAATTTTTTGTTTATTTGTTCTTCCCGCTCCTGCCATAATTTTTGGCTTACCAAAAATTAATGCTAACTATAGAATAGCTCTGTCTTTTTAGAGCATCTTTTGTCATTGTGTTTGTTCTTAACAAAAACATTTAACTTTATGATGTAAAATAATTTTATGGAAGAAAATATGTTAATTCAGATGCTTGAATATAGGACCAGGTTGGCTTTCATAAATCAGCGTAGCTCATCTTTCTTGACATTATGTAACAGCTATTGATGTGATGCTAGAATTTAAACTTCAGAAAAAGCTGATTAGGGTAAACCTCCCACATAGTGTTGAGGACAGGCTGGAGTTACATCTCAGCTGAAGTGAAATGACCTGCACAAACATGGTTGCACTTTAGTATTACAGAAATAATCCTATTTCTCAAAGTTAGTTTAAATGTATGGCTCGATTTAGAAGCTTGTGTTTATTTATTTTTGGTGTTTAGATTAATTTTTCGTTTAACTGACATATATTTTTGTCCACTTTTTGGAAATGGAGACTATGGAATGGAGTTTTGCAGTTGAAGTACTAGCACACAAAGAGCAGCTCCTGAAGGGGACCATTTTTGCCTCAGGACAAAGCTGTCCAGAGCTGGAAGTTTGTCACAATACCCCATACGACACTATATTCACTTCAATTTGAAGGGCAGATTTTAAAGTATATCACAGTGGATTTAATTCATGATTTCACTTGGCTCTCTTGAGCAAACATTCTGATTTAGGGGACTTAGACTCCTGCAGGAATCAAGGTTTTTGAGGGTGCTTTTTTCTTCGAAGGAGTATTTTAGTGCTGTGGCCTCATTGGCCCTTCCTTAGCCACTGTTTATCTCAGTAGGACTTCTCCATGTGCAGCAAATGCAGCAGTGGGCTGCTTCATCTAGGTGAAGCTAGGATCTTGCTTTTATTACCTGCAGATATTACCTGCATGTGAGTTCTCTGATTTATATCAGGGATGATACACTCTTTAGAAGCACTGCTACTTGAAATGGGGAATGGAGATTATATATGTCTTTCTTTGTCTCTTACATTTACATGATCTGTAAAGCTAGTGTGTGAGCTGACCATCTAATGACCTTTAAAAATGCAGCCTTTGGAGAGATGAAGAGGGATTTGTGAGTTGACAGATTTGTGCTAGCAAGCTCCAGTTTATTTACAGAAGTCTGGAATTTTGTGCTCTTGGATTTAAAGAATACTGTGTAATTCAGATCAAAGGCAAAGTATTAAAATCTTAAGTCCACCAAGAGAAATAGCCTTTATTTCGGCATTCTCAGAGACATTATTCTTAATTCATGTTACTAATGCATCTTATAAAAGAGAAAATTTTAGTTTTCCCTTAATTTATTGTGAAACCATTTTTTTTTCACAGCAGGACTGTGTAGCAGTTTGTGAAGCTTATTCATCATTTTGAAGAGTGAAGCTCTGTTCTGATACTAAATCATACAAAATCACAGATTTTGGTGTCAGCTGTCTGTATTTCCTCCACTAATTACATAGCAAAAATATTGACATGCTCGATTTTATTGTTAAAGTACTGAAATATCCCTGTGTCATCAAAATGGTTGGAGAATGTATAGATAAATAGGAGGAAGGAGGGGACCCAAGGGAAAGGACATTTCAAAACTATTATTGTTGCTGTTCAAGCAGAGTGTTTAAATCAGTCTAGATGGAAGATGCTAAACTGAGTTTCTGTGGACTTACACAATCAACTTAAAATTCACAAGTTATACATCTGAAAAAGATCACAGTGAAATTAATTTGGTGGAAAGCAAAGTAGCCATTGCTTGAAGTGTTTCCCTCTCGGAGAGGGAGACGATGAAAATGGATTACTTCTAGACAATCTTGTGCCATCTTTTGCATAGAAGTACCTTGAATCATGGTAGATGACTTTGGGTGGTAAAACAGAAACTGTAAATCTCTGTGCATGGGGTTGTTTGTTGTCCTTGGCCTGTGGAAAAGCACCAGATGATGTTAGCAAGTGTCACGTGTGGTCTGAAAGCACTATGTCCCCCTTAATTAATTTATTTACCTATTTCTGTGCATTCAGAGCTATGGAACTGATATCGTAGTGCAAGTTGTGCCCCTGTCAGTAGAAATTGTTTCTCTGACAGTGAAATAATTTGATATGTTACTAAAAACTAATTGATTCCATTCTCATTAAAGTTAGTAAGGAAAATTCCCTTGAGCAAGAAAGGGAAATGGAGTGGTAGAGTGGGATTTTAAGGGCCTCAATACTTAGATATAGACAGATTCTCAGTGAAATCTTTGGAGTAAAGGCTCTCAATCGCAGTTGGAGTTAGATTTCTTTGGCAATCTCACTAAGTGCATCCTTAGGTACTTGGACATCTTAGCACTTAAACAGTAGGGGAAAAGTTAAATAAAACTTTCTGCCATATTTTATAAGAACAGTATTTTCTCTCTGGAGTGGTGTAGGTGTCTAACCCCAGATCATACCTGCAGCACTCCCAGTGAAGTTGGTGAAATGTTCTGAATACAAAATGGGTTTTTGACAAGTACCTCAGGTAGGATTGGATGAGTTACTCTCACTACAGAATCTTTCACACTAAACACAAGGAACTGTTGAGGTTGGGGACAGCAAAGCAGCAGAGAGCAAAAGCCTCTGACTGTAGGAGAAAACTCATCTTCAAAAGCTGCAGTTCTTGTGGAGCAGGTTGGGAACTATGGAGCTGTTTTGCCTTGCTAGCAACGCTTCCTCACTCGTTTTGGACTGACTTATTAGTAAATGTGGAAAGACGCAAAACTGTTATACTCTATGGATCAACTTTAGGTCTGTAGTTGAGATAGTTATAATCTGTATCTTTTTTTTTTTTAAGCGAGAGGTGGTACTGTCTTGAACTAGGAACCAGTGAGATGTAAGAACAGTAGTCTGGGAACTGAAGGATTTAGGTTTAACTTTTTTAATGAAAATGGCCATAGTAACTGTGGCTTGTGCTGAATTCAGTCTTACTGAGATCTCTAAGGAGTACTTTGAGCACACCTAATGAATCTAGCCTCTCTTGGGGCTTTGGCAGATTTTAATGCTGTTTTACCCTGTTACTGGACATCAGTGCTGCTCAGGTAAAATCTAGTTGCCTCTTTCCCCAGGTGAAGGTAGCTCTGTGCAGGTGAAATTGCCTAGGGAACCTGCAAGATAAACAGGGAGGTGCTGAATTCCTGCTTCCTCTGGGGATAGGTAACTGCTAGTGCAGACTTTCGGCATTGTTTCTTTAGACTTATGTACTCAAGTTCTTTATTAGTCTTGTTTTAGCCCTAAATTTGGTGGTTTTGGTCTAATCCTCTGTGCTGCAGGCATCATTTATGGAGTTTGACTAAAAATACTTTTACGTCTCACAAAAGTACAACGAAGTTGTATGCATTAGACTGAGATGCTGTGCTACAGTAATGGAAGCTACAGAATACTACAAACAGAAAGACATAACCACAGAATACTCAACACTAGGCTGTTATGTATACCTAAGATACACTTAAATTGTTTCTCAAATTGAACATTGCCTTTGAAATAACTCCTCCCTGAAAATATTTAATGACAAAATTACAGACCTTTCAAATGGCATACCAAATCGTATGCTATAGCTATTGTATCTGCAAATTTAAGATAATATTCACCCACTCAAAAACAGTGATGACAGTGGGGCTCTTTAGACCATAGTGAGCACTTAACATTAGAAATTTGGTTCCTGGAATGCATATCATGTTGATTGTTTATGATGAGAGTAACTTCCATGTGACATTAGCCATTTAAAATTCAGACTGTTAGTCATGTAGACCATGTTTATCCTCAGTGGAGACAGGGATCCCAAATACCTTGCAGGCTGAAGGTTGGATGAATTTGGTGTATCTTACTTTTCTGTTCTAAAACAAGCATCCTTCATAGTCAGTGTTATATGAGAGAAATTCAGTCTCCAGAGAGGTAATTCTAAGTACATTTTGGTAAAGGCCCACCTAAGATGGTAGAAACTTGACAAATTTCTTTCTTAATTTGTTGTTGTATTGTATTTCTTTACATTTTGCCCATGACTCTTCATTTTGCTGTGTTTTGTCTTAGGCTTTTATGAATTGCTTTCGTTAAGAGACCCTTCTACTACGAATATGATTTTGGAAGAACTTGTATATGTGTGACTTTGAAGGATGTTTAGTTGTGTCATTTCTGGTGCTGCAGGCATTACTGCTCTGTCTCATAGAATAAGTGACAAGAGATGTATAGTGTAACTGAACTGTTCCATTAGTAATTTCTTATTGATTACATGTAGTAGAGGGAAGAAGTTTAGGAAGTAAAAATTAGGATACTGTGTTTACTGTCACCGTCTGCATATGGAGAATGTGATTTCAGAACACCAACTGATTCTTTCTCCCAGGGTCTGGCTCTCCTATAGGAAGCTGGGAGTATTTTAGGACTCTTGTCCTCTCCTTGCTCTTCCAGGACTGGCAATTTACCCCCGAAGTATTGTTAATATATAGTGCTCCAAATCTGCTTTTCCCACCAAGCAGGCATTGCTGACTCACTCCTTAAATGCTGTTCATCGCCAAATTTGTCATGCATGTTCCTTCAGTTAGGCAGCTCAATCGTCACTGCTGCTGTCACTTACTGCCCCAGGCAGCAGCTCAGCACTCTTTGCTTGTGGCTGAAACCTGTGCTGGAGGATTCAATTCTTCAGAAGCCCAAGTCTACAGAAGCGAAGACTGTTCCTTAGACACCGTATCATACCTCAGCTTACTGATTGTTATCTTCTACAGTGTAGCTTTGAGTGCTTTTTTAATTGATTTCTTTATTCATCTACTGAGCATGCACACACAATCTATCAGTAGCAGCATTGTATATCTTGTTCATATTATATATTTTAAAATTCTGTACTTAAAAAATTCCCAGTCTTTATGTCCTCACTACATTATCACTAGCTCCTGTGTAGAATGTCACTAAAATGTGGATGGACTGCAGGCTTTCTGCATCTCTCACTGCTTATTGGTCTCACTTGCAAAGTATGTTACAGCTGAGTTCCGGAGGTACTAATTAGACTTCATAGTTTTGGGGCATGCATAGCAATGCTTCTTCCATCCAAAGAACATAAACTGTAATAAATTCGGGGCACTTATTGTAGTGTGGTTCTCTTTTTAACTAGAGGAGTTTAACTGAGGGAGTGTATTTCCTGGAAATCGTGAGGAAACTAGGCCATCCCAAGAGATTGATGTGGTGCATCTCCTCCTCTCCCACTGCACTTACAGCTCCCCCTCGTGTTCACTTACTTATCCCTTTTTTAGGGAAAGTCCGTAACCTCCCAGTCCCATGTATGAACACCGACATGGTTCTGTCCATTCAGTAACACGTATGTTCTGATTGAGTGTATTTGACCAGAAAACAAATCTTGTATTTTTTTGTGTAAGTATGCATTTTTGCTGAAACGTCAAAGCTGAAATATTTTGTTCCCTTTCTTCATAGTCCTACCATGTTCTGTGTGCTCCTCTTTGTGAAAAGCAAGTCTACCTCATGTCAGTCAGATGGGTGCAGTGTAGCACAGGAAATAGAAATTTGGCTGACCAGCCAAAGCCATTAAAATAAATGGAAACATACAGCATCTGAGTAGACACACACAAGAACAGTGCTCATAGCCATGCTCCTGTGCTGTAGCAGGGCATTTCCATTATGTCCTGTTACCTTTGGAACAGCAATCAAGCCTGTCTTTTTCAGACACTCAGTGCCTGGACACTTGTATGTAAATTGTATGCCCTGGAGCACTTGTTAAATACAAATTTTTTCAGGAAAGAACTCTGAGTTTTGAATTCTGAGAGACAAGATTGCAAGAGCAAGTTATGTTACTCTGGCATAATTATTTTAAAACCACTAGGGCTAAGATGCCCAACCAAGAGAGAAGTCCTGTGATGTATGTCAGATGCCTACTGTCACTGACATGTGCACGTGTGGTGAGTGAATGAAGCAGCAGCAGAATACAAAGTTGTTTTGTCATGTGAACATTTTGTTAGTGTTTCCGATGTTTGAATATGCTAGTGAGTAATAGAGGTCTCATCTCAAATGAATGCTAATAAAACCTGTATAGTATACCATATCTTACTCTAGTTTTGTTTACTTTAGATATTAAACCAAAATTGCTCTTAAGTAAAATGTTTAGAAGGTTGTATTTTTTCCAGAAAGATGTTTTTGCCTTTCTCCCTGCTCTGCTAAGGCAGACTGCCTTAGTAACCACAGGTCCAACAGCACAAGCTTCCAAGTGACAAATTACTATTAGTACATTTTAGCAACCTCATTTAATGATCTAAAATAGGTTAATTATATAATTCTACATCTGTGGATGTTTCAATGAAATATTTTAAAATCAGCTGCCAGCTTGATCTCATGAAATACATAATCAAATTATGGCCGTAATTCAGGAGAGCATTTAAGCATTTTGTTAACAGGCTCTGCTGAAGGTAGAAATTTTGAGTATTCTTAAACAGAGACCTAGAAGAAAATTCAATTTCTTATTTTTGAACTGGGAGAGGGATGCCCTTTCACAAACTGTGAAACAATACTATTGGAAAGAAGATAGCTTGCATGAAAAGAAACAAAATCTATCTTCTAATTATTACCTGTTCCATGCATACATTGGATTACACTCAATATTAACATAGACCAGCACTTTGAATCTTAAGGAGTGAACATCATGTCACCATTTATTTTGTTCTGAGTTTACAAACAAAGCTGGAGGTTTCTTACATGAACTATTGATCTCATTCCAGCTATTTCCCCCAACACACTCCAAGTCTCTCTACAGATCATGTAGCATCTGCAGAACTGAACAGCAGACATTGCTCCAGACTGAGAGCTCAGTGAAATATATGCTGTGTTAAGGTACCTTTTCTACGTAAGTGGCCTACAACGTTCTCATATGTGAGCTCTTCACTTAATATTACTCATTATTGTTAGATCTATTAAGTAATTTATTCTTACAACCTCTCTTTTCCCTAGAGGCAGAGGACGATTCTTGGGCCCATTTTACAGAGAACCCAGCTCAGTAGCAAATTTAAGCACATAAAGGACTGAGGCTATGCATAAGTTGAAACTGGAAGGGTTCAGACAGGATATAAGAAAGGTTTTTCACCATGAGGGAAGCCAGATATTGGACCAGGTTGCCCAGAGAGGTTATGCAATGTACAGCCTTGGAGATTTCTAAAGATGTGATTGTATAAGCACTGAGCAATCTGATCTGATTTCACAGCTCACCCTGCTTTGAGCAGGAGGTTGGACTGAAGACCCTCTGAGGTCCCTTCCAGCCTTAATTTTTCCATGATCTTGTGACCCACAAAGCACAATGAGAGAATTAAGCACCAATATTTACATCAGAGTTCTTATGTGCACCATGTTCAGTATCCAGGTGCCAACACTATTTGCAAAGCTGAGCTTTCCCTGCAGGAGTGGTATAAAGATGTGCTTGGAGCATATATTTGCACTGAGCTTAGCCCAAAATAGGGAAACTATGTCCATTTTCTCTCAAAGCTGTGGCTGAAGGAGAGACAACAGTGCTTGCATTTTGTGTGGCAGTCTAGGAGTTGATAGACTTGCTTGGGGAATTCACAGTGAGTCGCATTGTTTCCATCACAGCCTAAGTGGATTCAAAGCCACATTTCCTAGGAGCATGCTCTAATGACAAGACTGTCAGGTAGTCTGGCTGAGAGTGTGGTCCACCCTCCTGACTGAGATTGGATTACTGTGCAGCCAGGAAAGTAGTGCTAGTGTGCCTAAGGGTAAACACATGTAAAAGGAGTTTATAAAATAATTTCTACTTTGTGTAGTGCAGAATTTACCACTTCCTGTTTTTCCTGGAACAGATAGATTTATCTTTGATCAAGAAAGATAGCAAGCAAGGGAGTGGTTTACTCTGTAGTGTCTTAATTCAGCCGTCAAGGTGGATGGGATAGGTATAAAAAAAATTACTTGCTTGTATCCTAGGTGCTTTGACTGCCAGCTGTTTTTCAACATCTGCATCCAGAACAGAGACAGGCTGTAAAACTAAAGAAAGAGGGGTGATTATTTTACTTGGCATACCATTACTTCACTATTACTGCTCCTAGGGCTGGTACCTAGCAGATTAGAAGGTTGGTGTTTGGTTGACAGCCTAAGCATCTTTCCAGCTGTAGGTTTAAGTAACTGAATCCTCTTCATCTAGGTTGTAAGCTTTTAGCCTAAACCTACTTTTTGGTGAAAATTAAACCTTACCATCTATTTTTCATATATTTTAAGCAATTTGAAATAATTTTGTGTGCTTTATGGGTGGTTCAAATACAGAAGGAGAAACTACTAACATTTTCCGCAGTTTCTTTTTTAACTGTCTTCAAAACATTCTGCTTGGCAAAACCAGAAGCAGTTTTTTGCCAAGACATTTTTTTTTGTAGGTGTGTAACCCTTTTTAATACATCTCTTAAATTCTTACTGTGTTAAAAATAGATAGAAATTACACCTACTCAAAACATCGATGATACAAAACGGGCAGCCAATAAATCAAACATTTGGAATGAGCAGAAGGCAAAGAAAAGAGTTCAAAGAGTATGCACCTTACTCTTATTATGGATCTCCCATCAGTATTTTTCTATTTTTCTCACTGATTCTCCTATTAAGCAAAAGTATTAAATAAATATTTGTCAGAAAATGGAGTCATCTGTGAACACGTGCTAAAAGAGAAGAAATTGCAAAGTACTCTTTGATCTAAAAAGCATTGTAATTGTGAACCATCAGAAGCTTTTCCAAATGTCTCTTGAAACAGAATACCTGCTGTACTGCACTGTAAGCAAGATAATGCCTGCTGTTCGTTGCTACTGCAGATTATTACATGTGCTATCTTACAGTGTTAAAACATCTAGCTGAAATTTTGTTCCCAACATAGTGTTTTTCAGCTTATAAAGGGGGTATTTTGATTCTGTTCATGTTGTGCTTTCTGGTCATGTATGCATGAGAAGTGCTGATAGCATAAGAAAATGGAGTGCAAAATGCTCATACAATTACTGAAATAGGCATTTATTGCATACACAGGCATGGCTGTCACACATCCATTACACATACAACATGACACAATTAAATGAGAGAAGAAAATCCATCTATGCTCATAAAGGAAGATAGGGGGATCTGTAGCAGACCTTGCTTTTATTTTTGTAGTATATTTGTCTGTATGGGTGAGTAAAGGGATGTGTACAGCTTCCCATGTGCCAGTACAGGCAATCTGTCAGAACCTGGCCTGAGTAGTAGTGCTAGGCTGCTACTTCTGGTGCCATGCAGCTGGGTAGGAATTGTCTGGAAGCATGTGAAATCTTAAAGCTCCTTCTGTGAGATGCTGGCTATGGTGATAGAACTGACTTAAGAAGGCCTAACCTTTGATCTCTTGTTTCTAACTTGTTACTGTAGTAAGTTTGCTGATGATACAAAGCTGGGGGGAGCGGCTGACTGACCGGAAGGCTGTGCTGCCATTCAGCGTGACCTGGACAGGCTGG